>BCJH01000004.1:863488-1069036 GCA_001600275.1 Cutaneotrichosporon curvatum | reverse complement strand
GCGTAGAGATGCATAGAATCACCCGCACGTCTTTGATTCCGTGTAGCTACTCTAAACGGCCGCGTAGCGGCCGTCAACTGCTAGTTATAAGTCAACGCGTACTCTACCTTCTTACCACCTCGCCCACCACGTCGTTCCTCCGCACCTCCTCAACGTCTCTGCGTGCAGCACGCCGCTTGCCTCGAAACCTACCCATTCGCGTCGCAGCTAGAAGCGTCCACACCGCCCCGCCGAGCTCCACACCCGGCCCACAACTTCCGGCTAGACTCGCCGCCCTTTCCACAGACTCCACACGTCAACAACAACAAAACAACATGGCTCCTATCCCCGCCGACGTCCGCCACCCCCGTAGGGATGGTCCTCGCTCGTCCAAGAAGCACGCCGAGGCTGTGATTATCGGTTCCGGACCTGCCGGCCACACTGCTGCCATCTACCTGGCGCGTGCCAACCTCAAGCCCGTACTCTACGAGGGCATGCTTGCTAACGGGTAAGTGGAGCGTCGGTCGTTGGCATCTATCTAGTGGACTAGGGGAGACAACGGAGATCATGTCATTTCGATGACTGGCAGTGGCATGTCACCCAGTTCCTGTCGGGTCCCCATTCCCGAACTTGTCTAACATTCGCCACTAGCTGTAGCCGAACTCTAGCTGACATGCAGTTTCGCTCCTGGCGGCCAGCTCACCACTACTACGGATGTCGAGAACTTCCCCGGTTTCCCAGAGGGCATCACTGGTCCCAACCTCATGGACAAGTTCCGCGAGCAGTCGGAGCGCTTTGGAACGGAGATCATCACCGAGACCGTTGCCAAGGTCGACCTCAGCGTTCGCCCTTTCAAGTTCTGGGTCGAGGGTGAGGAGGAGGAGTCCGAGTTCTTGACTGCCGACACGTGAGTACCATTTTGCCAGAGCTGCAAGCGTGAAGGTTGTTTCGCCTGGCGCGGCAAAATCCGCCTGATTATGCCTAATTATCCGCTATCCGGACGTAGCTGACAGCAGTCTCATCATTGCCACCGGAGCCTCTGCCAAGCGCCTCAACCTCCCTGGAGAGGACACCTACTGGCAGAGCGGTATCTCGGCATGCGCCGTCTGCGACGGTGCTGTCCCCATCTTCCGCAACAAGCCTCTCGCCGTCATTGGCGGTGGTGACTCGGCTGCTGAGGAGGCGACTTACCTGACCAAGTACGCATCGCACGTCTACGTCCTCGTCCGCCGCGACGAGCTCCGTGCCTCCAAGATCATGGCCAAGCGCCTCGTCTCGCACCCCAAGGTCACCGTCCTTTGGAACACTGTTGCCACCGAGGCTTGTGGTGACGGCGACCTCCTCCAGTCCCTCACCATCCAGGACGTCAAGACCAAGGAGGAGAGGAAGCTGGAGGTCAACGGTCTGTTCTACGCCATTGGCCACGTCCCAGCCACCGAGCTCGTCGCCGGACAGGTCGCGACCGACCAGGACGGCTACATCGTCACCATCCCCGGTTCCGCCCAGACCTCCGTTGCCGGTGTCTTCGCTGCCGGCGATGTCCAGGACAAGCGGTACCGCCAGGCCATCACTTCGGCCGGTACCGGCTGCATGGCCGCGCTCGAGGCTGAGCGCCTCCTCGCCGAGGAGGAGGCGGACGGCACCGAGGCCGTCTCGGCTGCCCCCACACCCGCGTCTAACGGCAACGGTGTTCACTAGATTGCATCTGATAGATCATAGAGTAGATGCATCTGTGTGGTAGTACATTGCACTATTCTGACGCAACCGATCGACCCGGGACTCCCGAAGAAATACATACAGTGCACACTACAACTAAAATGCCATGCCGATTGGTGATGCCTCGAGCTCCTCCTCGTCAAGCTTGCCTCGCTTGCCAGCGGTCGCTAGGCATCCGTCTACCACTTGAAGGAGGTGGTTGTTCTCCAGTGCGGCTTGCACGCGCTCCTTGTCGTTCAACTGCTTGTTCACCGCGTGCTCAGACTGGTGTGTACCAGGCTTGATGCGAATCTCGACGCGGTAGCGAGGTGGGAGTGCCCGCAGAAGTCTGACACGAAGGGAGAGGCCTGATAGTGTTAGCATCTGCATGACCACGACCATAATCGGTGCAATGTCGGGAAACCCGCAGGCATCCTTGTCCGCAATCCCAGACACCCGCGGTCTACGACAAGGACCGACAGACTATTCTACTCACCGATCAGGGTTGACATTGAGCAATGCGGGATAGTTGGCGTCAAGTACACAAGCACGCGGTTGCCCTTGAGGTGTACGTCCTCTGGCGAGACTACTCGCAACTTCTCGAGGGAGATAGGGTGCTCTGGGTCCGTGATGGATCGGATGAGGTCTACTGTTAGCCAATGCCATCGAAACATACAACTCCAAGCCGCGAGAGGAACACAGCCCGGCTTCGACCTCCAGCCGCAGCTCATACGAGATCCGCTTAGGATGTCCCGGGAGCATCGACAACACCTCACCCACCACGAAACTCACCGAACACCTCCATCGCATCGATGGGCTGCAAGCCCTCCTGCTCCTCCCTCTCATATGCTGGTGCCTCATAATCAGGCGACCACACCCCAGCATCCCTCCTCTCCGTCTGCTGCGTCTCAAAGATGGTCGGCGCGGCGTTGTCGAGTTCCCTGCCCATGGTGAATAAGCTTGTCGATGAAAGTCGGCAGTTGGCGCAGCTAAGCACACTTCCTATATTCGTGTTGAGTGGCGACTCGGTATCTAGGACATTGCACCCAGGCACGCCACTCCAGTATCTCCGCCACGTGGCAATCGAGGACGCGCGTCCGTCACCGTCACTGTAGAGCATGTCATGGTCGTTGACTTCAGTCGCAGCTGCTAGTTGCAAGTCGCTCAACACTCGATCATGGCCCTCTTTGCTCAGCACGCTGCCGCCGCAGAGCCGGTCGCTGCCCCGGTGCAACAGTGAGTCTGGGAGTTCGCAACGTAGCTGACAGGCAGCGCATTCAGCCCATACGACGACAACGGAGGGTCCATCCTTGCTATTGCGGGTGCCGACTTTACTGTTATCGCTGGCGACACCCGTCAGACCCAGGGATACTCGATCCAGACTCGTTATGCGCGCAAGGTGTTCCAGCTGTGAGTCGGCAGCGCAAGGTGGAAGCGCGACTGTTTGGGCTATGCAGAAGCAGTAGCTGCAGCCCGACCTAGGCGTTGACTTTCGGGCGTGCTGCATGCCCAATAGCACTGTAGCTGACGACAGCACCGACAAGGCGGTCCTGGCAGTCAACGGCTTTGCTGCCGATGGCAACAACTTTGTGAAGCGCGTCAAGCAGCGATTGGAATGGTACGAGGCAGCACACCACAAGCAGATGTCCATCAAGTCGATCGCACGCATGATCCAGACCATGCTCTACGCGAAGCGTTTCTTCCCGTACTACGTGTACAACATTCTCGGCGGCATTGAGGAGGACGGAACAGGCGCGGTGTACTCGTTTGACCCGGTCGGAAGCTACGAGCGCGAGGCATGCCGCGCAGCAGGAGCAGCGCAGTCCCTCATCCAGCCCTTCCTCGACAACCAGATCTACTTCAAGAACATGTCATATCCTGAGAACGAGGAGAAGCCGATCCCCGGCAACCTGCCACTCGACACCGTGCTTGGACTGGTTATCGACAGCTTCACCAGCGCAACGGAGCGCCACATCGAGGTCGGAGACGCTTTGGAGATGTACGTCGTCATGGCAAAGGGCAGGACAACCGACGACCTCGTGGGATCCGGAAAGCTCCCAGCAGACGTGACGGTGGAGGAGGTGCCGCCTGTCGGTAGTGGAACGGGAGAACGCACCTTCCTCATCAGCAGGTCCTTGAAGCGCGACTAGACAGTGTAGAGACAGCCATAGGGAAGGGCAGCAGCAGCATGCATGTATGATAATGTCCAAGTGATTATTGGTGGACGTGGGCCCGCATGGGGAACTTGTGGCCGAATCTCGGCTCGGCATAGAAGTTGCGGTTCACCTTCCTTGCCATCTGGTAAGCGTGAGCGACAGACGCGGCCGTCACTGCCCAAGCAGAAGTGTTGCTCCACGCGCCGTGTGGCAGCCGCCTGCACGCGATGCCAGCGACATCGGCTACGCCAGACGCAAGTTTCCGCACATCCTGCTCCGTGGCGTGGAGGGGCAGTCCGGTGATAAGAACACGGCGGTTCTTGGATCGGCGGTCCATGACCCACTCGGCACCGACATGGTCCTTGACGGGCTCACGGCCTCCGACCTCGGGAGGACGCTGGCTCTCCCTCGCTGCGCGAGCGAGTGAGCGCTCAACCCACTCCTTGGCTGGGCTCTCGACGAACGTAGCCCTGGGAGTCAAGTGCTCCTCTGGCCTGACACCTGGGAACTCGGAGAAACGTGTCGGGGACGCGCGGGTGCTTGAAGCTGCGAAGAGTGGTCGTTGGGAGAGGAGGGACTGGGCTCGGCTGGCCTCGTCAATGGAGTTGAAGGCCAGGTGGTAGGAGGTGAGGAGGGATGGGGTCCTCTTGCTGCCAATTGGGCGGGCAGTGACTGCCGTCAGCATGAGTTCAACGCCTGGAGTTCTTGCAATGTCGCTTCGGGTAGGGCAGCGCGCGCAGACGCGCAGTCATGCCGAGCAACTCACTAGCACTGAGGGGGAAGTGTGCGGGCACAGCCTGCACCTCCTTCAAAGCGCGCTGCACATCCGTCGCCAGAGCAGTACGCGGAACCTCAACAAGAACATATTGTGACCGGTTATTTTGAAACTCTGTCGTTAGCGAGTCGCTACGACTTGAGCTGCAGCAGACTCACGCCTCTTCTGGTTGGACGCATTGCCTCCGGCCTTGTAAAGCGCCTCCTTTGCAGGCTTGGCAGCCTCCGCTGCTGCCTCGACGAGGGCGACGAGACTGGCACGCATATTGGATTAGATACGGATCGAGTTGGGCGTACAGAGAGCTTGACAGATACGACTTTTGCTACAGGTCGGAGGAATGGAGATCGGCTCCTGTCCGCACCACGAGGACGCTCTCGTACACGACTGCGACAGGCACGACTTGGGTTTAAGTAGTGGCGGCACTGCGCGCTGCGCGAGGCACTCTGGGAGATACCCGCAGCCACAAACCGCTCATTGCCGATGAGGATGTATGACGGACGCGCTCTCAAGACCGTCATGACGACAGTCTGACAAGGACATGTGCGACAACCCGTAACTGCCGAGCCCGGCACAGGTCACGCTAAATCGACAGGCTTCGACATGGTGAGTCACGAGCACTTGCGTGCAGCAAGATCCTGGCGGATGGGAAAGTTATCGCAGATGCTGGCCGATTAATTATGACGACAGACAGGCAATAAATAAAGATAGGAGTGCGGAACGGTCGTCGCCGCCAGTGGACAATGTGCAACGGCGCACATGCACCTGATGCCCTGCCCGGGTAGTGATCCCAGATCGTCATGAGGCGTTCTTTCCGTGGAAGTCGCATACCTCTAGAGATCCGGTGGGACGCAGCACGCAGCGCGCAGTGTTAGTGCCAGGTTAGCGCCAGTGGGTCGTCAGAGCTGCAAGAGATTTGGGTTAGATCAGAGATGATGAACATGATGCTTGCATACTACATACAGCGACGTGGCTGACTCGTGGCTACAGAGAGAATGGATACTCTAGTGTGAATGCTGTCGTACGACATGCTATTCGAGATAGATGAGACAGTGTGATGTGTTGCACAGATGGCGAGAGGATACATGGAGCCCGGTAGAGCGAGGGCGGCTTGCCGTTTCGGGAGAACGAGTAGATCGAGAAGGAGTAGGCATGTTGACAAAGGTGACTGTAGATACATTTTGGTGGCAAGTTGCGATCTCTGCATGATTGTGCGGTGTGTCGACAGGTTGGGAGTGGCTTAGGCGGATACGCGCTTTGGCCCTTCCGGCATCAGCGTCTGGCTCGCCTGTCGCTTGTTGACTGGGCGGTCCATAAACTGCTTGGTGAGCTTGGCGGCGGTGCTGCCGTTGCGCGCTTTGGGTGTAAGAGGAGAGTGGCCAAGTTGACCATAACCCGGATGAGAGGGCATCGGCGTGCTGGGGTCGTAGAGAGGGGTGCCGAAGCTCGGCAGGCGCTCAGGCGCGAGGGTCTGATCGAGAGACCCCGACGGGATGAGAGCAGAAGGGAGGGGTCGCACAGGGCGTCCGACCACAGACGATGCAAATGACGCATTGGCGATGGCCTGGGTGCGGATCTTGCGACTCTTCTCTGGGCTGAGGTGGATGCTGAATGACGCTTGACGGCGCTGGATTTGGGTCTTCCACCGGTCCACAGTCCCATCGTCGGCGGCGTAATGACGTACGGTACCACTGGTGGGCATGTTGGAGTTCTGAGGCGGCTGGTACTGGCCCGTGGCGTCCATGGAAGGCGACGGAGCCGCATTGTCCGTAGGTGGGGTGGTCAGGTCTGGCATCGACGAGGACTTGCTCAGAGGACCGGGGGTGTGCTGCGCCAGACTGAGCTCGGCGTCAAGCCTTTGCTCGGGAGTCGCCAACGCTGTGGGATCGAGGAAGAACTTCCACATGTTGACGTCTTGGTTGGTCGGCTGACGACTGTGAAGACCAGGGCGCTCGAACGGGGATGTACCGTGGCGGAGGAAAGGGAACTGTAGCTGACCATTGGCGTCAAGCATGAGATTCTGCTGCGAGGCATCGTCCAAACGCATCTGGTTGAAGGCATTTGCCCACATTCCGGCCGAGGAGCGGCGACGCGGAGGGCCGCCCTTGTAGTCGCTCATCGTCGTAGGTGGAGTGTCCTCGTCCTCCGAGATGGCTACCGTAGAGTTGGAAGACGTGGTGCTAGAATCCAGCAGGCCTGGCCACAGCATCTGCGCATTGCCAACAGCGTCGGGCTGATCCTTCCCGTCGCCATGGGTTTGCATAGCGGAATAGTCTGCGCCGACTGGGAGACTCCAGTGGTTGTAACTGCTGGTGGTGCTAGGGCGACGACCAGTGCTATCCGAGGCTGTTGGGCTCGTAGAGTGGGTGAGCGTGGGCGTCAGAGCCATGCTCATGTTCATGGGCGACTGGTTGAGAAGCGAGTTCGAGCTTCCATTCATGTTGGTCTAGCATGTCAGTCGCGTCCATGGATGGAGATATTGTGCTACTCGACTTACCATGATCTGGAGGCCGTGCGGATTGGCAGGAGCATGGCTAGTCGCCCAGTTGGGCTCAACACCAGAGTGTCTGAAGCCACCGCCAACTTCCGCGTCCGAGTGCAGGAGGGCATCCGAAGTGAGGAATGTGTTCTGCGTTGCAGAGTTGCGCCTGTCCGAGTAGTCGCCCACAGCCTGTGTGGCACCTTGGTTTTGGTAACCCGAAACGAATGCGGTAGGCGCAGCTTGGCCACCATCGCCCATGACAGGCGTGCGTTCCGCCATTGACAGGGTTGCCCGAACCCGCTGGGGCTTGGAGTAGGTGCATGTCACGGATCGGTGGGAACAACGAGCTGCAGCCTGTCAGCAAGTGACGTAACAAATGTGTAGGCAAGTACTCACCGCATGGCTCTGCAAAGTCACAGCGGACCTTGGAATGGTTGCACTGGTCGCATGCACGCTTCTTCACAAACGGCTCAAAGCCACTGACATGGTGGCCTGAAAAGTTGTTGGGCAGACTGGTAGCAAAGTCGTTGGACGCAAAGGTCATTCCATTTCCACCCTGGTCAGATCCACTGAGACGCATGGCGGTGGAGGCGTAGGGGCTGTGAGAATAGGATGCGCCCGCGTCGATGCCCACCTGCTCCAGGTTGGCGTTATCAACGCCACCGAGCTGGGAGTCACCCAGGGGCGCAGCGTAATGTTGCGAGCCAAGTTCGTAACCCGTGGACGCCCAGCTGCCAGCATTCTGCTGCAGAAGCGGGTGGTTGGGGTACATCCGTTGGGCTTGGTACGCAGTGGGCTCGGGGGGCGCGGGGATGACCACAGCCGCGCTGGGTAGCGCTGGGACAGCTGGTCCACTAGGAGATGGCGGGGGAGGGAGAGCATGAGGTTTCATAGCCGCAGGTTGGGGTTGCTGGCTGACACCTCCCTTGCGACGAGGTTTCTTGTCGTTCTTATCGCTCGCGCCGTTCGCCTTTGGGTGGGCCTTGCTCACATGGCGGGAGAGCAGGTCGCTGCGTGCGAAGCGCAGGGGACACTCTTTGCACTCGTAGGGGCGATCACCGGTGTGCGCGCGCAAGTGGCGACCTACATGTTGAGGCCGAGTAAAGGTCGCGGCGCATAGCTGTACTGGTTAGCTCTGCCTGAATGTGGCGGCTAGGAGGTTTATGAGACTTACCGGACACTTATGGTCTCCACCCATGTTCTTGGGTGCAATCTACCAACCTGCTTGCAACAAGCAGGCGAAAGTCGATGTTGCGTTCGCAAGAGGAGTGGTACGATGAGATACGAGATACAACGGAGCAGCAGACACAGGGGGATGTGGGAGGGTTTGGTTGCCTGTGTGCGTGTGTATTGAGGAGCTCCGGTTCAGTCGTGTGCGCGCCTTTCAGGATAACCGCAGTTGCCGTTGGATTCGAGACAGAGGCTTTTTAGAGTTCCAGATCCGAGTACCCCTGTCGAGTTCGCTTGCAGGTCTTCAGGTAGCGACTGGAATAGGGAGTCGAAATAATCAGAACAGTACCGCGCCAGACTGCAGCAACAAGAAGCGAAGTATATGGTCGTGTTGCTGTTGGTCGACGCCAAGTGTGTAAGTCGAATCCAGCGGCAAGTAGCTGGGGGCGTCGGCTGCAAGACGAAGCGGGGGGATGGATGATGACTACTGGGGTAGGTGCCTCTGAGCTTTGGACGCGCTGGCTGGGTCGGAGAGTTATGACGTCGCTAGGTCGTAGATGGCGGTTGTTGTAGAGATCCGCCGTGAAGTCCAGACCGAGTTCAAGGCCGTCGATGATGATTTCAGACCGCCTCTTGTGATGACTGCTCTGGCGTTTGGCGGGATAATAGGGCCCGGCAGAGATGGAATGAGAGCGGCAAGGGCTTGAACTTTGATGAACGAGACTCTTAGGTCGTGCAAATTCTGTCCAGCAGAGCAAATGTCAAAGGCGCAGGCACAGAGCTGTGCTGCCAACGACTTTGAATGGCGAGTGGCGATGAGCGATCAAGAGGTGGATAGAAAGGAATGGCAACTGTTCCAGAGGTTACGCGGATCGGCAGCAAGCGAGTAAGGTCGTTCGATGAGTGTGTTTCGAAAGGGCGATAGAAGTGCTCCAGGCGTGGTACGAAGATGCCGAGTACAAATACCGAGGGCCTGACGTTTGCGGCTTGCAGGTATCACGGCAACGGGGGAGACAACTTTGGAGACGAGGTTCCTTAGTTGAAATGGACAGCGGGCAAGGTAATAAATAGATGGCAAGAAAGGGCAACGCAGCACACTTTATGAGAGTGTGCAGAGCTGTGAGACGTAGGGATGTGGAAGAGAAAGAGTACGAACAAGCGACAGGCAGCACGGTTCTCTTCCACAAGTACCATATCAAACGAAGAAAGAGCGCAGCTTGCTCTGCCTAGGTTCTCCTCGCCTCCTTCTGACCTTCGCCCTTTCCTCCTAGCTCACTTACATCGTGCTCTCTTGTCTGCCGCCATGAATTCCTTCTTCCGCGGAAGGTAAGCCACTTTTGCTCTCAAGGATCATGGAAAGCTGCGAAGCGCATGACCTCGATAATCTCAACGATCCTGTCGCGCGTGCGCGCATGTGTCTGCAAGGGAAAGTGAGCCGCGGCTGCTTGAATGTGCAGCGCAATTCGGCCAACGCGATGTGACTTTCGGCAGCCCATGACCCGGTCAGATGCCTTCCGTCTCGTCCACTATCCTATCTTTCCGTCGGTTGGCCCGCCCCGTACAACCCAAAGAACGATACTTCTTGTTCGTGATATACGACATGCAAGGATTGCAGGATAACATGATGCAGAGGAAGGACAGCATCTGTCTCGGCGTCTCAGAGGGTAAAAATTAAGGCACTCTGTCAAGTTGCAGCCCATAGACCCATGACAGCATGAGGCAGATGACGTCAGGAAGTACGAGGTGTCGTCACAGAATAAAGTCCACCCCTTCCGTCCTTGCCCAAATCTCCGTTCTGCCGGACGACTGCAGTCCACCTCGCGGGTTACTCGCTTCTGATATCAAACATCCTCCTGGTCTCTGGGTAATGCCCCACATTGACAATTAATTGGGGGCAGTGGGCAACTAATTATGGTCCCGACTTCTACGCTGTCTGCATGACGAGATCTATCGATGACCTCAGGACACAACTTTCTCTACGACTACCTGGGACGCGTTAGGGAAGCGAGACCGGATGTATCTCGCAACACAACGTCCATGCTGCGACAAACCTGTGGCTTATTGTTAGGCACGCTCAGTAGCCTCGGCAGGGGGTGTAGCGGCCATGGCCGGCGCCGGTCTTGCATGTCTCAACGTGTATTTTACCATCCGAGGTCTAGGCACTAGGAGTCACTGTCGGCGTGCTCACGCTAGGAGTACCAGATCTGGACGGCCGCGCCGGAGACAATCTCGCAAACGTGAGCAGACTTTGGTAGCCCTCTTTGTGGAGGTCCTTCTTGGAAAATGTCAGCAATGGGGACAATGCTACTTGTTCGTGGCGCAGTCCACTTACCCATTCAGGTTGAATAACGTCGTCCAAAACCGAGGCAATCTTCTTCCCAATCCTGTGCTGGTCAGTACCGACTCGAACGATGCGTCGGCCCGCCTTCTACTCACATCTTGATTGTCGATTCAGACACATCGGCAACCTTTGCAATGTCCTTGGCGGTCAGGGGCACCGAGAACAAAGTGGCTGTCAAGAAGACGACTCCCGCGGCAATGGAGACAGGGCTGCGTCCGTCAATGGTCGCCTTGTTGGCAGCGTTCTTGGCGATGTACAGCGCGGCATTGTACACCTGGTTGTGGTTCTTGCCGAGGTCAACAAAGTTGCAGATACGGCCGAGCAGACCTTCGACGGACTCGTTGGCGCTGCTCAAGCCTTCAGGCTGCAGTTCACCCTTGCGCGCTTGGTAGTCCCGGTACGCAGCCTTCAGCAGATTGAAGGTTTTACCAGCCTCCGACTTGGACACCTGCGCAGTTCTGGCGACCTCTCCAATACCACGGGTGACCTTGGCAGCACGTGTGGCGAGGATAATGCTCGCAGCAATGAGCGCCCTGTCGTTCCTGCCGCGAGCCACTCGTGCTTCGTCGCCAATCTTGTAAGCGTGCTGCGCACGCTCCGCGATAGACTTGGGCAGATGAGTCTGTGCGCACAGTTCGGAAATACGAGCAAACGCATTCTCCAACTGAGCATTCGACCGCCCTCCAGGACTGTTGGCTTGCGCATTCGCACGGCTCTGAGCACGCTGCAGGTCACGAGACATGCCGGTTCGGCCGTCGCGCGCCGAGATGGTCGTGTCCAGAGACGCATTCGCTAAAAGCGGGTTCGATGGACCTCCAACACGGGACGGGTCGTCACCACCTTCATCACCAGCGAATGTCTGCCAGTCAGCACGGAACAGTGAGCACGTCGAGCTCTACGCACTCGCCCTGCTCGTTAGTACTGCTCATAAGGCTGAGGTAAGAGGTCACTCACACTCGGAGCGGGTGTCCACGATGCGGTCACCCAGGATAGTGCCGCAGTCGGCGCACACCTTGACCATCAGTACAATCGGGCAACAAACGCTTACAAGGTCACCATGGCTGTACTCCTCGATGATGTTGGGAGGGCTAGTCTGACAGTTGGGGCAGAGGTGGTGAACCGAAAGGTTCGGGGCCACGGGCTGACCGTACTTGGCCTGTGGGAT
This sequence comes from Cutaneotrichosporon curvatum, assembly GCA_001600275.1. Taxonomy (NCBI): domain Eukaryota; kingdom Fungi; phylum Basidiomycota; class Tremellomycetes; order Trichosporonales; family Trichosporonaceae; genus Cutaneotrichosporon; species Cutaneotrichosporon curvatum. The sequence continues at coordinate 1,057,276 of BCJH01000004.1, read as the reverse complement.
TCGAGACGCAGCAGAGATTGAGGAAGTCATGTGTTAGTTGAGCGTAGTGGGATAGCAAAGAGACGCGGAGCGATGGTGGTAAGCTCCTGGCCAACGTATATGTGCTCTACCCACCACAGGAGCCTTGGGACCCGCTACACCGTTCATTTTCGACCGCTAAGCCTGATGGGCGCGAAGGCTGATTCTGACACTGTACTTGCAATAGTTGCGAAAGAACCACAGTAGTGACCTCGCTTTTGTTCAGGTATCCGCGTCAAGGCTGTTCGGTTGATCATTAATAATCGGGTGGCAACGGTACGAAGGGGCAGAGGTGTCAGCGCCTGTTCAACTACATCAACAGATAGATGTCGGTGAGATGGGACTCGCGGGCACTGCGAAAGCAGCAATCAGGCGCACGCGCACAGAGAAGCGCATCCCCGACACGACAACTATCAGCCCCTGGAGAGCTCGTCGCGAGGGTGGGAAACGGAAACGAGGAAGAGCAGATCATAATGAACCGACGCACTTACCCAAGTCAGCCCAACCAGCGTGTGGAAGTCCCAGTCGTGTTCTGCGAAGCTGTACGCTCGTACGTCGCTGATCCAAGAGTCTGGGACACGCGGGGAGAGGCGTCGTTGGAGAGTGGCCACAACCAAAGAGGATGGCAGAGAGCAGAGAGTGATGAGTTGCAGACGCAGTAGTCAAAAGGCGCAACAGCGATCATTGCAATGTATATGGTCCCCCCGGTTAGCGTTGCAGCAGCCAGCGACTTCAGAAGCTCTGCAGCTCTGCAGACGGAGCAGCGCAAACACACCAATTTGATCCCGTTCATCGACCTCGCTGCTCGTTCAGACTTCCTCCCATCACTGCGACGGCTGTCACCACTGACCCCCTCCACGGCCACCCCTCGTACGTCGCTCACGCCAGGCTAACTTGAGAGCTGGTGCGGACGGGGTACACGACGCTAACGCCTGCACAGGTTTCCTCGGATCACACTTGTACTGACATCCCGGGGCGCCCTCTTATCATCCGGATACCCTTCGCGTCTTCCCTCCTCCGACCTCCGTCCCGCGCACTGTCGACCGGCTCACGCGCTCAACACAGCAGCAAAAGGCCACAGCGCCGACCCCGACGACCGGACACATTGTGCGCTTGTAACGCAGCAAGTCGCTTGAACGCTCCGTCGATATCGAGGCCGATCCGACGCCCACTCCACGGTACGTGCCACGTTCTTGGCGGAGACACTTTCGTCACCCGACCTCTCCCCGGACAACTGACACCCTCCTCACCGTGCTCTAAACGATCTATGGCACATGCTAATCATTTCAGTGCTGCTCCGAATCCCAAGCCGTCACCATGTCGAACGTAAACGCCCAAAGTCAGCACCAGCCAAACCAGTTCACCACGGACGAGTATGTACTGGCCTACCACGGCCCGCTTCTCTACGAAGCTCGCGTGAGTGCTACAGAAACGAGCGCGCAGCCCGTGCGCATCTTTTGAGCCTACTCCTGAGATGCTGCGGGCTCTGTGTCGTTGGATGCATGCGGATATGCTGACGTCAATCCCCTTGCGGCGCGTGCACCGTACACATCACTTTTCCGCCTGCAGATCCTCCTCGCCGAGAACTGGAACGAGTCTAATACCCTCCTCGGCACCACTGGGCCACATTACTTTATCCACTACAAGGGATGGAAGCAGACGTGAGTCGGGGGAACATTGCTCATGGACCGGTCACGTGCTGATGCCGTAGATGGGACGAATGGGTGCCCGAGGCGCGTTTGTTGAAACTCAACGAGGCAGGGTTTGCAAAGCGCCGGGCTCTGCTCGAGGCGCAGACGAAGAAGAACAGGCCGTTCTTGAGTACAGCGGAGAGCCCCGCCGCCGCAGGGAAGGGCAAGGACGCAAAGGGGAAGAAGGGCGAGTCGAGCCGCAAGCGCGGGCGGGACGCGGGTATCGAGACTGTAAGCTGCCCCTCAACAACATCTGGCTAACAAGCAGGAGGCCGAGTTCCTCAAGCGCCCAGAAGTGAAGATTGTCATCCCGGACGCGCTGAAACTCCAACTGGTGGACGACTGGGAGAACGTGACGAAGAACAACCAGCTCGTCACCCTGCCGCGGAAGCCGAACGTGCGCGACCTGCTAGAGGAGTACAGGACGTACGTGAACGAGACGAGGAAGGAGCGGTCAACGTGAGTCTGCCAGGGAGGGCGCAGCTGATGTTCTCCAGGCGGTCGACAGCACTGCTGCAGGAGATCATCGCGGGCATCACACTGTACTTTGACAAGGCGCTGGGCAACAACCTGCTGTACCGGTTCGAGCGGGCGCAGTACGTCGAGCAGCGCAGAGCAGCAGGCGACAAGCCCATGAGCGAGATCTACGGCGCCGAGCACCTGCTCCGCCTGTTTGTCAACTTTGGCCCGTTCATCGCGTATACCAACATCGATACCGAGTCGCTCAACATTCTCCGCGAGTATATCAACGACGTGATGAAGTGGGTAGAGATGGAGCCTGGTGAAAAGAGGTAGCTGACAGCAGGTGGATGATCCGCGAGCAGAAGCGGTTATTCGTCAAGGAGTACGAGACGACCACGACGCAGTACCAGAACATGTCGCGGACATAGGGCGTGCGGAGTAGGAGGGGAGGGTAGACGGGGTAGAGGTAGATGGCCGTGGCCTGCTACAGTAGTGATACGACGTGTCGTATATGGATTGTTCACATCGAGACGAGGGAAGCAGCGGCACTGCTCGGGAAGTCTGGAAATGGACTATTGTGCATCTGGCGCGCACAAGCTATGAGGTCTTCCACAACAGGATGGCAATGGGCCCGAGGTAGAAGTAGATAAAGTTCTTGGTCTCTGCGGTCGTCAGCGGAGGTTGGGGCGGTGGGTGATGGTGACGGCGCACCATGTGTAACGAAGCTCCCAAAGCTGGTGTCAGCGTTGTCGCGAGCGAAATGATGCCATTGTCCTTCCTGCCCCAGCAACCCCGCACCCCAGCTTCGTGATGTCCCAGCCGTACCGATGGCTCCCTAGCCGTACCCATGCTCCTCTGCCAGCTTAATCTCAATCCCAGGTCCACGCAGACAGCCATAGGACACAGCAGAGGCTCAGACCCGTCCACTCCTCCAACCACGACCTCCGCCCTCACCCAACTTGACCCCCCCCTCTCAACCCCTTCCGCCCCCCCCCGGCCTGCGCGACTCACTTCTTCCCAACCACACAATGCCAAGTAGTCCCATGCAGCCGGTCAAACTCCTTCTTGATGTACATCGCCACATCCTTCTCCACAGTGTACTTTTCCAGCGCGGTGATCGACGTCCCCACCGCTTCTTGTTGCATCGCGTTGGACACTGCGGTCAGCCTGGTCCCGGGTCCCGGGTCCACCGAGCAGCTGGGCGGACATGAAACTGGATACTTGGACAGACAGACACGACAGACGGTGATCGCAAGTACGACTCTCCCCCAGCAGGCAGCGTTCTACCTCTCGTATAAAGAGGGGACACGATGACACCAGAAAGTATGACTTGGGGAGACATTCTGTCCAGTCTCGTCCCTGCGGGCCGAGAAGACGACCGACTCACTGTCCACGCTCTTGATCAGCGCCTTGACCTCCTTCCCCTCGTCAGACTCGTTCGGCCACGGCATAGCGATAGCGACGTCGGTGGATAGTGGGTATCGAGTATTGGTGGGAAGGAATGTGTATGTTGACAGCCGTCCGTGGAGGTGGAGGTCGATTGATCACGCCTGCCTGCCTTCGTGCCAGCGGTCCGTCGCGTCCGACTACTACTGATCGATCAGGGCCCGAGCGCGAGCAAAAACAACATGCAACTTTCGTGGGGTTCAGCAACTGGACTTCTCAGATAGGACAAATAGATGTATACATGCGCGCGCATTAGATGCATGGTCAACGTGTGTAGAGTTACCATTGCTATTACTACTGTTCATGTTCGCTCTCATATGCACGGGGGGAGGGAGCAGCCTTGCCTATATGCAATGTTCGTAATGTTCAGACGGAGTGTCGGGGGTGGCAAGCGGCAATACTATCGCTATGCGCTTGCGTTGCGGTGCGCAGTGCGGACGCGCCTGCTGCTGTCGATGGCGAGTGCTAGGTGATCAGGATCGCGCTCGCGCTCGGCTCGCAGCCTACGCCCGCACGCTGTTGCGGCGGAAGAGACTCGTGAACCCAAAGCCCTTGCGCGAGCTCATGTTCCGCATGAGGCCGTGGGACGGGCGGCGGGCCTGCTGCGCCTTCTCGGTGTTCCAGCTGGGCTCAATGACCGAGCTGGACGAGCACGAGCTGCCCGAGGTGTCGAGCTCGGGCGTGGGGGGCGACGGCTGGAGCGACGACTGGGGGAGGGTCACGTTGTAGCGCAGGCCAGAGGGGGAGCGCTTCTTCGCTGTGCCGTTTTGGTTGCTTTGTGTGACATTCGCGTAGGCGTTGCCGTTGCCGTTGGCGTGGCCGTTGCCATTGGCATTACCGTTGAGGCCGAACGACATGTCGGGCATGTCCTTTGTCTCGCGCGCTGCCGCCGCACCGGGAGGGAGGGACCTGTTCGCCATCCTCGGCGAGGTCGACGTCGTGTTCTTCATCCTGACGCTGTTGTCCATGAACCGGGGGTCGAATCGTGAGGTGAAAGCGTTCTGCGCGGGCTGAGCGTTCGTCGGCAACGTCGGGGATCCGCGAGTCGCGGGGGTCTGCTGCACTGCGGGCGCGTTGTTTCGCGGGTTGCTAGGTTGGCGTGTGTGCGAAGCTGCCGAGGCAGGCCTAGGAGGCGAGGCGGCGCGTGCCCCGTTGGCCAGAGGCTGGGCCGCAACAGGCGCAGCAATGGCAGTAGCTGCCATCGGCGGGGAGAGCGGGGGCGACGCCGAGTGCGTCGAGACCATCGACGACATGCTGGTCTCGCGGCTGTGGCCGGTACGCGAGGTGCGCAGGTTGGACAGCTCTAACGCAGAAGCGCGCTTGGAGAACACAGGAGCGGGCTCCTCGCGCTCCATCTCAACGAGCATACCTGGCACAAGCTGGCAGTGGTCCCAGCCAGCAAGCATCGCCTGCTGGCGATACTCCTCGGTCACGTTCTTCTCGGGGCAGCGGACTCCACCGAAGAGGATCGTCTCGGCTCCAGGGAGGCCATTGTGGAGTGGGTCGGATTGTGGCGCAAGCCACGCACCGAGACCAGTGACGATACCAAAGAGGTCACGACGTACCCGCTTTCCCATTGTAGGGAGGAGAGGGAGCAGGAAGCGCTCGATCACCGGTGCGAGTGCGGGCGGAGCATCGACGGGCACGATGTGAACAAGCGAAAGAGGCGCAAGTTCAGTCATCGCCAAACTACTGGTCACACTGTTGTCTGTCACAGCGCTCATGAGAATTGGCATGGCGGCGGATGTGAGGACGACGGTGTACTGCAGCATCTCCTGCAGCGCACGCTGGGGGTCGAGGTTATAGGGGGGGCTGGGGATGAAGTTCAGCACAGCGTCAAATGGAGACCCCTCGCGAGACCCTATGTCGTTGCGTATCAACGCAGAGAGACGCTGGCGGAGGCCCGGACGTTCTTCGTTGTGGTCGCCAGCCGCCGAGCCAGGGCGACCAGGCTGGTGGCCAAGGGCGGAGAGGTCGGTTGTCGAGCCACGGGGCGAGCCAAGAGGCGATTCGGTCGACGAACTGCGTCCAAACGACAGCAGGCGGCGCCTCGTGGGTGGTGGCGTGGGCGACTGAGTACCCCCGATGGAGCGCAGCGAACTGGCTGATCCACGACGACTTGCCATACCGGTGCGCGCGGGGAGACCCGCTGGGGTCTCTACACTGCCTGTGCGTCGACTTGCATTTGCGAGGACAGCGCCTTGTTGCAAGATGGCAGACTGCGGTGTAGTAGTCGCAAGCAGGGCAGGTGGCACGACAAAGGGCTGAATCGTGGGGTAGATCGTGCGCCCGTCGGAAGCATTCAGTAGCTGTGAGGGAGAGTTGAGCGCCTCGATCTCTGGGATGGGGGAGATGGATCCGACAAGAATCAGCGTATCTGAAAAGACCGACGAGTAGAGAAGCGGAGCAAGGACCGCGCGACTGACATCTGTTTCAGAGTCAGCATACTGCCACACGCCCAATGCCATTGCTGACATCACGTCAACTGGTGAGTGGATGGTGTGTGGAGTGGACTGCCACTTGTCCCCACCCACCACGGCCAGTTGACTGTGTGCCACTATGTTGTCACTCACCACCAAGGACCAGGATCACTCGATCAGACTGCTGCCAGATGCCTGCACCCCGGCGAGACTCGTCAGAGTCGCACACCCATGGTGCACGTCCAAAACGCTGTTGAGCGGGGCCAGAGTCGTCACGCTCCTTGCCCTTTGCGCCACGCCCAGCCATGGGTGGGACGGCTCGGAAGGCACTGGGAGGTGGTCGCCGGGGACTGGATGCACGATTTGTTTCGTGCACAGGAGCGAGGGGGACACCGAGCTGTCGTGCGGTTGTACTCGTGCTTGAGCTGTCCGGGGAGCGGGGAGGGGATGGGGCCTCGGTGGGTTGCCTTCTATCTTGTACTGCTGGCTGCTGGGTCGATGCCGACTGCATCTTGCTCCTCCGAAGGGAGATGGGCATGGTGATGGGGAGTAGGGTGTGGGAAGGGGAGGGTGGTGGAAGGGGGAGGCTCGTGAAGGGAGCGACAGGAGAGCGGGGGGGGAGGAGAAGGGGAGTGGGAGGGGAGATGCAAGACAGAGTTCACAGAGAACGCTCCCTTGACACTACTATGAGAGAGAGAAAGAGAGCGACTGATGTGAGACGCAGATCTCTAGCCTGCGCGGGGTTTTTGGGCGGCAAGAGTGAGTTGAGTATATGGGTATGGGTTTTGTGTGTGTCTATCTGGTTGGGTGACGTCGTCTAGGCCAGGGGTGGCTGAGGCGCGGATCGCAGTGGAAAGGTGGATGTTGGGGGCGTTCGTTATGTCGATAAGAGGGTAAAGGTGGGGAGGCGGGGTGGGGGGCGAGGCGTCTGCAGGGGGCGTTGGGCACCGTTGGGCAGTGCTTTTTTGCGATCTCTGTTGCTCTGCAGACCAGTCGGAGGGAGACTTGGCGATGGGCGAAAAAGACGATGCGATGAGGGGTGTCCGGTGTTGGGAGAGGGAGGGAGCAAAGCAAGAGTGGGTGATAGTGCAATTCCAGTGCTGCAGTAGTCGGTAGGGGCGCGTTATCGGGGTCGCTTGTGGATGTGTGCTCTGGTGTGTGTGATGAGGTAGAGAGAAAGGATGTTAGGTAGGGTAGGGACGTAGTGGGGTTATGCTGCGTAGATTGCAGATGGTGTGCAAGATGTCCGCGTTTTGCCAGATGCAATGCGGAGCGACAGTCGACAGACCAAAGTAAGTTTGCATGTCATAATCTCTCTCTCTCGCAGATGCGTGCGTGTGGACTGGCTGCTGCGCCGCTGCTCCTGCTGCACTACTACTGCTGCAAGCAACTAGTACTACTACTATATCACTGACTACTACTACTACTACTCCGCTGTTATGCTGCACTCTTTCTCACCTCCTTTTCTTGGGCTTTGCTTGGGTGGAGCTGGAAATATCCGCCCAAGAACAGAACACCTCCCCCCCTAGACCCTACCTCCCCTCACACACCCCCGGACACCACCCAGGGTAGGCTGTGGCTGTTTCGCCCAAAATGCAACACCCTCCTTAGACAGGAAGCCAGGGTTTGGATTTTGAGAGATCGAATATCTCTCTCTCCATCGGCCAGCCGGCCGGCGGCGGCCGTTAAGGGTTTCTCTCTCTTCTTCTCATCGACAGCGCGCAGCAAGCAAAGCAGGTGGGCCAAAACGGACCAGCCCGAAACCACGAAACCCGTCTGTCTCTACCTGCCCAAATCGTCAAACCGTCAAGCAGAGGGCTGTGTGGCAAACGTCACTTTGTGCGGCAGGCAGATGCGATTGGGGACGCCGCCGCCCAGCTGTAGCCAAGCAGGTCATATGCTTGTGTATCGCAACAAGCCTCTCATCTCTCTGATAACATTATACAATGCGTTACACGAGAGGAAGACAAAGAGCAAGTGGGCCGGCCGTAGGTGGAGTTTAGGCGCGCACACTGACGTCTGACGTCGCGATCGCAGAATGTAGTAGGTTGCTTATGGCGTGTGAGAACGACCTCGCTCTGCAGCGCTGCTGCTTCCGGTCGGTTTCCACGCCCACACTCCGAGCCTTGGCCATTGGCCATTGGCCATAATGGCCATAACAGCATGCCGGCCATGCGAGTCTTGCTTTGGTCTCATGCAGTACGTTCCTCCGCCGCTCCTGTGCGCAGTCTTCCGTGTCTATATCGACCGACAGGCTATCGGGGGAGGAGAGGAAGCAGCAGTACTTCAGCGTGCAGCAGAATCAGGTGCCTGGGCTCACAGCCGCCCGCCGCGCCCGCCCCTTGCGGTGCCGCGTGCCGGGGTAACGGATACGAATGGGCGTGGGGCGGGGTCTCCGAGCGAGAGAGAGCTTTGTACTGCCGCCGCCGCCGCTGGCCACGGACAAACACTACTGGCGACTTTGCGGGCGGATGCTCACACTCGTCCCTGTGACCGAGCCCTGAGTTTTATTGCCAGAGGCGCAATGGGGGTCCGGGGGAATAACACTGCGTCGATGACGATGACGTAGGATGCCCTGGGCTTTGATCCACTACTAGGTTTGTGTGTAGCGTCAACGATTAGCCATTAGGCTGGGTCGCAATCCTCAGCCAGAGCAGCCAGTGATCATCCGTCCTGCCTGCCTCATCTCTCTGGCAGACAGACGACTATGACTACTCTTTAGCTCCTCTCCAGTCGACAGCCGCTTCTCTTTACTCTTCCTTTGCTCGAATGCCACCCCATGCCAAGCCAGGACTAGCATCCGCGCTGTCGTCATCATGTCTAGCATGCATCGGGATACGGCAGCTGCAAGCTACTACTGTTACTCTGATGAGAACAACACCTCGACCGATTGCCACGGCCGGAGGTCTCTTTGCTCTGCTGTGCTCTGCCGCGCTCTGCTGGTATCTTCCCGCCCTTGCGCTAGAACGTGAAGCTGTGACTACCCACGCACATCATTTACATCACTAACCGGCCGAACCGAGCTAGCTATGTCTGTGGGAGGGAGCGCACATGTGCAGTGGGAGCTATAGAGCTATGGGCAGCTGCACGCGTCTTGTCTCTGGGATCGAGTAAAGGACCTCGCCAGTACGAAGGGAAGGCCCAAAGGCACAACATAATCAGCCTACAGTACCTCAATGATGCAAGTACAGCGGAAGGCTCGTGGCGCCTCTCTCCATGACGTCCCGCTTTCCTTTCCTAGGTGGCAAGACGCGATAGGGTTTGTCCGCCCGCCCAATCCGTCCGTCCACTCGTCAGAGCATGCAGAGCACGAGCACGAGCACTGCTCGGGCACGATCACGAGCAGAGCTCGAGCTCGAGTCTGGCATGGCGAGTATCCGCCGTTATCATAGTAATAGTGGAGGTACTGTAGCGCGTCATCGCGATATGGAAGTGGCTAGCCAGCTTGGCTAGTGCGATAAGAGCTTGGCATGTTTGGGCTCCCACTACACCGGTTGAACTACTCACTGCGTAGATGCAAGAGGGCAGCAGGCTAGCACGCACATGTGTATCTACATGAATGGGGGGTACGACGCCGATCTGCGATCTGCCAGATATCACCACTTGTCAATTGCTGAATCTGGCGCGTCTGGCGGGCCTGGAATCGGTAGTGAAGCGATGTAGCGGGGATGGACTGCCTCGAGGCACCGTGGCGGTGATGACTAGGTGCCCGTTGACACAGCTGCACTGCTAGTTGTGCAGTCTTGAATCGAGGTACGCGCAACATACAGAAACGCTGGATGAGGAGTGCGCAGTATTGGGAGAGCTTGGCGACCGCTGCGTACTTGAGGACTGGAGTGCTCAGGCAGGCATGTAGGTGGATGAGGGCGAAACGTGTGTGTCCTGTGACTTCGATGTCGTGTTTCATAGCCCGGTCACTCTGCGACACCCACACTCTGCGACATCACTGCCACTTGTCCTGCCACTGTGCGACATTGCTGCCACCCTCCCGCCGCTGATACGCGGCAGTGGCACCTACCTGCCACTCCTACAATATGCCCAATACATGAATGCCATATGCCATCTATAATGCTCTAATATGCCAAACCCCCCCACCCACCCTAGCTCGCCCCGAACGGGCTCCTCTGCCGTACCCTCGCGCCAATGTGATGAAAGATAAACGGCAACGGCGTGCACACGAACAACAGCCCCGCAAGCAGACACGTCGCGCCCACACTCCCGAGCCGGTGATACATCTGCTGCCCGAACAGCGGGAACCCGCCCGCAAACGAGCTCCTGAGGAACGAATTCGACGCGAGCGCCGACGCCGCGACAGGGCGATACGCACTATCATCAGCTCATCCTTTAGAACTACTCACTCGACGAGATACGTAAACGTCCCGCTGAAGGAGAAGACTATGCCCATGCCGAAAAAGTTGCTCATGATGATGGGGACGATCCAGTGCACGCTGCGGAAGGAGGTCACGCCCAGGAGCAGGAGGCCGAGGGGGCAGAGCACGGCGCCGAACATTGCCATTACGAGGCGGGACTCGGGGGGCGCGATGCCGCCGGGGGAGGCAGCGGCTGTGGCGCGGTACTTGCGGTTGAAGAAGGGCTGGGTTGCGGCGCCGATTGCTTGGCCGACGCCTATGCCGAGGAAGGCCATGCCTGTGTCTTGGAGGTTGAAGTTGTGGACGGTGCGGAAGATGTATGGGATGCCGCCGAAGGAGAGGTAGAGGACGCCGAGGATCATGGCGGACCAGAGGTCGAGGAAGAGGACCATGGGCTGGGTGGAGAGGAGGACTGGGGTTAGCCGGGGAAGCAGGGGGAAGGCCTACTGAACGGGGTGCGGATGCTCTTCTTCAGCGCGCCGAGGAAGGAGCGCTGGCTCTTCTCGCTGGGGGCGAAGTATCTGTCGTCGCCGGTGGACTTGCGCAGCCTGTTGTCAGCTCCTGCAACACCACCACCGGATGCGCTCCACTCACTTCTTAGCCTTCCGCTTCAGTAGCTGCGGGTCAAACGTCTCGGGCACGAGGGTGTATATGAACAGCAGGCAGACTGCTGCCCAGATCAGGACGACGTAGTATGTCCACCTCCAGTCTGGCTGCTGCTGGTTGATGAAGCCGGCGATGAGCGGGCCGAACACGGGGCCCATAAACGGAGCGGTGGAGAAGATCATCATCGGTCTGGGGTTAGCTGCGAAGCTCGAGAGACACTCACGTAGCGACCTTGTAGTTGTGGAAGACGTCTGTGATCGCGCCGCCTGAGACGGAGAGGAAGGCCGAGCCTGAAAAGCCGGTGAGGAAGCGGAAGATCATGTGTATGGAGATATGGTTGGCTTGAGTTAGAAGGGGGGCGAATGTCATAGCTCACCGAATGCAACCGGGAAGTTGAGGAGGAAGAACGCAGTGAAGCTAACGTGCAGGACTGGGGCTCGCCCGATAAACTCAGACACAGGACCAAGGAGTACTGCTGTCAGCGATGATCATCTCCCTCACATACATGGCCCACTGCCCAGTCCAAACACAAAGCACGAGATACTCAGCGTGCACACAAGCTGGCTGACATGGTATGACCTCTCCATCCCGGCGTACGTCGAGCCCGCCATGGACGAGCAGGCGGTCACGCAGATACACGATATAGCCAGGATGGCAACCATAGCCCTGCACGTCAGTCGACCCCAAGTGCACGACTCACCACCTGCGCCAGGTCGGCGTATTCAACGGACACTGCGGGTCGTCCTCCCCATCCCAGGCGACCTCGAAGGGATCCCGGTTGCTCTTCTTGCCCGGGATGCGGGGCTGCGTCTCGATCGTAGGCCCCGCAGCGGTCTCAACGTCCGCGGTAGGCACAGTAGCCTCAGACGAGGTGGACATGGTTGTGGCGCTCATGGCGGTGACCGACGCAGTCGCAATCGTCCTACGTCGACCTGGTGAGTTGCCGATGGTCGGTAGTTTTGAATTTTGGGCCTCTGCGCCACTTCAGGATGGAGTCAACAATGTGCTCTCGGAGCAGCTAAACAATATCGTTGCGCGTAGTAGTGGTGGAGAGGGGATGGCGCGCGCACCAGTCGATGGGAAGAAGAACTGCAATGTCAATGAGACAACATGCTCGACGAGTGAGATGTAGTAGTGTCGACCTCGATCAGAGATGACCTCGTCGAGATGATTAGTCACGGCTCGCGGCCAAGTCAGCTCCGACATTTTGAACCAGCATCGGGTGCGGAGTGCGGAGTGCTATCCTGGGCTCCAGATGGCGCTTATCGGAATTCGCCGAGCCAGCGCTCCGGACGCCGCCTGGCGTGCATTGCGTATACACAGCGACCAGTCGTCACCACGGTCGAGTCGACGCGGACTCGGTGGTCTTGTCGTATCGGCGTACGTCCGCTGTACCGTTCGGCGTGCTCGCAGCCGCTCATCTGCATGTGATGGTGTTGTGGCTTGCCTCACATGACAAGTGTGGGAGGTATACCGCTTCCTGTGAAGTTTGACTGTCGCAGTTCGCAGCTTGCACACAGGGAGAGCCGAGTATTGTCCTCGCTGCGTTCTTGAGTCTCACTGATGTTTCCGTCTCTCATCATCGATAGTACGAAGGACAAGACCACTCATGCACCGCGAATAGTCTCTACTACTCTGCTCTATTGTCCATAAGAAGCATGCAGCAACGCCATAGACAAGAGCGACCGTGTGCCACTTTGTAACGCCGACCCAACCTATGGCGGTGGGTGGCAAAGGTCACTCCTTCTGTCTGTCTGTTCTGTGCCGGGAGGGACGCGCCAGCCTGGATGGGATGGGATGGATGGGTGAGACAGGAACCACTCACCGTAGGAAGCATGCCAGCGTACGGGGGCAGAACCACACTCTGGCACACAGACGGGAGCATTTTTGCCACCCACCGCCACAACAACCACCCTCCACGGGCAGGCATCGTCGCCTTGCCGCTCCCAGTCGGGCACTCACTCGCTCTCAGCATCTGTCTCTTGTCCACCACCACTGCCTCACTTACCCTCGCTGCTGCCATCTCTCTGTCAGCAAACTACTTATACACCTCGCTACAAGTCTGTGAGTCGGCCTGCTCCCCATATTCTCAACTGAGATAGCTGACACTTGCTCTCGTCTCTCCTCGATTACCACTTGGCATTCCCGGTACCGACACGCTTACACACGTCACGCGCACCTCCTACCCACCGCCTTATTGACACCTACTCGCCGCATCTCACTTGTTGCCACCAGACATTCACTCTTCTAGCTGCTCATCATGGTTCGCTCCAAGTTCAAGGATGAGCACCCATTCGGTACGTGCCCTGTTGCGCCTGGTTGCGTTGCGTTTGACCGATGCTGACGCTCGCGCGTTCGCTGCTCTTCCACCTCGTCTCTCTCGTCATCTGTCTTTACCTCTGCCTGCTGTCACTCCTGATCACTGTTGTCTGGTCCTCACTCCTCCACTCTCGAACGACGTCAACACGCCTATCTTGCTTCTACACAAACGGTACTATCACCTCTCGACGCGTCAATGTCATCTGGCTGCATGCCCATATCACGTTCTACCACTCGCCTGCACGTTTGCCCGCTTCTGGCTACAGACAAGCGCAAGGCCGAGGCTGAGCGCATCCGCCAGAAGTACGCCGACCGGATCCCAGTACGTCTACGCCCATGCCAACGACACCACTAACCCCAGGTAATCTGCGAGAAGGTCGAGAAGAGCGACATCCCCACAATCGACAAGAAGAAGTACCTCGTGCCAGCGGACCTCACTGTCGGACAATTCGTCTACGTTATCAGGTGAGCTGACTGCGCTGAGCGCATCTCTAACAGTCAGGAAGCGGATCAAGCTCTCGCCCGAGAAGGCAATCTTCATCTTTGTCGACGACATCCTCCCACCAACTGCGGCGCTCATGAGCGCAATCTACGAGGAGCACAAGTGGGTCGAGTCTGGAAACGCGACGCTAACGTGCAGGGACGAGGATGGCTTCCTGTACATCATGTACGCATCAGAGAACACCTTTGGCGAGCTCGAGTACCACGAGCTCAAGCTCTGAGCCTATCTCGCGCCTGGTACTCTGGATGTGGGAAGTGAAGGAGAGAGCTGTACGATGGGAAGGGTTGACATTTGTGGTTACCGACGTGCATGAAGCAGTTATACACCAGCGAGCGCGCCGCGAGTGAGCTCGCGCCTGCTGGTGGAAGTAAGACGCCGTGCCCATGCACCATATATTTGAGCAGCTGGCTGATGCGTTCCTGATGTGCAGACGGGAAGCTACTGAGCGACGATGACGAGTAACTCCTGACCATGTTGTGGTACACCAAGCTACCTACACTGATCTCTGGCTGACCCACTGCCTGCTAACGCCGTCGTCGCTCACTGCTTGCCTCAGCCTGCTACGCAGGCTTCGGCTTCGCACCGCCAGTGGATATGCATCTATATGGTACAACACTACTCCTCCGCCCCACTGGCCGCCGCCTCGTCCTCGCGCTTCCTGACCTTCCTCCCGACCTTGAGACTCTTCATCTTCCTGCTCTGGAGCTTGTTGAGGTCCTGCTTGCCAATGTGGATACGGCCAACCTTGTCGCCCATGTCGTCCGTCTCGATGTTCTTCCTCTTCTTCCCCAGACCGCTCTCGACATCCTTCTTCGCCACCCTGGGGCGCTTCAGTGCCGCCTTCATCATCTCGGGGTCGGCCGCGGCCTCACGGCGCACCGCGAGGTCCATGGACGGTCCCATCTCAGTCAGCTGCACGCGGGGCACACGGCTGCCGCTCGCGAGCAGCTTGACAGTGTACGTCCGGAGGTGGACTTTGGGCAAGGGCGCGCCGCCGTCGAGATCACCAGACACAGGCCCGCAGGTCACGCTGATGACGTGCTCCAGCGCCATGAGGGGGATGCCCTCCTCGTGGTGGGCCTGGTACATGTCGAGCAGGATCGACTTGAGGTGCACGAACGTGGGGTGCGTGTCGAAGAGGTCGCCGTTGAAGACCATGAGCGGGCGGGTGCCGACCGACGCCTTGGGGGTGTCGAGCTCGCTCATGCCGGTGAAGGCGTCGACGCCGAGCTCGAGCTGGTCGAGGACGCGGCCGTCAAACATGCGTGTGAAGACCAGGTCGTGTGGGCGCTTCTTGGAGTGCAGGCCGGTGATGAGGATGGAGGCGTCGTTCTTGTTGCTGAAGAACTCGAGCGAGGACGCGTCCTCGAAGGGGTGGATGTCGTTCTTCTTGTTGAAGTTGAGGGCCTTGGGGCGCTTCATGGCGTACTGACGTTAGCGGGTTCAGGTGACAGAGATTGTAGGGCAGTTTGTGCTGCAATCCTAGCGATGAGCCGCAGTGGTAACTCCCTGCCTGTGCAAAGACGTCACAACAATGCTCGGCATCTCATCCGCGTCTCTCGCGTAGAGAGTGTTCGTTCGAGTCCGGAGGACCCGCGCCGTTGCACTCTTCCCTCCAGCTCTGGACCGCCCACGCCCTTCCAGCCCGTCGTCCACTCGCCTCCAGCCCTTCACATCTCACATCACCCTCCTCCCGAAACCAAGCACTCACCAAGTCCTTCATAGCCTCCCTGACCCTCTCGCTCGTGTTCTGCCCCCTCACAAAGATAGCAGTCTTCTCATTCTCCACAATCTTCGCCTCGCGCTGCTCCAGCGCGCGCTTCACGCGCGCATTTTTCGGCTTCCTACGGGTCAGTCTAGTCCCCACCCCACGAATCGTAGAACTCACACTGTCCTGAGCATCGACATGTTGATGGGTATCGATAGTGGACAAGTCTGGGTGCGTTCGTCGTTGCAGGTTATGCCAGGAGGAGAGGACGGGGGGTGAATTTTTGGGAATTTAGGTCCCGGGTGGCAAGGGGTGATTCCGTATATCCTCAGTTATCGAGCCCTATGCTGGCCCGAAGAGCGAGTCTGAACGCGGCCAGATGGTCAAGCTGCATTAATGTGTTCGTAGCAGTCTGGGACGTCCAGAGTACTGGGCGGCAGACAGACTGATGCTCGTATCTGGAGCTGACAACTCCAGAGCCGCGGAAGTGACACGACGCTCTATCTCTGGGCATAGGTACTTCGACTTCACGCTGGCGCCACATAATGGGAACCGGCCGTGATTAGCCTGCATAGACACGCATGAGGGCGGCTGTATGATACCCTACGTACAGCCCGCGCCACTCACAACATCCTAGATAACGGAGAGCAGTCCAAGATCGTGAAGAGCACATTTCATTCGGGTGCGCTCATTCGCGCAAAAAGATAGCAAAAACGCCGCGACCACGGGTCGAAACTCGTGATCGAAATTGAATCCCGAAGGACACGCACTTCTTAGTGTGGTAGTTGTTGTGCTACGGCGCCTTGAAGATATCATGCGGTTTTCCACTTAAAAGCCGTTGGGGAGGATCAGATCCTCACTCAATGGGAGCCTCTGCCGTCCACTTGAGCATGCTGTTCACTTGCCTGCAGTCTCTGCAGTCCCTCGCTGAAGGAGGAGAAGCGCAAACTGAGATTCGTGGTGGGTGTCTGTACACTGGCTCAGTACAGCCGTCAACCACTAGCCACCACCAACTCCCTCCGCCGTACAATACTCCATACACTGCATATGCAATCTATCCACGACAAAACACAAAACAAAACCGACCTACTCGACAATGCTGAGCTCCCGCGACCTGTTCTTGGCATATATATCCTTGTACTTGTCCCAGACGCGCACCAGCTCCTCGATGTAGCGGCGGTGCACTTCTTGCACCTCCTCGTCCTGGGGGTTGAGGTTCTGCTTCACCGTGACGGGGCGGCCGACTGGGGTCAGCACAGCACTACGGCGTATTCAAATGCGCACCGACAGTGACGATGGGGTGGCGGAAGGGCTGGGGTTAGTTCTGCCCTCAGTTTGATTACCCACCATGAGCCCGTAGTTGTAGTTGAAGAGCCCGCGCCCGTGGAAGAGCGGGAGGGTGAACCCGAAGATCTTTTGGAACGTCTTCTGCAGCTTGTACACTGTTGAGCCCTTCTCGTTTGCACTGGGGTTAGCGGGGATAAGCACGCGAGTTGCGGACGCACAGCTGGTCGTAAATCTGGGGTCAGCGCAGGTATCCCGGGCGACTCACGTCATTCTCGCCAAAGGAAAACACGGGCACAAGCTGTGCGCCCTCCCTGATTGCGACCTTTACAAAGCCAAAGCGCTTCTTCAGCGTGAGATCCTGCGTGCCCGGGTGGGCTGCGAGGGACTCGGCCGCGCCGCCCACGACAATGGTGATGGCATAGCCCGGACCCTTGGCCAGGATGTTCCTGCACGACGCCTTGGAGACCGAGCAGATGCCCAGCCACATGAGTATCTCGCGGTAGAAGGGGATGTTGAAGTTTGTGTCTGCGGTCAGCATGGGCAAGGGAGTGCGGTGAGTAGCGGCGGCAATGGCGTTGTTGCTCGGGGGCCCACCTGCCCCGCATCGCGGTACTCACCTAGGGTGAGGAGGTGCGGCCTGATTCCGGGGAAGTAGTCGGAGAACCCTGTCGCCTCGGACGCAAAGGCCGCGACAGCTCCCCTGCAAGTCAGCGGGATGTCCCTGCTCATCGACGCACATGCCTATAATCCCATGTGGGTGGTAGCCGAAGACGTATTTGTTGCTGGCTGGGAGATCGGCTTCCTGCCGTTAGTTGCCGCACTATGGCCCTGGGTCGCTCACCTTTACGATGCTGCAGGACACCGCGTCAGTAAACGTTCACCTACTCCGGGCCGAGCGGACACCGACACGCCGATATCGCGCACTCCGCCAGCGTGGCACAACTCACCTGCATGGATAATATTCTGCCCATCAGCCATGCGCCCTACTTCAACCCCGTAGCTAGTACTCACGCGCATAGTACTTCCACATGAAGAACCGACGCGCCCACTTCTTGGGACGCCCTCCGTGCTCGGGCGCTTGGTCGAAGAAGACCCCCCAGATCATGTACGGGATGAGCACTGGCCATAGGCGGGGGAATGATCTGAGGTCAGCGATGACGCGAGGGGCGGCGTGCGGTTGTGGTCGTACCCGGCCCGAGCCCGATAGCACTTACAATGCAAAGAGGAATGCAATGAAACAAAGGGGCATGAGCAGTGCCCATGTCGCGACTGCTGCGGTCTGCAGTCGGCGGTGAGGAGGGATATGCAAAGGTGCGAATCTGGAGTCAGCCTGCACGTGGGTAACGAGGGAGCGATGAGCGCTGCGTCGGCCAGCGTCAAGCTACAGCGAGCAAGGCGAGGCGATAGCAGTGCTTATCGCGCTACACGATAGAAGCTACTCACTTGATCTGTTCTGGTCGGGGAATGCTGATCTCGCTGAGCGGCGGGAGCTTGAGACTCTCCAGCAACGGGCTCTTGCTCTTCAACCGCTGTATCTTGCTCTTGGTCTTCACCGGCTTCTCGTCCAGCGCCGTAAGCATGAGCGACCCGGGAGTCGGCCCATCGCTGGCACTCCTTTTCCTACGGGCGACGGGCACGGCAGGCCCCGTGTCGGGATCGGGCAGGTCATAGTCAGAGTAGAGGTCGCTCCGCTCCGAGGCTGGAGAGTTGGCGTCTGGGGAGTCGGGCGCCGAGTGCAGGGTGAGCAGCGACGGGGCCGGTGACAGGTCCTTGCCGTAGTCTGAGGAATGGTGGGTTAGGCTCCCACCGTTGCGTGGGAACCGTAGGCGGAGGCCCGCTGGGCCAGGTGACAGCCCCAGACTGCCCTCGCCAATGTCGGTGGTGGGTTCGGTTGAGGTCGTGCTGGAGATGCTGGAGCTGGGCGACGCCGACGCGGATACCGATAGGACCTCTGCCATCATGGCTGAAAGGGGAGTGTGGTAGGGGGGGAGCGAACGAGTGTACAGATGCAGATAAGGAGTGAGGTGGTGTTTCTGTGGACGTGGTGTATCTCTGACAGAGTGATTGCGGAGAGTGACCGCCTGAAGTGGAGGCGCTAGTTGAGCGTGAGAGTGAATGCGAGGAGACGGGGTAGTCGGGCGCCGTTCTAATAGAGAACGCAGTGGGAGTGTGGTAGTGCTGGCATTGACGATGCGATCGGAGAGGGGAGCACGATGATGATGACTATGATGTGTGTGAGAGACGAGAGAGAGATGTTGGCAGACGTCAGTGACAGGACAGGACAGGACAGATTGCACGCCCTCCCCCGACGGGTTCCCCTCTCGGCTGTTCTCACGAGGTGGAGGTCACATCTATCTCTATGCTGGCTGCTGCTTGGTACATCACTTCGGCAGTCACTCTTGTAGCCCGGCCCGGGGCTCACACCCCTTCATCACCTGTGGGTTTCGCGATATATCTCCTATTCTCCTATGTTAGTGCATCGGACGTGCATGTACGTGCTTGCCATCGAGCTCTGTCGTTCAAAAGATCGAGCGTGCGTGTAGTCCGGAATGCTTTCAATCTCCCCGCAGTGAGTGCTATCTGGGGCAGGCGAGAGGGCCAGGGGATAAGCTCTCTCCCCTTCCCACACGTCGGATAACCTCGGGTCCGCAACTGCAGGCAAAACCGGCGGCGACGACCTTTTGCACATCGCACGCAGCACATCTCACGCACATCTGCCATAATCAACCAGCTCTCTCTCTCTCTCTCTCTCTCTCTCTCTCCGCGCACCGAAACACTGCGCTACGCTACACGCGCTACAAACTGGACGCACATTCGGCCGCCATGAGACACAAGCAAGGCACCCCCGCCCTTACGCTAAGGGTGATCCGAAATACCTCGCACTATCAGCATGCATGAATGTTGCTAAGATGGCATGTATATGTGTCGATGTGTCATGTGTTATATTTCCCCGCGGCATCCATCGCAGGCCGCGCCCAAACGCCCAAATGTTCACAGAGGTAGAGAGAGAGAGAGAGAGAGAGAGAGATAAAGGAATCGGAGAGGCGAGAGAGTCAATGAGAGACAGAAGAGACAGAATACCAAGCCACAAGCCTCTCTCTACCGTCCAGTATACTTGCGCTCGAGATACCGGGCGGGCAGGTACACGAGGCCGCTGCCGACGAATGCGATGGCGAATCCGATATCACCGCTGCCATTGTCAGCTGGTTGAAGGCAAGAAAGCCACTCACGAGCCTCCAGGGATACGGCGCGAGATCCAGCCATTCCACCACGTTTGAGACATGCCCGCCGCCGCCAGCGGAATTCCCTGTTCAATTCAGCATCAACTCTCTCGCACTGCAAAGCCTGCCACAAGCTACTAACCACACACGCGCTGGCGATGAAGCCCAGACCGATCGGAAGTTTGCGGATGTTGTTCCAGATGGCCACGGGGTAGGTCTCGCGATTGACTGGTGCGCGGAAGACGATGGGCTCGATAAGAGCTGGGGCGAGGTAGATGGCCGTCCAGTAGCCCAGGACGGACAAAAAGTTGACCAGCACCTCGAAGAAGTGGTCGCTGCCGAGCATGGCGACGGGGAGGACGATGGCGATGACCACGATGGCCAGGAAGTAACGCGGGACCTTGAGCAGGAAGGGGAAGACAACCTGGCCACTGAGACCGCAGGAGTAGATGGTCGACGCCACGTTCGCCACGACACTGAGGCAGAAGAGCACCATGACAAACTTGGCAGGGCCGCCCTGCCCGGTCATGGCGTAGAGCAGGTTTGCGGCGCCGACGTCGCTGCTCGCCTTCCACGACGGGATGCTGTACGCCACGAGCTGGCATGCCGTTCCGAAGAGCTGGATGCAGATGATGGGCACGACCATGCCGACATAGACGAATCCGAAGAGCACCCACTTTGGCGTGTGCGGGGGGAGGAGCGTGGTCTGCCATCAGGTCACAGACTTGGGAGGGCACTCACAAAGTCGCTGGAGACGCCCGAGAAGGAAGCAGTGTAGCCGATCTGGCTTGCGCAGTATCCGAGAACGCTCGAGGCCGTGACGGCGCTGGCAGCCTTGGCGGTGTCGTTGAGAGCAAGGTGCAGCTTGTCGCCCACAACGCCGATGAGCACAAAGTACAAGATGCCGACGACCGGGAACGACATCAACGACAGGATGTGCAGCGCACGCAGGCCGATGAATGAGAGCTAGGCGTGAGCTGCGCCACGAGTGCCATACTCACACACAGGCCGATCACGCAGACCACAGCAATTCCAACGTCCCAGCTCATGTCACCACCACTCGCGAGCGACAGGCACTGTCCGCCGAGGATGGTGGTGAGACTCATAAACCCAAGCAGCGTGAAGCAGTTGGCGAGGCCGATAATCATGGTAGGGAAGTATCCCATGCCATAGCGCGCCTGCACCATCTGGCGCATACCAGTCCCCGGGCCGCAGGTCGTGAGCCATGCCGGCGGGATCGCGCACACGAGCGTGAAGAAGACGATAATGAGCGCCGACGCGCGGAAGTCGAGCCCGAGCTGAGGGCCGAGCATGCCCTGTGAGAACTGGCGTCAGTCGAGCCTGCAGCGCATACCCACAGTCAGGATGTTGGTGTTCATCGCGCACCAGAATGTCATCTGGGGGATGTAGTTGCGCCACCCGAGCTCGACCCGTTGCTGCCGTCAGCCAGTTGCTCCCCCGACTCTCTCGAGCGACTCACGTCCTCCGGGGTGGGCTCGATACCGCGCTCCTCGACACCGTGCTCGACCAGGAAGTCCATGGTGCGCAGTGCGCGGCCCTTGAGGCCCGGGACATTGCTGTGGTCGCGCTTGGCGGGTACCTCCTCGTCCGCGAGCACCGGGTATGCCTTTTCAGAGTCCGCGTCCATGTTCGTAGCGCGATAGCTAGCGGGGTGATCGTCGAGCGGCGCAGATGAGGACATGAGCTAGCAGGCCTGCGTACGCTCTCCTTATGTCGTATAGCAAGCAAGCGAGCAGTCAGAGTCTAGTCAACACCAAGTCAGCAGCAGATGTCAAAAAGTTGTGCAGCTGGCTGTTGGAGTTGGCACCCGGTGGCTTTGACGGATATCCAACTTTTCGGATCAACCCGATCTCATCTCGTCTCGCTTCAGGTCCGGAGCGCGGTGGTCGTCCCGCGGCTGGGCCGAGGAGAGTTCGTCGCCTCGTCTTTCGCGCGCTCTATCCGCCCTGGGGGCCCAACCGAGTCGGGCGGTAGTCGCGTTGGAGTGACAGAGATTCTGCCCGCATACCACCCAGTTTCCAATCTGGAACGGCAGATCTGACTTTTTTGAGCACGAGTCAGACCTACACCTCCACCCCAGGTATACGGAATATGCGTATACATTTCTGCTGGGTGCCAAATTGGGCGTGCAGCACGCAATAGGGTTATTGGCAGGTTGATTACTTGGCGCGCTCGGCGGTGATTGTAGAGCATGTAGTGCTAGGGGGCGAGGACATGAACGTTGGATATCGTGAAGCGCGGTAGGCGTGGTGAAGCGATTGCAGATGGCATCAGCTGATAGATACAGTGAGTGCGCGAGACCTTCAGAGGTGATGTAGGTGCCAATGTTAGAGCACGACCGCCTGACTCTTCGTCGCCGCGTCGCCCCGCCTATCTGTTGTTCTGAGGGCATAAGTGGGCAGCGATGTGCTCTTACTGTCGGCCCTTGCTACAGGTTCCAGTAGGCAGAGAGACGACAAGTCTTTATATTGCAATGGGAGGTAGATCCTCATCTCATACGCGTAAAGTGGTGCCAGGCAACAACGCTGCTGCTATGCTCGCAGACTGCGCTCTCTGACCCAGATCGAAGCCGGCACAAACCAAACAACAACAAACTCGAGTCTATGGCTTCGCTTGCAGCGCTCCTCTCGACCTGTTAGCAGCTGTTCCTGACCTCGAGCTGCAGGCACACGACCGTCTGCTGAAGGCTGAGACGAGACGCCAAACCACAACCCCTCCCAGTCACGTGACACCACACAATCAAGCCTCGCTTCGTTGGTAGCCAGCTCTGGCGCGTCATGTCACCAGCGGCATGCAACTGCAACACAAACCTCGCCTGCATCCTACCAGTTTAGCTGCCAAGCAACACCACCACCGCCGCGAGCACGTACCCAACCCAGCCCGCAGCGACTCGGGATGATTCTCCCCGCCGAGGCCGAGCGGCCGCCCATGAGCTATCGCTTCAAGCGAGGCCTCATGCTGGCAGTGAGTAGCGAGCGAGTAGCTCGTGTGCCGTGTTGCAGGCGCGACATGATCAGCTTTGATAGGCCGCTCGCAACATGAGGCTACTACTGATGCTGACGCCCAGGACATGCCCCCCGTCCCGCCTGAGGCGCCTGTACCCCCGCTGTCGTCGTTCAACGGGCCATTCCAGCTGGCCGAGTATCTCTCGCTCAAGGTCCGGCACGACCCGCACGACATCAAGGGTCTCGTCGAGGTGCCGACTGACAACGCCAAGGCGGCGGACAAGCATGTCGTGAGTGCGACTATAGGGGTGGAGCTGACATCAGTGGATCTACGAGCACCTGCGGTGAGGGCGCAGCCGTAAGACAACTCGCTGACGACAGGCGGATACCGATTGACGCGACCCCGCTGGTGACCCAGCTGCTGACGCAGTGCAATCGCGAGACGTGTCCCGAGATGAAGGCCGGCGAGTGGCAATACCTCTGCGTCGCGCACGACGGCGACGGCGCAAACCGCTGCTGTGCGATTGATTACATCCTCCACGCGTATGTCTACCTGAGCTAACAAGCTGACATCAGCCTCGACTCGACGACCGCGCTGCTCAGCAGCTCGAGCTACTTCCCATCCAGGTTGCAGATCCCGCACGCGTCGCTCGCGCACTTCCCCTCGCTGTTCCGGCGCCTGTCGCGCATCTTCTCGCACTCGTACTTCCACCACCGGGAGGCGTTTGCGACTGCGGAAGCCGAGACATCGCTGTACGCCCGCTTTGTGGCCTTGTGCGAGCGGTACGAGCTCGTCGGTGCGAACCTCCTCATCATCCCGCAGGAGGGGTATGAGGTCCTCTCGCAAGAGGAAGATCTGGGCGACGACCACGAGGCGGGAGACGATGACGATGAGGACGTGAACTGGGATGACTACACTGGCGCCGACAGTGGCGACCACGACAACGACAACGACGGCGACGAGGCACCTCGCGGGAGGGAGAAGGATGACGAGGGGAGCCTCGGGCGGTCGCACAGTCTCGGGCGGCACCCCCTCCCGGCGCCGGCGCCCGGTGCAGCCACGTTCCAAAGCCCCGGGAAGGGGTCGTGGTCGCCCGTGCAGCCCGCGAACAAGGGCAAGCCCGCCCCGGCGCAGGCGAGCGAGTCGCTCTCGCCCCCGAGTACGCGGGCCATCCTCGACGGGAAGGAGGGACAGACGCAGGCCAAGCCCGAGGCTGCGGAGGAGGCGCAGCCGCCGACCATCCTGCCGGGCAAGGGGCGGAACACGCTCAGCCGGGGCAAGGCGCCGCGCGGGGCCAACCTCTGGAGCGCGGAGGATGTGGCTGGGGAGAAGGAGAAGGACGCAGATACGGAGGGCAATGACCAGGCGCAGGCCATGGCGCGGAGGCTGAGCGTGGACAGCGTGGTGTACGTGGGCAAGGAGGAGGACCCAGCTAGTCCGGATAGCGGTGACAAGCCGGCCACAGGGGCGAGCGAGGCGGCGTCCGAGGCAGCCTCGAGTGCCGAGTCCAAGGCCGAGCCCGATGTTGAGCCCAAGCCAGAGGTTGTCCATGAGGCCAAGGTCGACCCTCCCACGCCCGTCGAGGTCAGCACCGAGCCAGAACCTGCCACCCCAGCGGCAGCGCCCGCTCCCGCCCCCGAGACCGCCGCAGCTCCGGCCGCCGCCCCGCCGAGCGAACCCCTCTCCATCCCAACCTCGACCACATCGAGCAAACCACGCACCCCCTCACCAGGCAAGCTCTCGACCCCACCAAAACCCCCAGCCGCAGCATCGCCGGGAAAGTCCTCCCCCGCGCCCGCGCAGGCCTCGCCGAAGATCACCTCGCCTCCTACGAAGTCTACCTCGCTGCCAGAGGACGCAGAGCCCAGCGCCACTGGGCCGGACCTCGTCGTGCCCGTACCTGTGCTAGCTGCTACAGCTCAGCGCACGCCCTCGCCACTGGCTGAGCCGGCTGCGCCTGCCCCGCCTGCTGCGAGTGTGGCGGATATCCTGACTCAGGCCAGTACGGAGAGCACGGCTGCGCCACAGACTGCGCCGGTGTCGATCCCGGCGGCTGCGGCTGCGGGAACTGGGCCAGGGACCGGGGCAGAGGCAGAGGCTGAGACGGGGACGGTGGCAGACACAAAGGCGGGGATGGAGACGGAGCCCGCGCCGGCTGATACCGCGGACGTGGTGGCTGGAGTCGGCGCGAGCCCGAAGTCCGAGTTGCAGGCCAGGCCGGGGGGTGGGGGCGTTGCTGTGAGCCCTAGGGCTGGGGTAACAGCTGGGGCCGGGACCGGGGCTGGCGCCGGGTCTGGGGGGAAGAGGAATTCGAAGAAGAACAAGGGGAAGAAGGGAGGGACGAGGAGTCCTGCTAGTCCGGGGAGGGAGGAGTAGCGCGGCGCGAGCGAGCGGGGCGTGAGCCCCGCGAGCGGCGCTGGAGTGGGTGGGTGCGGGAGGGAATTGACGGGTGGAGGGTGTTAGTGGGGAAGAAGCGGGGAGTGGAGATCACAGTAGAGCCGACGTAGAGGGTAGAGGACGGGCTTGGACGTAGAACTGGACATGAATGACGACGCGTACGAGCACGGCTTTCTTCTGTACGCGTGGGGTTGGGTACTGCGCGCCTGTGACTTTGGAACTACTTTGCGATGTCTGTCCAGTGTAGAAGTGTAGGTCTGAACGTGGCGGGACGCGTAGGGGCACTTCATTCCATTTGACTTTCCGTACTCGTACTTTAGCGTACCTCTGACTATGCTCCTGCGAAACGACCAAGGTGCAGTTCAGAGAGTTGGTCCCAGCAACGAAGACGACCACCGCCTGGCACGGGATAGTCAGACAACAGTACGGCAACGAGCACTTCATTCCCTGCATTGTCCGTGTTCCACGCCGTGAGCTACACTGCATGGGTATCATCTCCGCCGTCGCGTCGATTCCGCTCGCTAGTTGTACAACATCCTCTCCTCGTCACTCAACTTTGTCCTCTTGACCCTCACACTCCGCACATTCATCTACATCAGCGCGTCCTTTTCTCTCAACTCACATCGCCAGCCTCCACTGGCTGCGGGGGGATGACGCGCCGGGCGCGCCGCCGCCGGAGGTAAATGTACCCGAAGATCAGGGCGCCGAGGAAGAGCACGCCGAGGACGCAGCCGGCGGCGATGCCGCCTATGGTTGCGGGGGGGAGGTGGTCGGTTGGCAGGAGGCGCGGCGCGAGCGCGAGCGAGCGGGGCGTGAGCCTCGCGAGCGGCGCTGGGTGGGGGAGGGAGTGGGTTTCGCCTGACATTGCGTTTGGTAGGAGCAGTCAGTGGGTATATGTTGGGTATCTCGTTAGGCGACTTGTGTTGTTGCGTGCCCGAGCTGGGTCGTGCCGTCCTCGTTGCTCGTTGCTCGCTCGTCGTGCTCGACGCGGCGTCGCTGGGGGAATGAAAGTAAGTAGTGGTGAGAAGTACTGACGCGTGAGCAGCAGACGCGGTGAGAAGCATTAGTTGGCATTAGACGTCAGCGGTCGCGTGAGTGTCGCTACGGCCTGAAGATGCCGGTACGCGCTCGCGCTCGCGTCTGCCAAGAGGTGTGGTCTTGTCGCCAAGATGAGGTCGGCTGGGCAGCTCGGCATGCCGTGGGATGTGCAGTGGTGGGCAATGAGCATGAATGCGTGAATGTGCATGTGAGTAGGTCAGGTATACAGTGAGATGCAGATGGAGAGATGAAGAAGAGTGCTCGTTATCAAGGTGTGGTTGGAGATAAGATGTAGGACGTTGTTATCGTGAGTGTGGTAGATCTGTACCTCCCCGCAGTCAGATCGCTCGCATGTATGCAGTCTGGCTGGCTCCTCATATGCTATGCAAGCAGCAGCTCGCTATATCCATATCCGCCGAGCGAACGACCTCGATCGCTTGGAAACTGCGACCGATGCCGCCGGCGAGACAAGACAACGCGGCTTCCTGTGCACTTGGTGGTACGAATTGAGTAGCAAGTGGCTTGGCTTGCATGCTGTGCGCATGCCTAGTCGGGCAGGTGGCTCTTGCCCACGTTCACGCCCACGATCAAAAGTCACTCGCGAGCACGGAGCCGAGGCTAAACAGTTGCTCTGGCGATGTCGTTGCGCGCCTGCACGCGTGTACCCGCATACTTGAACGAGAGAAGTTGCCTACCTACATGAGAAGAGTAAGAAGATGTAAGAGAATGGAGGAGTGGCGAGTCAAGGGAGTGCCTATCCGACCTTCCCTGCCTTGCTCGTCTTCCTTCCGCGATCTTCCCTACGAAGCCGTTCCTCTTCCTTTGGTGTTTCCGCGTCCCGCTTATTCTCTCGACGAGTTATTCCTCCCCTTTGACCTGCTCTGTTTACAGTTCAATCGAGAAGACGGCATGGAGACTAACAGTGCCCAGAGCAGTGTAGCATGGCTGAAGAGTGCCGTCTCTTCTGACGTACTGCAGATCGCCCAAGCGTCACCGCCCCCCCGCACGTATCCTCGCCCACTTCGCCGCCCAAAGTCCCATGTTATGACCCGATGCCGTCGGCGGCTGAATTGCCCTGGGCTGCATTGCTGTGGTGGACGGCGAGCCAACGCTACGAGAGGGCAACGCATCAGTCAGCCAGCGCACGTAGGCGTGGGCGTGTGCTCTTTGGGTGCAGCAGTGTTGCGTGGGTGGCGGCGCGGCGGCGGCCGCAGGGGGGGCGTAGGTTACATACAGGTCGATTAATTGACAGGTCCGAGATGCCATTCCAGACTCGCAGTCACCGCAGCAGCTGGACTGCGCACAGTGCTGTCAAGAATATCTTTCTCGTCGTATTCGCTTGCGATGCCGGGTTATGCATGCATCGAGTAGTGGTGGTCTGGATTGCTTCGATCTGCGCTCTGCAGATGCTGACTCGGTTCATGCTGCTGCTCTGCGATCTGCGATGCACTGGGTCGCCTCGGGGAAGAGGGAACAGCGGGACAGGGGGGCTGTAGAGAGAGACCGAAGACGTACGTACGTACGCAGGCATGATACGTTCTGGGCGCTGGGGGCGGCTCTGAAGGCTTTGAAGCAAAGGCTCGGCTCGGCGGTGCACACATGCAATCATATCACCACTCCGGACGCTCCCCGCCGCATGTTCAAGCGGTGCCGTGGTGCCGTGGTGCCGGCCGTACATAGATGAATGGATCCTCATTACGAACTCACTCTCTTCGATCTTGTTCTCTTCACCGCAACCGACATCTCCTCACCTCCCCCAATCGAGTCGCTCGCTAACACCCCTCTCCTCACCCTCCATCGCTCCTCCACCCTTCTTGTACCGCACTCCACCCCTGCACATCCCGGGATTGACTGACGGACAATCGACATCTGGACGATACTCCTCATCCCAACAGCGCAGCTCGATATCCCACAGCGGACTGACTCTTTCCACTTCCACTTGCATCACATTCTATAGAGAATCGTTTGCATAGCAACACAGAGCATAAAGCACAGGACACACGTACACACAAACACAAGACACATCGCGACCCAACCCCGGCGACAAGCCCGGCTCTCCAACTCCCCATCACCACCCCCACTCCACACAACACCAGAGGTCCCCCTCTACTTTTGCTTACGCAATGATTGCAACTTCAGTCGCCGTCCTTGCGCTGGCAGGCTCCGCCGTTGCCACCGACCTCGGGGGCAATCAAACGCTCAACATGCGCGCAAAGCGCGGGGCTAGCCACGACCTCTCCCCCGAGGACTTTCAGTCCAAGCTCCAGTGGCCCATCGAGGAGGCTCTCCGCGCGGGCCTGAAGCACCCCGACCTGCTCAACAAGGAGGCGCAGGCCAACCTCAAGGAGAGAGTCGCGGCATGGAGCAAGAAACGGGCGATGGAGGCTCCGTGAGTCCGCAGCGCAACGAAACCTAGCCTGGCATCGCTAACAACCCAGCCTGAAGAACTGGGGCACGTCGTATTCCGTCGAAGTGGGCATCGGAACACCGCTGCAGATGTTTGACAGCCTGATCGACACGGGCTCTGGTGACTTTTGGGTCATCGAGCGCTGCAACGACAGGGTCGAGTGCGGCAATAGCAAGCCGTTCGACGAGACCCAGAGCAGCTCGTTCCAGGGCTCGTCAGAGCCGTACTCTATCCAATACGTCAAGGGCGAGACCTCGGGCTACTGGGTGCAAGACATTGTGTCCATCGGCGAGCAGGCCAACATGACCTGGTTTGGTGAGTCACTGAGGCCTCCTTGTCTCACGTCCCGTGTGCGCACGCACTGACCACCCCCTTCAGGCGCGGCCGACACTGTCACCGAGTGGAACACTGCCATGTCCAGTCTGATCGGTTTCTCGTTCAAGGGCGGCTCGACCGGCCACTCCCCGTGGTGGCTGCAGGTCGTCTCGGGCTGGCCCGAGCCCATCTTCAGCATGTACCTCGGCCGCACAGAGGACGACAACGCTGCGTACAGGAACCCCGTGTCCAACAACGGCCAGCTCATCCTGGGGTAAGTATTCCTGAACTGAGTTGCTTCGGCGCTAACGGCAGCGGCTCCGACACCTCCATGTACACTGGCGACGTCAACTGGGTGCCCGTGTCGCACTCGAGGGGCCAGCCAGTCTACTGGGAGGTCCCCCTCGACGGCGTCAAGGTCGGCGGCCAGCAGGTCCAGCTCACCGCCCTCCAGTCCTCGTCATCAGGCTACGGCAGTGGCAGCAGCAACTTTGGCTTTGGCCGTCGCAACCGCCTTGACCGCCGCCAGGGATCAAACGACACCTTGCCCCTCCCGGGCCCTAGCCCTCCCCAGCAAAGCGACCTCCCCACCGGGGATGACCTGCCCGCCTCCTCTCGCGCCGCCGTCATCGACTCGGGCACCACCCTCATCTACGCGCCCCAGCAGGACGTCGACGCAGTCTACAGCGCCATCCCGGGCGCCATCACCGCCCAGGGCCAGTACTTCTTCCCCGTCCCCGAGCAGGGCCGGGCCATCAACATCACCTTTACGTTTGGCGGCGTCGAGTACCCCATCTACGACGGCGACCTCGCGTGGCAGTGCGGCACAGCCAGGCAGTTTGGCATCCGCGGCGGTAACCAAATGTACTGCCAGGGCACGATCCAGCCCCAGACCGGTGCGAACGACTGGCTCATCGGCCAGGCGTTCATGAAGAACGTGTACTCGCTCTTCCGTAACGAGCCCATGGCTGTCGGCTTTGCGCCCCTCTCGGCGTCGGCGAATGTCGTGTACGGCACGCCCTGGCTCCCTGCCGCGGGCACCGGCGGTGGCACGGGCCAGACGTCGTCCGGCTCGCAGGGCGGTAGCGTCAGCGGCAGCGGCGGGTCCAGCGGCTCGAGCTCGGGCTCGGGCTCGGGCAGTGGCTCGTCGGGCGACTCGTCGTTCAACTCTGGTGCAGTCAACTCGCGCGGTGTGTCGGCTGGCGCGTTGCTCGGCCTCCTCGTGTCCGTGTCGCTGTGGCTATTGTAGTATAGCTTTGTAATTTGCCTCGATAGATGCATCCATGCTACAGCTGAGTCAGCGCGAGGAGCATACTCGGGGTGACCGGTCTGGGCGTTAGTTCTCGTTCCAAAACATGGAGTCTAAACGCATCCGAGCCCGCCCAAACTAGTCACAACGACAAACACAAACGCTGCAGATCACAGTACATGCAACCTACACCCACTACACGCCTACCCCTCCATCTCCGCCTCGTCGCTCTCGGGCGTGCGGCTACCCACACTCCGATCCATAGCGTTCATAAGCCGCAAGTCATCAGAATCATACTCCGTGCTCCCATCCAACCGACTCGCGTCCAGATCCTCCAAACTCGCATCCAAATCGACCACCCCACCTTCAACATCCTCCTCAGCCTCAACCTCACCCACACTCGTAGGCGACACGACCCCGTTTCGGTCCTCCTGCCTCTGCTCGTGGTCGCTCGGCGTCGGCGACTACAGTTAGCTAAACTCCACTTCTAGTAGCTCACAGGCGCCGCCTCGCTCTCCATCTGGGTTATCCGCCTCCCTATGGGAATGAGGAACCTATGCCCAAAGTGGTTGAGCTCGTGCCTCTCCTCGTCTAGCTGCGCCTCCTCATCGCTCAGGTCCAGCGCGTCCGCGCCGAGGGAGACCCCCGCCGGCCTGCGGGCGCGGAGTGCCCTCCTCTCAGCGCGGGAGAGGGCTTGTCGCCGTTCTCGGCGGGTCAGGGGGTGGGAGGTGGTGGTGGAGGACGAGGTGGAGGTGGTGGGGGGGCCGCCGAAGAGGCCGTTGTGGGGTGAGGGGGCCGCGACGGGGTAGGGTTGTGGTCGGGCGCGGAGGGAGGCGTGCACTGCTGGTCTGGAGGAGAGGCGGTAGGGGTAGAAGGAGAAGAGGGGGTCGGTGGCTGCGCTGGGGRGGGGGGGGTAGTTGCTTGCTTGCATTGTGGGTGGGGTTGTTGTGCGCTGAGCGAAGGAGTTTGTTGTTGTGAAAGCGGAGATGGAGGTGGAGGTTGGTCACGGAGCTGAAAGATAACCAGAATTATTCAGACTTCATTAGGAAACAGTTTGTATTGCGGTTGTTTACGGTGCAAGGTGATAGCCGATCCGCTCTGACATCAGCGACGACCACTGCTCGACACACTGCTCGAGAGACACTTACACCAGCCCACAGCCGGCCAGCACCCATCTCCATCCAGTCAGGATGGCCGAGCACATCCTCGGCATCCTCCTGGTCACGCAGTCTTCGCGCGAGCGCAATGTCTTCCGCTACCCGCCGGACCCGACGTCCCCCTCCGACCGCCTCTCGCAGCCCATCTACCCGCGCGCGACGTATACAGCCCAAGACGCCGGGGTAGAGGATGGCCACCGCCGCCTCTTGAGGAGGCACCAGGACGCGAACCGCAGAGGAGGGCAGTCGTCGACCGGGTCGCATTCCCACGCGAGGAGGGGGAGCGAGTCCCGCGCCGGCACGAGCGGGTTCAGCGGGCGGTCACGAAGGGACGCGAGCGACGCGGGGACGGAGAACGAGTCGGCGTCGATGTTTGGCCCGAGCGCGGGGGGTTCGGTGCACTCGCACATCACTGAGGTTGGGAGTGGTGGTCAGTCCAGCTCGAGCTCGGATGAGAGCGAGTTCGACGGACTGTGGGAGGGGACGGGGCAAGGTATGGGCGCGGCGCGGCGGTTCTCTGCAGCGACGGATACCTCCCGCGGCGCGGCGGGCGTTGCGCACAACGCTGGACCGCGGCCGATGACTGAGATACACGCGACGTCGCATTCGCACGCCCACGCCCACGCGCATATGGAGAGGCGGGACTCGCTGGGCAGTGAGGAGACGACCCGGCCGAAGAAGCACAAGTTCAGCATCGAGTCGCAGTACAACATGTCTATGGGGTATAGTCTCGACTTTTTGAGCGACCTGCTCTCCCCGCCGCGGAAGGCGTGTAACCGCAAGTTTGAGATTAGCGTCGACGAGCTGGTGTTCATTGGGCATCCGGTGTGCTGCAACTCGGAGGGCAAGTGGGTGTACCCGGCCGACGATAGCGACGACGAGGGACGTGATACGAGGCGGGTCTCGCGCGGGCGCAAGATGGACTCGAGTGTGCGTGATCTGCCGCTTGGAGTGCGGGACTTGTCTCTAGGGGCTGTCGCCGAGCACCCGGAGAGCCCGCAGTCGTCTAAATTGTACTCGAACGGTCTCAGCGGTAGCTCCACCGAGGTCAGCAGTGGCATGGCGAGCGGCACAGAGACACCTGGAACGACAATGCAAAACTCGCGACACAGCACCGCAGCTCGCAAGGATGACAAGTCGGAGGAGCCGCAGCTGAGCATGTTCCACCTCGTACTCATCCTGGACAAGCCCGACCCCCAGCCGGACGAGGACGAGGACGATATACTTAACGAGGTGTACCGCGAGATTGCGTTCAAGTGGACCGCCGCGGCGTTTGCACTGCAAGTCCGCGATAACTGGGTAGCAAGAGAGGTGCGCGACATGCACAAGATTCGCGAGAAGGCGATTCAAGATAGTGAGTCGCCAAGCTACATCGACGCTCGCTGACAGCAGACGTTCCCGTGCACGAGTGCCTCCAAAAGTGTATTGAGAAGACACAGATCGCCGAGTCACTGCATCAGCTCTTCTCGGCGCTGCACAAGATAAAGGGCCGGCCGATGAACGGGCACTTTTCGCGCCTCTCCACCACCGTCAAGGTCAATGTCGGCTCCATCCCCGTGACGATAGTCGTGCCGCCGAAGAACACAGACGCCGACGGCACTGGCGCGGACGCCGACTCGTCAGATAGCGACAGTGAGGACGAGTGGGGGCTCGCTACGGGCCCAGACGGGGCCATGCTGGCAAAGCAGCCAAGCTGCCCCGTCGAGCCGTGGAAGACCCTCCTCATCCTCGACGACGACGAGCTCGAGCGCCCGCGCATGCGGAGAGATGAGCGGCGCACCTCCCTCGTGACCGTGGAGGAGGGCGAGCTGGTGGACCAGCTCATCGCCGCCTGCGACATCTCCAAGCCTCTGTCCGAGATCGCCCACCTCCTCCGCTGCGACTTTGAGGGTGTGATCATCCCACTGGCCCGCGAGCTCATCCAGAACAAGCGCGCAATCCTCGTCGACGTCGTCAACATCCGCCTGCGCTCCATCCTCCTCCCGACCAAGGTGGACGACCACGTCCGCTCCATAACCCAGCACGCTGTGCGCTTCTCCGTCGCGTTCCCGAAACTGCCCCCGCTCGTGACATTCGTCGCGATGATCTCACAGCGCCTCGCGCCATTCCGAGACCTCCTCCCGCCCGACGCACAGGCCGACCCAGCAAAGCGTGACCCGTGGGTGCGCGCCGTGGCCTGGCTGCTGCGTAATGACATTGTAACTCAAGCACACGTGCACGCGCGCGTCGTCGCCTCCGGTGCAATCAAGGAGGCAGCATGGCGCCGCCTGTGGCACCGGCGCAGGCGGCGGTGGCTCCGCGAGCGTCGGGACAGCCATGCAAGCCACACCTCGGGGGGCACGAGGGGGTCGCGAGGTTCGCGCCCGAGCTTTGGCGAGACAGTCGCCAGCCCAGTCAGCGATCGCACCGAACAGGGCGGTCTCGGCTCCGGCTGGCCACCGCTTGCTGCGCGCGTGCCACCCACACCTCTGGCTGTTACGCGCACACTCAGCATGGGCGAGACGCTGGCCGACCCAGATTCGGACTTTGAGATGGACTCGGACGTGGAGGGCGACGACGTGGCCGAGCTGATCCGCCCCCCGCCCGGTGTGGGCAGCGAGGAGGACTACTCCCTCGATGTGGAGGAGCCGACCAACGTCCCTACCTTCTCTGCCAGCTTCATCTTCCATCCCTCCCGCGCGCAGAAGGACGAGGCGCGCTGGCTCAGAGTCATCCGCGAGCGCACGAGCGACGCGGTGCTGCGGAGCAGATTTGACATGTAAGCTAGTAGAGAGACACCGCTGACCCCAGGTGCGTGCAGTACTTTGACGGCGTGACGACGTTTGAGGAGATCGTCTTCCGCACCGGCCTGTCGCGGCGCGAGCTGGAGCGCATAACCCAGATCTTCAGGGATGATGTGAGTTGTCCCTACGTCATTGCTGACCCCAGCTCATGGTCACGATCCACCCATAGCTATGTCTAGTGTATGCATACAATCATTGATCAATGTCATGGCGGGGTGGGGGTGAGCCCCCGGGGTGTGCTGACGAGCGTGCTCCCGATCGGCAAGGTGCCATTAGCAACCGGCGCGGCGGACGTGGACCGGCTCGAGCTCGACACGGGCGTGGACGAGCCGCTCGGTGGTGGTGGGATGTCGGTCTTGAGCACGCGGGTAGTCTTCTTCTTCGGGTTCGGGGCTGGTATTAGTCGAGCGGGGGAGGGTGAACTCACCATTCTGGTTCTCGCTCATGTAGAAGCGGCGGAGGAGCATGATCGCCTCTTCGCGGTAGTACCCGCCAACAGCTTCGTACGGTGCGTGCGTGTTGAGCAGGTCGCTGCTGTCAGCTGGGTCTTTCGGAGTGAGCAAAGCCGCTGGTGCCAGCATGTAGCTCATCGAGGACAAGCACTCGTTCGCCACCCAACGGCTACGCTCCTACTTGGAAGCCACTACTCTCCTGCACACTGCCACCCTCCTTCCCGCCTGCCTCACCGCCCGACGCCGTACTCACCTCGTGCTGATATCCAGAACACTCCCGCACCCACCAAACCGATCATTCCCACACCCATACACCACCCGCCCGATCCCAGCCTGCCGCAGCGCACTAGCGCACATGACACAAGGCTCGACCGTGACATACAGCGTAATGTCCGCAAGCTCCCTATGCCGCGGGAGCAGGTGGTCAATAGCCTCAAGCTCAGCATGCAGCGTGGCATTGCGCCACTCGTTTGTGCGGTTGCGCGCGCGCGCGATCGCCTTGCCCCCTGTGACGAAGACACACCCGACCGGCACCTCGCCGGCGTCGAGCGCCTCCTCGGCCATGATGAGGGCCTCGCGCATCCATGCTAGGTCGGGCTCGCACTGGTCGCTCGGGGCTATGTAGACCTGCGGTCAGAGGTGCGGGGACGGGAGCTCACGGCCTTGTTCATGTTGTTGTTGGTGGTGAGGTCGAAAACAAAAGTCGGTGGAAAATGTGGAGGCGGATCTACCTCGGATCAATGGTTCACATAGACTCCAGATAGCGAGTGATCTGTGATCTGACCGCTGACCGTGAGGTGCGATTACATGGAATGAAGATCAGACACGTAGACACCAAATGCATACTCCGTCAAAGATTATATATCGTCTGGTACAACATGTACAAATCCCGCCGCATGAACACCTGCACACCTAGCTCGCGAACCAGAAATCGGTACTTCTCGGCGCCTGACCAAACGTCACCTTTTGGGGTATCTCGATCCCGTCGCCAGTGATGTCCAACAACCTGACCTTGAGGGCAAGCTCGGTCAGGATGTGAACGTAGTCTGCCGTCTCGGCTGTGGCCATTCCGCCGTCCTCGCGGAGGATGCGGAGCCCGTCCGTCCACTCGGCAAACTGCTGCGCGTGTATCGCGTCCAGGTCCAGCAGGGAGGTGTTACTCCCCGCGACGATGGAGAACGACAGCTTGGAAGGCACGTCGGGGGAACGTGAGCCCACAGCGCAGCCGGTCTGCTGCTTGATCGTGGTGACGTTTGCCAGCTCGACTGAGCGTTAGCTTGCACCGCCGTGGAGTACTCACTCCGATCCCGCAAGCTATCGAAGGCGGGGTTGGTCTTTGGTCGTTCCATGAACTCGCCCCATGCCAGAGTGCGCCGGTTGGGCGACAAGCACACGAAACGCAGCGGCCGCTTGGGACTCGAGCGCACTGTCTGCTCCAAACCTGTAGCGAGTACATGGACAGCGTTAAACCAGCTCCCGCGCTGCATGCACATAATCCTGAACGTCAGCATTGCTGAAATCTCGACTCACCTCTGGTCCGCCATGACGTCCTGCGCCTCGCGGCTAACCTTGTTGCGGAGGTCGACAACGGCGCTGCGCTCGAGCAGGCCGTCTTCCTTATCGATCATCTCCATCTGGCAGTCGCGGATGTTGCGGTAGTCCGTGCCGAGGAAGTCGTTCTCGAGGTTGAGCCAGGTCTTGGTATGCTCGTCCTGCAGGGTCAGGCGCACCTGGCTGCTGACGAGGTATGACAGGCGCTCAAAGTCGTCGACGCGGGATTCAGAGTCGTGCCACATGCGCAGGAAGAACTTGAGCACGAGCGTGTGCAGGCGGGGGAAGTTGAGCATAAAAGGGGTGAAGTATGCGGCGCCGCGCTGGTCGCCCTTCTGCGATATCTTGTAATGGTCGTACAGGATCTTCACGCATTCAGCGCTCGCCCGGCCGAGAGGACACCGCCGCTCAGCGGGCCGTGCTTGCTGTTCCAGCACCACGCTGTGAAAGTTATCCTCGTGCTTGGCGTAGTGGTGGAGGCACTCCAGGCCAAGCTCCCCGACATTGCGGAACAGCTCTGTCTCCACGAGCGCGTCAGAGTCGTCGACAAAGTCGATAGCCAGACCCATGCGACGCCACCCTTCCCAAGTCCTCGGCCCAGACGGCTGATACTCGGCCATGCTCGGGCGCGGAGAAGACATGCTCGGGCTGCTCCCCTCCTCGGCGTCCAGCCGTCCAGCGGCCCAGATCTCGGCGAGGTAGCGTTCGTGCACGGGGTTTGTCTGCGGCTTGACCGGCCGCAGAGAGTGGAACTTGAGGACGTTGGCGTAGCGAGTTTGGAACTCGAGAATGCGAGGTTCTACGATGTTGTTGGAGCTTGTGGCCATCAGGCGCTAGTGTCAGCGTGGACGAGCCGCGGCTTCATACCGAGACGTATTTCCGAGTGTTAAGGTTCTCGATGACACTGATAAGCTCCCCGTATCGCTTGCTTCCTTCCTGTTGCGCTGAGCGCAGCGACGCATTGATCAGAGCCAGACTGCGAGTCAGATCCGATTCCAGTTCACAACCCACCTCTGCGCTGACAGCTCCAGATCACGCGTGCCCTCGAGACGCTTCACGATCGAACGGAAGAAGCGCTCAACGGGCCCACTGCGGTGGTGCTCGTCTGTAAGAGTCTCGCCGACCGCAGCGATGCGAGCGAACACACGGTCGAAGCCGTAGTTGCTGACTGCATCGCCCTCGCGTGCCCTCTGCTTGCCCTTGGATGAGCTCTTGGGCGATGCAAGAATGAGCTTGCGTATGACAACAGTTGCCGGGCGGACAATGTTGGGGGTGACGCTTGTCGCGAGGACATGCAGGATGCGGTCAATGAGATCGTCTGTAAAGTCTCCCCAGCCATTGTCATAGTCCATGATTCCGCGAATGCCAGCCAGTGCGTACTGGCATCAGCTTGTGTTGTCAAGCATCACTTACAGCGAGACTATTGGAAGTGAGCGCAGTTGGTCCGTCTGCCCGTCCGACCAGCTCCACTAGCAGCTTGACTCCCCCTTTGAGCATGAACTCGACAGCGAAGTCATCCTCCTTGATGTACTTCTGTAGGTTGAACAAAGCCAGCTTGAGAGGCTGCACCTCCGCGTCATCTGGCAGCACAATGTCTTCTGCTGATCCACCGGTGGCAGCGTGCAGGGATGCCACCACGGCTAATGCTTGTGTCACAGGCGCAGCGACAAGCCTGGAGTGTCAGGACGTCGCAGAACATGACTCACTTGAGCGTCTCCTGCGACGAGACCTTGGCAGCAATGTTCTGTTGCGTCACAAGCTCGTCATTTTCATCGCGCAGCGCGAGCGTTATATGGTGCTCCGGAGCGTTGAAGCTCTTGGCCATGATCTCGACGACCCGTAGGATGCTCTAGTCTGTGTCAGTAACTGCTAATCCGGCATCTGGCAACCACGCTAGTAGCTCGACTCACGGCATCAGGATCGATGCGAGCTGGAATGCGCCGCCCTGCACTGTCAGCCACTGCGCCACCGCACTGCAGTACACACCCTTGTACGTGATGAGATTTGTCGGCACGGCATTCTCGTTCTTGCCAGACTGGAAGGGTGAGGATGAGTTCAAACGGGAGTGCGGGGTGCGAGGGGATCTTTGGGATCGTTGTGATGATCTGGGAGTGGGGGTGCGGGGAGTATGTACCATTGTAGAAGAGTTGTAGAGCAGTCACAACAACAGATCCAGACACGAGCTGGGAATCGGGAGAGGGCGGTCAGCGTCGCTCGCGAGTCGCAGTCGTCGGTTGCTGCAGGTGTGGGTGATTCTCGAGGCACGAAAGGTGGAGGGAGGGTGAAGGGGGAGGGAGGGCCGGGCGGGGCTTGCTGGCGGGTGTTGCTTGGGGGTTTGCGATGAGGACGACGTCAATCTGGGTATGCGTATGGGTGTAATGGGATATGGGAATTAGAATAAAGTTAACGAGAAGTGTGGTAAGAAGAGAGACGCACAGCACAGCAACGCGCGACGAGCGAAGCAATCGGATGGAATAACCTCTCTGTCTGTTCTTCGCGTGTTGTCCGTCGTCCCACCCAGGAGAGCCATTAGAGAGTACATAATACCATGCTACGGTGAGGGATCGTCAGTAGGCACGGGTAGCACCTGAAACGCGTATCCGACCCGGGTCTCGGGTCTCGCCCCCAGGGGCCCAAGCGTCAGTCGCCCATGTGGGTGCATTAGGATAACGCTTTGTAATTAGACAAGACTTTAAACCTAATGGCTCGATATGCATTAGCGGAGGCAGATGTCCGCTGTTCCTCTCTCCCAGTCCTTCGTCATCGCCACCTAGTAGCCGTAAGCAATGAATGAATGGCAGCGAGCTCAGACCCCAGATGAATCATCTCGCTTGACCAGAACCTGTTCTGTTCATCGATCCAACAAACGACCTCGAGTTCACACCCACGACAGCTGATACCCAATACATTCCTAGGCCGCCAGGTGGGTAGAATGCGTGTATGCGCGCGCTGCAAAGCGTGCACTTGACGGCCGTGAACCATCAGGTCGTTCACGCACGCCAGCGCCTGACTTTGTCACTGTCTTATCAACTAGCTGACAGCAGCAGCACGTCGCAGCATGCAACAGCCAGCATCTTCCTCCACCAGTGAGATGACAGGACACGGCACCTCTAACACCGCAGTGGACGCGTCGCACTCGCCGTTCGCACGCAGCGACTCGCTCACCTTCACTGACATGGCCCGCCTCGCCGGTCGCGTGCAGACGGTTGGTCTTGTGCCTCGATAGCTATCTAACCCCAGTTCGAGGAGATGTACTCTGTGCCCGAGTCGTTCCTCGAGATCGAGGTGCGCAACCCCCTCACCCACGGTAAGGCTCATCCTCCTTCACAATTGACTCTAGGCGTGGGACGGAAAATGTACACCGACTACGAGATCGTCGTCATGGTGAGTTGCCGCGACATCTCCTCAGCACCCGACTGACGGCAGACCAACATTCCCTCCTTCAAAGTCCAACACTCAGTCGTGCGGAGACGGTATTCAGACTTTGAGGCCTTCCGCGACATCCTCGAGCGCGAGAGCACACGCGTCAACATCCCCCCTCTCCCCGGCAAAGTCTTCACCAACCGATTCACCGACGACGTGATCGAGCAGCGCCGCGAAGGGCTGCAGCGTTTCCTCGAGATCGTGGCGGGCCACCCTCTCCTCCAGACTGGCAGCAAAGTGATGTGCGCGTTTCTCCAGGGTAGGTCGAGAATACGTCAGCAGCTGATCCGCAGACCCCAGCTGGGAGAAGTCTCAATGGAGCTAGACGCTCTAGTGTTGTGCATAGCATGGTTTTCTCGGTTTGTATGTCACCTGGGTTTCTTCATTCTCTCTCTTCTACTTCTACAGATGTTACTACTAACCCGCATACCGGTGGCGCACGCGACCCTTCCACTCCGCTCCAAGGGCTTTACGCAGCGCCGACCCGGGCGTGATGTCGAGTTTGTACACATTCCCACTCTCGGGATATTGATCCTGCACCTTCCCCTGCCCGGCGAGGTCGGCATTCGCAGTGGCAATGTACAGCGTGGACAGATCGTCCCCTCCAAAGCATGGGATGGTCGGACTCCGAGCGCCCGGCGTGCGGACTTGGGCAATGATCTTACCAGCGGGGTTGTACACGATAACCCGCGAGTCACCCCAGCGTGCGACCCACACATTCCCAACCCCATCCACCACCAGCCCGTCAAACAGCCCCGGGGCGAGCATATGCTCAGCCTCGTCACCGGGCTCCGTATTCTTCGACGAGGCAAACGCAAAAGACATCTGCACAATCCCGAGGTTGAGGTTCATTTGGCGTCCACCTGCGCTGAGCGGCCGCTTCGCAAACCGCCTCCTGTTAGACAGCGTCCCAGTCTGCACATCAAAGTCGAATGCGTCGACCGTGTGCTTCTCAGAGTCGACATAGTCTGCCGTCAGCCAGCCCCAGGGTACAACCCACACATCGTCTTGTTGTCCGGGCTCCAGTCGATGCCGTTGCTCGTCCCCACATCCTGGAGGATGTGCTCGGCCCCGCGCTCGTCGATTCGATACAGCTCGCCCTTGTTCTCCCCTTCGTCCAGAGCCATAGAGCCAATCCAGAACCGCCCAGCCGCATCGCATGCGCCGTCGTTGAACCGCACGCCCTCGGGTGAGGACAGCGGCTCAGCCACGGTGGTGACGGTCTGGGTAGAGGCATACTCCTCCGGGTCGATGAGGACGACGCGAGACTTCAGAGCGGCCACGAACTGGTGTCAGATGAGAAGCTTAGACTTCACTTACTCCAGGACCCGACTTGCGAGGCGCGATGGCGCTGATAAACTGCTCATCCTTGAGCTTGAGCACTTTGTGGCCTTGCTCGTTGCTCCAAGAGTGGATCTCAGCACGCAGAATGTCAACCCAGAACACGCGGCGGAGTCTATCATCCCATAGGATGCCTGTTGTCAGCTTGCGCATGGACGGATCGTCGACATCGCATGGTGACTCTCAGGCCGGCTCCGGTACGGATATCCGCTGCAGAGGTGACAACCCAAGCCGTGCAGTAGCCCAACCACACTCACCTTCACCCAGCTCGTTCTGGCTGCGAACCAGCACCTCCGCATCGACTACGACGGGGCTCATGGTATTGTAGAGGTATGTGTTACGGCAAGCTTGCAGTTGGTGTTACCCCTGGCGAGGATGGAGGAATCCCTCCGAGATTGCAGCGGGAGGTTATACACGGCACAAGCCGGGCCGATTCCCGCAAAAGTGCCGACCTAGAGTTGAGGCGGCAACTGCTGTCGAGCTGTGTTGTCCGACACTCGCTCTTTACAACTGCCTTTTATACATGTATACCAAGCTGAAGATCGACCGCATCGCGCCGTCCTGCAGAACCGGCAGCAGGATACTCAACCATTCAAATCTTACTGCTGTGCTAAACTGACCGGTGAGATACCAAAATAGCCCTCCCTCACGGCCACTTGAGCGACTCCCGCGTTGATAGCGTTATCACCACGGGCAATGGCGATCACGGGCCATGCGTGAGCTACAGCATCGGCTACGGACCATGCGGTCCTCAGCTCGCACATGACCATCCATCAACACAACCCGCCATTAACTCTAGAGCAGTACGACGCCAACGAATCAACGGCCATCATACACGTACCGCAGCACGGCCACTATCCACTACCCACTACAGCCCCCAGAACTCGCCCCGCAACCCCACACTCCGGAAGTACTCCCTCGCCGCACTCGGCTCCCTCCTCTGATACCCATACTCCAGCCGCCCCGCATACCATCCCTTGGCAAAGTGCCACAGCTGCCCCAAGCCCATGACATACCCCTTCTCCCTCCCCGTCCTATCCAGCCACTTGCCCAGGCACACCTCAGAGCAGAACAAACTCTGATGCGAGCACGTTCTCACCACATCATCCCACATCCTCCTGGTAGGCGTGAGGAAGTGCGCCACGCTCGTCCCGTTCCTGTTGATCGCCGCCTCATCCGGAGGCGGTGCGTTTGCGTCCACATCGAAAGCGAGAGGCAGGTCACACCCCGGGCACCGCGTTGCGATGAGCATCGGCCCCTGCGATGGCAGCAGGTGGGCGAGGGCGAAGGAGTCCCACGCGCAGCCGCCCCACCAGAGGGTGGAGGTGCCCATTACGCTGAAGCCTAGTGGGATGGAGGCGAAGGGGTGCGCCATGAGCACGGCATGCGGGTCGGTGTCGTGTGTGTCCTCATTGGCGGTGAATGACGCCAGCGCGGCGGGGGAGAGTACGATCGCGCGGGAGGTGTGTAATGCGCAAAGGGATTGTCTTATCGCGGAGGGGGAGTAGCCTATGCTGGTGGACAGCTCGGGGACGGTGGGGGCGCGGCCGCGGTTTGCGAAGGATGCGTACAGCGCTACGCGGGTTGTTTCGACAGTGTCGGCGTCTGGCGGGGCGTCTGGCATTGTGCGATGTGTGTGCGGGGCAGTCACACCTGAGGGTTATGAGCGAGTGTATGCACTCATGTGAGCGCTACCGAGCGGTACCACGTACCGCGTGACTTCCGCGATGCGGTTGGACTTTGAGACACCAATCTGTCAAGGAGTCAAATCGCTTTGGTGAGGATCTCGATCCGCAGTGCAGCCAACGTAAGCACGACTCGGCAACTTTCGCCTTATCATCCCGATTGCGGCAACTTGAACTCCACAGATACCCCGTCCCGTCCGCAAACCTTCCTAGGCGTTAGTCATTTTCCACATCTCACCAATCATGCTTGCACGGACTCGGGACAGAGCAATGCGAATGGATACATGCAGATTCTAAAGTACAAGTCTTGCTGAAGTTTGTAATGTTGCGGCGCCGTTCTACTCAGTGGCGACCTCGTGCCGGTCCCCAGGCCCACGGCGGAGGTCGTCAAAGATCAGATGCTTGCCCATCATGACAACGCCGAGGCCGACAGCGAAGGAGACCATAGACACGAGAGGGACGACCTCTGTTGGAATCGCTGGGCGTCAGCTATGTGCCGCACACAAAACTCACAGTGAACGAAGCGGCGGACTGCGCCTACGGGTGATGGCTGGGGCTCACCCCTCATCGGCGCGGACATGTGTCGGCGCGCCATAGTCTGTACAGAGGGGCGACCAGCGCGGGGGAGCGACGCAGCGCCAGAGCGCAGGCCAGTAGACATAGCGATGCGAGTGAACATCATGGTGTTGTGGTTAGAGAAGTGTCGAGTGGTGATCTTGGATCAATGCAGTCCAGTGGTTGTTGTACTTTGCATCCTCCGCCTCTCGACTCTTATATCATTCTCGCGTGTGTACCGAGAGAGTGGAACTCATGAGAACCGACATCTGTCATTATCGAGAATAACAGAGCTGGGCACCGACCCATTCGGAGAGGCACATCGACTCCGAAGTCCAGAATGCTCTTCCGAACACGACTCGCCGCTCGGACACACGTCACGAGTGACGTGCATGCGCTGGGTGAGCTTGATACCCACAAAGCACAGTGTGCCTTTTTGTATTGGACACATGTCTGGATGGTGGTGCGGCGTTTGAGTGCAGTCACGGAGCATTGGTATATCGAGAGTTTCGACGGATCACAATAGTGACGTTGAGGAATCCGGCGTTTGGACCGTGCGCCTCCGCCGTCTATGTGCGCTGCATTACGAACGGCGACACCGCGCGCCGTCGCCCGCCGCGCCGCAGTCCGGAGACGTCCGAGACGACAATAGCAGCGAGAACATCAGCTCAAGCCTGGGCATGGTGGCGATGAGGTTTGTATGATGTAATGACACTCGTCTCCGGTGCTGAAAAGTCCGGAGCTGTTGCCAGGCAGCGACTGTCGGCGTACTATGCCGCCTTGGCATCGGACATGCCGACTGTTCTCGACTCTCAACTCTGATCAAGGTTCAGTCGCTTGCAGCAACACTCTCGAGAGGTGCACAAGTCACTTGCAGCACCAGAACCACCTTGAGAGGCACAGGAAATTCTCATTGTCAACACAAACGGCCGCCGAGATGAGCACCTCCTGGCTGAGTCAGCCGAACCAAATGCCTAACCCATGCATGCTATGCTGGCGGACAAATGCTCTAAGCCGACGATGAAGCCACTCCCTCCCCCTCTCCCGACCCGACCGCCCCCTCGCCCTTCGCCTGCAGAGCCTCGAGCGCCTTCAACGTACGCTTGAGAGTCAGAATCGCTCCCATCGTCAACGACCCCATGGCATCTGCGTTCCACATCTCCGCCCCCTCGTCGTCCTTCTCCAGGTCGGCCTCGACCTCGCCCTTGGCGATGAGGCGCTTCGCATGCGCTATGACTGAAGAGAGCCTGCCGCGCGAGTAGTACGCGTGCCTGATCTGGTCCT
Organism: Cutaneotrichosporon curvatum; assembly: GCA_001600275.1. NCBI lineage: Eukaryota > Fungi > Basidiomycota > Tremellomycetes > Trichosporonales > Trichosporonaceae > Cutaneotrichosporon > Cutaneotrichosporon curvatum. The sequence continues at coordinate 1,012,622 of BCJH01000004.1, read as the reverse complement.
CGAAGCCTGCTGGGGGGCGCTCGAGGGCCGTGCGGACAAACGAGCGGGAGAGAACATATGCCTTCTCAGAGTAGAGACGGGAGTTGATGCGGCCTTCCTTTGTGCCCTCGAGCTTGGCAAACGCCGGCTCGCAGTGGTATGGGGAACGGACGAGCACCAGCCCGGAGATGGAGACGAACACTTGCAGGAGAGACGACTTCTTCGCGTTCCACGATTCGCTCTTGTCGCCGGCCCAGGTGCCCAGGATCGACAGGCAGACCTTGCCCTCCTCGTACAGGTTGGGGTTGCAGCGGCCAAGGCCGTTGGTGTGCGAGTGGAAGTACACCTGCGGAGGCTCGGTGGGGAACTTTGTGGGGTTGAGGTAGACGTCGAAGACGAAGGGCGCGTCAGCGTACGGCGTGCCCTCGGGGCCAATGATGAGCACACGCATGAGGTCCAAGCGGTCCTCATACGTTCGCACAGTGATGTTCTCCGGTAGAGAGCTGGCCAGCGCTTGGTGCTCCTTCATCAGCCTGGACTTGTACGTCCTGTTGGGGGCCAGTGATGGCTCCGAGTAGTAGTGGTGCTCTGCAGGTGCAGACTCGAGCATGTCAAACCGTGGCCACTTGTCGTCATCGGCGAGAGGGAGTCGCGGTGGCAAAGCGATGGCAGCGGCAGCGGCATCGCCGAGAGACGAAGTTGCGGGTGTCGGGGTTGTTGGGACCGCAGCGGGCGCTGGTGCTGGAGTAGGCGTCTCCTCCTCGTTCGTCACCATTGGCTCAACGTCCTCGGCGTCTTGACTTGACTCGGAGTCAGAGTCAGACTCATCCTCCACGTCCATGAGTTCGTCAAAGTGGTCCTCCTGTGATCCGTGACCGTCTGCCATCTCGCCGTCGCCATTTAGAGTCTCCCAGGAGCGCTCGGAATCGTAACCATCGTCGTCTGCAAACTCCTCGGGGAACATCTCCGCCGGCTCGTTGAGGATGATGACGTTCTTGAGCTCGACTCGGCGAACTTCCTCGTTGTACAGCTCAACGCTGATACTTCCGTCCAAGTGTAAGTCCACAACCTCGCCCCACCACTGGACCTTGCTCGTGTCGCCCTTGGGTAAGGCCAGACCAAAGGCATCCGGAGCCTGACCATAGTCCACACCCAAGCGTTGGAGCTCTGCCCGGAATCCGTCGCGGCCGTCCTCTGGTGGATCAACCTGCCCCAGGGTCGGAACCTCCGGACAGGGCGAATCATTGTTGTCGCAAAGCAGAACATTCTGACCCAGCCCGACTCCGTAATTGACGCGCCCGAAACCACCAGTGTCCAGCTCTAGCACAGACACAGTCTCCTTCTCCTTCGAGTCGAGAAGCATGATCTCCGCGATGCGTTGCCGGGGCTGGTACGATTGAACGATAGCTGGACGGCGATCGCCGGTGTCGCTGCGCCACACAAGTGCCTCTCCCGGCCACGCCTCGTAGTCGTCCACGTTGCGATATGGCACAAAGCCGGCGGAGAACTCTTCTGTCTCGGCACCGTCCTGCCATCGCAGCTTGAGCTTTGTGCGGTTCTCCACGACCTTGTAGACTCGTAAAGGGTACGTGTTCCTCATGTGCATGGTAGGCTTGGTACCATACGTTGTCTCGTCTGCGGTATCGCGGAACTCGACGGTGGTGTTCAGCGGAGGCGATTGATGCCGCATGCCCTCAAAGTGTGTGAGCTGCTCGATCTCACGGCCGCACCAGAACTGCTTTGGCTCAGGGTGCTTGTCGTGCTCGGACACGGGTAGCTGATGTCAGCGCCGGACGTGATAATAGTCTCACTTGCTGGTTAATAGCATTCCATACGACGTAGACTATCAGTGGAAGCACCCGGATGACCCGGTCGCTTGCTGGGTCTGCTGTCGGTGGGAAGTGGCCGAACTGCGCCATAAACTCTGCCGGCTCGGGTAACACCTCCTGCGCGTCAGCCAAGTCGTCAACGGGCGCTTACGTTGGCATACCGGCCAGTCTCCAGCAGGCCACCCATCTCTGCTATCCGGTAGCACTCGCCATCGCGAGACTCGATCAAACCGTCCTCAAAGACCTACCGTTAGTCACGACTCAGCTCACCGTATACAACAACCTCACCTCCTCGGCCGTTCCGATCCACTCATCGTAGACGACCTTGTCCTTGGCCTCAATCTTGACCGCGTTTCTCAGCTTCGTCCACGGCACCCACTCGGGTAACCTCTCCCCAGAAATGACATGCTCCACCAGGCACTCGGTCCACACCTCGACGACGACAGCCGATTCGGCATCCTCTAACGAGTGCTTCACAAAGTCGCCCTTGAGGAACGCACGCTCGAACAGCTGTAAAGACAGCTCAGGGACAACCTCGAGTCCTCCAGTCTGCATATGGCTGTTGAAGTCAGCAGAAACGTGAGATCTGAACTTGCCTTATCAGCAGCTCGCCGCGGACGAGCGGGGGCAGCTCTGGGTACATCGGATCGACGGGCATGTCCTCGTCCGCCCAACCGCGCTACTGTCAGCAGCACCCCTGGTTGGCCTACTCACAACTACCTTCCCGCGATAGGTTGGGTCGCTGATCTTGGTGACCACATCCCCATGAAAGAGCTGGATGTCAGTCGAGATCCCAGGTAGAGGCGTATGAGATGGGCAGACGCCCGCCAGCTCGCTGAAAGTCGGGAGCAGCACGAAAGCGAGCCATCTTGCTCACCTTGGATGTGAAGTCCTCGGGGAGGCCTGGGAGCGATTGGGGCGGCGGCATCGGTCTCCTCGTTGGTTGGGCGCTCGTCGTCGACAGAGAGGATTGAGATCGAGATTATTGAGCCTCAGTCGTTGGAAACCTATCGGAACCAAATAGCCACGAGGTCCGCACACTGGACGCGTCAATGGCGGAATGTCGGTGACAAGCTGGTACGTTGGTACCCGTTACAGCGCGACAGCGGGCGGTACGTTCAGCAAGATGCGTATATGCAGTGCAGGCAGTGTCATCTCGCGACCGTCTCGAGCCGCGAGCCTGTGCACAATTGCATGGAACATTAAATGATGGGGATACTGACCTTGATAAAAATCAGGCAAGCTCGACCATTGATTTGCATATGCCAATTCTATTACACTAGCACTGATGCCACAACACCTGCGACTATAAGCGCACCGGCGATGCGAGCGTCATAGACAGCTGCAGCAGAGGAGGCAGGTAGCACGCCCGAGGTAGGAGGTGGGCTGGGTAATAGCGCCGGGTCCATGCTCTGCTTGCCCAACGCGGTTAGAGAGCCGAATCCGATCTCAGGAGGATCAATGCGGAAGGAGGTATAGACACTCTTCATGAAGGCGCCTCCGAGAAGCCACGGGCCGACGTTAAAGACGGCATAACAGTAAGTCGTGTCACCGCTATCGGGCACCGAACCGTCCGGCATTTTCGTGCGATAGAGGTCTCTGGCGTCCATGTCGTACGTCTTGCCTCCAAACGTAAAAGAGAGGGTGTAGGTTGTGTTACAGGGTATGATGAACGAGCCGGCGACACGGCCATTCTCGTCCTCGACATGTCTCGCGCCAGGGATTGCTCTTGCTACTTCAAAGGCGTATTGCAGGGGTAAGTAGATCATTGTTGAGCCAGAGTCGATAACAACAGGCGGGTTGGGGACCTTGATCGGCTTGCCGTTAGCAGTTAGCCCTTCCAAGGGCAGCTGCCACCATCTGTCGCCGTCGTTGAATATGGTAGGCATGTAGTGAATGTCACTTTTGTTGACGTACGTCTCGTCGACGCCACCGAATGTGACAACTCCAGCGTCAGGGACGAGAGGGCGCCCCCCCAAGGCAACAATCACGTCGGTGGCATTGAGAAGCGAGCGCTTCAGGTAGATGCCGAATTCTTGCTGGGCCCAGAGATTCTTCGCCGCCGTACGGTAGAACTGTGCGGGTGTGTCCATCACTGGGCCTGTGGGGCCCTGCATAGATTTTGACGGTGGTGCAAAGCCCATGGTGCCAGACAGTTTGTTCTCCGATCCGCTTGGCGACGCCAGGATGAACTGCTGATCGTCGATAATGGAGCCGGCAATCTCCACACGATCTGAGACCCACTTGCCCGACGCCTTTCCTGTCATATACTCGGTATAAGATGATATTTTCAGATCCTTGATTGTGCTCGATGCCTTGTCGTCGAAGGTGTGGTTACCGTCGCACCCCTTGCAGTTGTGCTCGAAGACCACGAAATCTGGGGATCCAGTGTCGAAATTGACTAACAGCGGTTGAGGTGGGGTACTGCTTGTCAGTATGAACGCAATACCACCCCTTCCACACATACCCAACTTGTACGTCTATCGCCCACATCATGTCCCAGACGTAGTTCGTCAGCCTGGGAGTTAGAACTGCCTTGCTGTCCGTGGCGCCCCGTATGTACTACTCACGTCGCGGATCCATTCCCTGCGCGCTTCATCAAGCGCTCCGACTCCAGAAGCTGACAGTCACGCTCGTGAATTTTGTACGTTTCGGCGTCCAGTCGCGCAGCGTACTTGGCGCGGATGTTGATCCCTTCATCGCGCAGGTATGCGTACTGTACGGCGGGGTCGGGATGATAGGCGCGCTCAGACAGAGGTCGGATAGGGAGTGAGGTGGTCCTAGGACTCGAATGGGGAGGGTCGTATGACTTGGATCGCTTTGCTGATCCGGGCGCAGCATCCACTACTGCCGCGTGGGCGACTAAGATGCCACACAAGATCGTTGAGTACCCCATGGCGATGTCGGTGGTCTTGAGCGATGGGTAGCGACATCGACAGCCAACGTCTCGGTTTATATAGACGTCGAGTCCCGGAGGACCGACAAGCGCTCAGCAACCAACAGAGTGTTGCCATCGAAGGACGGCCATGGCTGTGTCTTCCCGGGGAGGAGAGGAGCGAGTCTCATATGAGACGTGCTTGGCCGTGAAACAAGGGAACAAGGAGTGTTCCGCCGTGTTGACAAGCCTTTGGAATCCAGGAACGAGGATGAATGCCCGTCCAGGACCATCCCCCCAAACCGGTCCGCATTGCCCAGCCGAAACTCGACGATCAGGCGAGCAGCATGCCATGCCATGCATCGCATCCTCGGCGTCATCTTGCCGAGCCTGTCCATGCCCAACATCCTACTTGACAAGTCTGGTTGATTACTGCATAGGCGGGCACTCGAAGAGGGGTTAGAGCTTCAGTTACCAGTGGAGGCTGTGCACACGGGCACTCTAATCTGCACCGCGAGCGGGCAGGTCCCACTAGTCTCGGGCCCCCGGGCTCACTGTGCCTGCTAGAGTTAGTTGCTGGTAATCGACTCGGCAGATCACGAGTGGATGACGCTACCTGGAATAAGTTATCGGGATTAAGCATGCGCGACAGGATCGTCGTCGGGCTTGCCAGAGGCATACAGAACGACAGCCGCTGCCGCAGGACATACGTATGGCATTTGTTGAAACGTGCACGTCCGACTGCGCTTATCGCCATGCTTCCTGTCGGGTGACTTCATATAGAGCATTGAGCAATATTCGCACGCTATGCGGTGCTAGTCTGGAAGCAGTGCCACGCTAGGCACTGCCATGCCGACATGCCCGTGTGGGAGGTACCCGGTTGTCCTCCACACCTTCTGCGTGCAAAAGAATGAGACTTGGAAAGGCTGGTCGACGTACACGGGGTATATTCGGCTCACGAAGTGGCAGGCGTCCACCAACGCTACTTACGGGAGATCAAAGTGGAGGCGGGGCTACACTCAATAATACAAAGCATATCGAATTCAACTTCTGGGGCTGCGTCGTGAAGATGTTTCGCCTTCCAGGGATGAACGGACATGGGCCACACGACAGTTGGAGGATGGAGACGAAAACAGGACACCAGTAGTGGACGCGTTGCCGTGAATAGAGGTGTGTGGAAGATACTCTCTCTGCCAGGTAGTCTTCATTGGATTGGATGGCACACTTCACTCGGGCATTGTAGAGGAACTGCGTGACGGGTGGAGAGTTACAGGCTACAACAGTACAACACGAAAGGTACGCAGGCTGGTATGTACAGCGCGGCCAAGTTCACAGCGATGAGGGAGAGTCAGTCTGGTCCACAATGGGGAGAGTTGATGATACAGGGGAAAAAGAGTTGAAAAAGAGAGGAAAAATAAAAAAACAGGGAGATTACCAAAAAGGAGGCGGTTGCTGGGAGTTGAACCCAGGACCTCTTCTAAACACTCAACAGCGTGGGGTGCGCCTCCCGAAAGAAGTATGATAACCACTACACTACAACCGCGGACTTATAGTTCCAACTTTTGAACATCGCTTAAGAGCGCTCCTGCCCATCCAGCTGTCCATGCCCCTGGCGTCCTCTTGCGCTCTCTATGCATTACGCTCGATGACTCGAGTCGTCCAGTTGTAATCAGCTGCGACTCCTCTTCCGCCAAGGCCTTGTGATTCGACGTGCGAGAGCGCAATGCATCGCCCGGTAATGTTCTGCTCTTCCAAGCCCATGAAACGCCCTCCCCGCAGCGAGCGCAGCGTGCACGGCACGGCATCGGAATCAAACCGGCTACCTGCCGTACCTGCCCGTGTCCGCGCGTGGTGGAGGTCAGCACTCAGGTGCACGATGAACACTGTCCGTCCAAGTTGGCCAGTCGCACTACACAGGAAGCTCGCAGCGACGCCCTTATATCAAGACTCGTACAGCTGCGTGATGCACCGCGCCCACTAACTCATTACTCGGCATAGACGGCATGCTCCGCGGGAGGGTGAGCTACTCCTGAAGCTGTGGTGCAGACGCGCTGACCCCACAGTCTGGTGTTTCCACGGGTCCAAGCTCAACTCCTCCTCAACCCGCAAGTCTGCCTACTCTCGACGGTGAACACAAGATGATGCCCGCCCCGTCTCAGTCGCGGGCGAAGGAGCGTAGCTGTGCGAATGGCGACTGCGAACTCACAGACTTTACCATCAGCACAGAAGGCAACACTCGCCGGCGGACAGATGAGCCTCCTCCCCCACGATGGAGGACACCAGAGTTCATCTTCTATGGCGTGGCGTTCGCGCTGGTCGTACCTCTTATCATCTACTGGCCGATGAAGATCAGCTCGAGTAGGGGCTTCAACTACCCGAGGTTCTCACGGCGGCTGAAGCAGGGCTGGCTGTTCGGGCGCTTGGTCGTGAGTACTGCGAGCCGGCAGGCATCCAAGGGGTCTGAGCTGACAGCAGGACGACAGCGACCCGCAATACCACACCTTCCGCAGCAATGTGCCTGCATTGCTAGCGCTCGCTATTGCCTTCCTCGTCCCATCTCATCTGGTCCGAAGAGCGGGATACACCGGCGCCCCAGATCGGGCCCGCTTCATTGCCGGCTTCGCCTGCCTCATGCTCCTCGGCCTCCACGGTCTCGGCGCGATCAAGGTCCTGACCATCCTCCTCCTCAACTTTTACGCAACAGAATGGAAGAAGCCAGCAGCTGTGGACAGGATATGGCCTGCCGTCGTCATCGTTGCGAACATGCTGATCCTGTTCGCGAACGAGAAGTTCGACGGCTACCGCTTCTCAGCGCTGCACTCGTCCCTCGGAGGACTGGACGCCATCGAAGGCTTCTACCCCCGGTGGCACGTGTCCTTCAACATCACCATGCTCCGCATCACCTCCTTCGCGCTCGACCGGCACTGGCGAACCGACCCGCCGAAGTCACCACCAGAGGGCCACCGCGAGCGCACCAAGTCCTCCCTCCCAGAGTTAGAGTACTCCCTCACCAACTACCTCGCCTACACGCTCTACCCGCCACTATACATTGCCGGCCCGATCATGACCTTCAACGACTTTGTCTGGCAACTGCGCCACCCCCTAAACATCACCCAGCGCGAGCGCATCTCCTACCTAATCCGCTTTGTGGGCTGCTTCCTCACAATGGAGGTGATCCTGCACACGATGTACGTCATCGCCATCAAGGACTCAAAAGCATGGACAGGCTTCGGCCCCGCCGACCTCTCGATGCTCGGCTTCTGGAACCTGGTCATCGTGTGGCTCAAACTCCTCATCCCGTGGCGCTTCTTCCGTCTCTGGGCGCTGTTCGACGGCATCGACCCGCCCGAGAACATGATCCGCTGCGTGGCGAACAACTACTCTACCCTTGGCTTCTGGCGCTCCTGGCACAGGAGCTACAACCTCTGGATCGTGCGGTACATCTACGTCCCACTAGGCGGGACGAAGAATATGGTCGTCGCGACGCTCCTGGTGTTCACCTTCGTCGCACTATGGCACGACCTGAGCTTTCACCTCCTGGCGTGGGGCTGGCTCGTGACGCTCTTCATCCTGCCCGAAATAGCTGGGCGCACGCTGGTACCTGCCTCAAAGTATGGGGGCAAATGGTGGTACAGGCACGTCGCGGCTGCTGGAGGAGTCATCAACGTCCTGCTTATGATGAGTGCGAACCTTGTTGGGTTCGTGCTCGGCCTCGACGGGATGCGGCACCTGGTGCACGAGCTCGTGTCGACGTGGAATGGCTGGCGGTTCATGCTCTTCGCAAGCTCGTGCCTCTTCATCGGGGTGCAGGTCATGTTCGAGTATCGCGAAGCCGAGGCGCGCAGGGGGATCGATAGACGCTGCTAGTGTATAGACTGTGATGAATGCATGATACGTGGTTTACATATACGATGCACAGCGATCGGCCAACACCACGCCGATCTCCTCATGCTACAGGTTCGACAGTTATCGAACCATCTCGGCCCTCTGGACCAGGTTATGTTAGGAATACAGCAGTAAGTTCTACAACAGATACGACAGTCGGTCGGCACTCACACCCTCACCGACTTGTCCGACGACGCATTCTTCAACTTCTCCAACACCCCCCACGCATGCTTCGAGTCCACCGACTCGTCATCAGGCGAAGTGAGCTCACTCAACATCCGGGGCGACCATTCCTCCGTCGTAGGCCGCGCCGGCCGCTCCGGGCGCCGGTGTCCTTGTCCCCTCTCAGCGCCTTCAGCCATGGAGAGGCGGCCCGCTGGAGCGCGCCCAGCGACATAGCCACCATCGTCGTCGGACCGCTTGTCGTCCGCAAAAGGGTCGTTGTCCGCAAAGGGGTTGTCCATGGCGCTGGCGTAGGGGTTCGGCCCAGCACCTGCGGCGGGGTATCGCGATAGCCCAGCTGTTCCCGGCTCCGCAAACTCGGCGTCAAAGGCGCGCTGTCGTGCCACCTGTTCCTGCATTGGGGGGTTACTCCCCCACCCGGACTCGTTGCCATCAGCCGGCGAGGCTCCCAGCCGGCCGAACTTGGAGGATAGGCTGGCCATGAACCCGGACTTCTCTTTAGGCTGGGGCTCCTCGCCGTAAGCTGCCTCGTCGCCGTAGATACCACCCGCAGGTTCCACCCGTTCGGGTCTCGAGAATATCCCACGGAGTTTGGCGAGTGCCCCTCCCCCCGACGATGATCCTGCCTCTCGAGCAACCATCTGGCTGTCGTCGTAGCCTGCTTTCTCGTCCATGACAGACGGCGGCCGCGGCTCCATCCCCCGCCAGGCGTAGTACTTGTCCGAGAGGCCGCTGTGCCAGATCACAACCCCAACGCCGATGAAGAAGAGGAAACCATACACGCTCAGAAGGATGCAGTAGATCATGATCTCCGCCTCTAAGGCTTTCTGGAAGTGCTTTGCGAGCTGGGCGATCGCACCGCTGTCCTCGGTGCCGTCGCCAGCCGCTGCCGCAGTGAGGGGCTGGGCCAGCTCGGCCATAGTCTCGTTGTTAAGCTGGAGAATGTTATCCGGCACGCCAGGGAGCGCAATCTGCGCATTCTCCGAGAGCCAAGTCAGTCCCTTGGACAGGGCGTCAACCTTACTCCCGAGGATGCAGTAGACGAACGTGTTGATGGAGGAGTAGAGCGGCGTATCCCCGAACGCTGAGGCGATGCCCCGCTCGATCTCGTCGTAAAACTCGTTGATGGTCGTGTTGAGGGTCACTGCGGTGGTATTCACAAAGTTCCCAAACATGTCGCTGTTGATTTGCGACTCGAGTTTGGTCAGGGCGACGTTCGCGTCCTTGGCGTAGGCTGAGCTCTCTATCCAGGCGAGAGAGTTCAGGCGGGCCGTGAGGTCGTCGGTTGTGGCGCTCATCGAGTCTGCGAACTCCAGCTGTGCGGCGCGTTTCAATGCCCCCAAGGCTGCGATCTGGATGAGGAGGACGATAAGGCCGAGCACGGACATGATGAGCAGGGTGAGGCAGGTCGGGTGGCAGAGGTAGGAGAACAGCCAGCGGAGGTTGGTCTGTGTCCTCTGGCTTGGAGTGACTCCGAATCGTCCGAGGACGCTGTTCGTCCAGCCCATAGTCGTTTCCAGCATGGGGTTTTCGACAACAGCAACGACTGTCCACGCACTGGGCGCGGTACCTGGTGGGAGGGTGCTCCAGTTGTCCTCGATGGAGTGGACCGTGTCCTGCAGCGAGCGCCACTGCCGCCACTGGATGAACACGAGGATGGCGTAGCCGACAATCACGAGCGCGATGAGAAGGCCGATAGCAACTGAGGCGAGCTTGTACAGCCCCGCGGCGGTGTCGTCGATGAAAGCAGTGTCGAGGTCAGCGCAGAGCGACTGGTTGAGCGACGCCGCGCCGTCCGCGCTGAGCGTCTTCAGCGAGGGCACGGGGAGAGACTTCTCGTCCAGCGACTGTGCGATCTCCAGCCGGGTTTCGTTGATCTCCTTGATCAGCAGCTGGAAGGGGATGCTGATGACTTCGTTCATCTTGTCCTGCAGCTCGCTGAGGGTCGGCATGGTCTGGTTCAGCTCCTGGAGCTGCCTCTCGAACGGGATGTCGATGTTTTCCAGGACGCCAATAGCCTCACGGACGGGGCCGGCGAGGTCGACCTTGTCGACCGTATCTTGTCCTGTTATCGTCTGCTGTCAGTCGCTTTCCACGTCCGCCGCGTACATTGATGAGACCACCGACCCCGTTCGCTACTGTATCAACGGCACCGACGGAGGAGTTGATCACCACCTGGAGCAGCTCGGCGGCAGCCTGTACCCCGTCCGTGAACTGACATCAGCTGGGACGCACAACCGCACTCACGACTTGCACGGCGGCAATAAGAAGATCCAGCGCCGCATTCACCACCAGCTCGATAGTACAAAGCAGGAGGGAGCGGTACGCGTTGATAATGAAGATCAACACCGTCTCGATGATCATAATGGCGTAGATGAGCCCCATGCCCACGCCCAGGACTGTGGCTCGCGCGGAACGGATGAGCTCGCGGTTAGTCTGCATGGCGAGATAACGGGGCAGCGCGGTCAGTGCGCTCGCCCCGCCAGCGAGGGAGGCGCACGCGTCCAGCACGTTCTGTCGCAACCTGTCGGCGAGAGCCTGCGTCGACGAGCGGTTGGCGAGCAAGTGCCCGATGGTGAAGACCATAGGCAGGAGGCCGGGAGAGAATGCGGTCAAGAGGAGACGCGGTTTGAGTTCAAGAAAGGGGAGGAGGCGGGACTCGTCTGGCGGCGAGTGGGAGGAGCTGGCCTCGGGCTGGTGGGAGGACGGGGGAGTGATTCGACATGGGTCGTATGGCGATGGCCCCTCTGCGAGGGAGACCTGCTCGAGTTGGTTGTCCATTTGGACAAGGGCAGCTGTGAGCAAATATGTGGTTAGGGTTAGTCTGGGGAGTAAAGGTGGTCTCAGAGGGTGAGTGCGCCGACATATACTGGTGCATCTTCATCAGCCGGGGAGGGGGGTGCTGGGGAGGTTACGAGATGAACAATGGGAGTGAGCATGGTGAGCGTGGTGAACAATGGTTTGTGATGGTGATGAGGGGTGATGGAGTTGGGACGACCGGGCAATGCTGGCACCGCTGTGGCGGGGATGTCGGTGGTTTCGAGGGGTATCAAGGCTGCTGCGTTTCAGTGGAAGCTGATCTCGCATGCTTGCATGTGTCAGCATTCACTGCATGTAAGCGGCAGCAGTGTAAGTGCGAGCATCAGTAGTCCACGAAGTCAGTGCGCTGCCTCGTGAGCAGTTCAGTAGGGCTGGGCAATACGTCGGTACTGCCAAACCACACTTGAGCGAAATGTCTCGTATGTCGTTCCCTCCTCCATTCGCCACGAAACCATTCGCCTCCAGCATCGCGCCACAGATCCAACGACCAGCATAGGTTGGCACCCCAAGCCCACGCCCACCCTGCACCCCGTCCGTCCACACGCCGGCTCTGACATTCTGACGAATACCACAAGAACAATAGAACACCCAACACAATCCATCTCCGTGATCTCCGCGCACCAAAAACACACGCACGCCTAACCCCCCATATCCCCCGATAGGCCCGCCCCCACCCCCTCTCCCACCGCAAACGCCCGACCCACCGCCCATTGGCTGCCCCCTACCCACCTCGTCCTACTTCCTCGACATCGCCCACAGCACAACCACCAAGCACACCACTCACAATGTCCGAAGAGACGTAAGTCCTGCTCTGGAGAGGACGCTGACAGCAGCTCTACCTACACTGTAAGATATGGCCGGGATTAACTAACGCGGAAGCTCCAGACTGCTGGCTTTGAGTGAGTCGAATACGGAGGGCAGAGGAGAGACAGGACTGACAGCAGCGCCCGGTTCCCTAACGTCAACCAGACCAAGCACTGGTGAGTACGCTTTGTCGGCCTTGCTAACGATCAGCTGGGTGAGTCGACGATCGACGAAGGGCGCGGGAGGAGTGGAGGGAGGAGTAGTCAGGAGGGCAGGAGGAGGAGGGATCCGCCGAATCGAAGGGAGCGCTAACCCCCCCACAGCAGAACTTTGTCGACTTCCACAAGTGCGTCAACGCCAAGGGCGAGGAGTTCGAGCCCTGCCAGCAGTTCAAGCGTGCATACCAGTCCCTCTGCCCCAGTGAGTCGACACGACGGACCAACGCCGCCTGCGGCGCTGACAATCAGACGAGTGGACTAGCAAGTGGACCGAGCAGCTCGAGGAGGGCACCTTCCCGGCCTCGGTGCAGCCTTAATCAAACAGCCGTTTAATTTACAAGCTAGAAGTGCATGAATCAACGGTGACACAAGCAGAGCTGGTGCTCGTTGGAGTGTATATCATGCCCACTCGTGTCCGTCCGTCTGGGTGGCAGCTCGCGGCTCGCAGAGCTCGCTCGCTCGCACATACGCACGCACAGGTACACAGCCTCTGCACACTACAAATTATGACGGGGCGGTCCCCTCCGCTGCCCCGTCGTCGTCCTCGACAAAGATCTCCTGGTACTTTTCCAGGATGGTCTCGATTGCCTTCTGTCAGCTGCTGCGTTGTTGTGAACCCACCCTGCACTGTAAGCTGTGGTGCTCGAGGTTCGGCCCGCCCTCGTCGTAGAGCAGCGTCGGGCCAAACACAATGGAGAGATTAGACGCAGACATCTGGTTGACCCCTTCGTGTCGCCTGATCTTGTCCAGATGTCCCATGAAGAACTTGAGCGTCGCATAGTTGGGATCAGGCAGCTCGTTGACCTGCTCGTGCAGCCGGATATGCCGCAGCCGGTCGTTGTCGGTCCGCGCGGCTTCCACAAAGCCGTGGTAGAGGCCGAAGGTGAGCAGCGGCTCTGGCAGTTCGCGGAACCACAGCTTGAGACAACCAGAGACGACGTTGATGTCCGAGCTCCATTGCTCGTCCATGACGTCCACGGCGTCGACGTCTGCGTGTCAGACAACACCCAGCACTGACACTCACCCTCGTCGAGCGCATTCTTCAGCGCCATCACCTTGGACGTCGTGCCCGAGATACGGTAGATGCCTACAGATTCCAGACCTGCATGTCAGCTGAAGGTGCTCGCTCGCCACCCACCCTTCGCCTCGATGACCTGAGTGCACTTCTCGACCACCTTTGGCACCTCGACGTGGTCGCGGGCGAGCTGGTCGCCTAAGTCGACCTTGAACGTCGCGTTTGTGACCGGCATGTCGACCTGCGTCGAGGCAGGTGACGGCCCTCCCGACGGCGCGGCGAGGTTGACTGCCGACCCGTTCGCGCCGTTGGCCAGCTGTGGCAGCTGCGGAGGTCCCTGCTGCACCATGTGAGCCGTTTGTTGCGCTTGCACGTGCGGTGCTGGTGGCATCTGCTGTCAGCGAGTTTAGCCATCCAACTCACATATCCCTCGTCGTATAGGCCCTCCCTCCGAGGCCCCTTTGGCGTGTTGCGGGCGACAGCGTAGTTTTGCATGTACGACTTGAAATCTGACCGGTTGTCGATGGCCTCGAAGATGGCCTTGAGTCCGGGCCCTGGGTGTTAGTCACTGCCTCTCCAGCGCCCCGCGCCGGCAACGCAGAACTCACCATCCTCAGGAGTCGGGGGCACGAGCATAGTGCCCTCCCCGACGACGGTCGACTCGTACATGTACGCGTAGCGAGTGAGGTGGTACTGCATGCCCATGTCGAGCTCGTCCGCGCAGTCCTTCAGGAGCTGCATGTCAGCTCAACCCCTCTCCCTGTACACCAGCCACTCACGCGAACAATCTTCGGCAGCTGGAAGTTGAAGTACTCCTGCCGCAATGCCTGGCTCTCGAGTACGGCCTTGCGGAACGCCTCGCTAGCCGATGCCATGCGCGCGCGCACATCCTCCTCATGCTTTGCCATCTGCGCCGGGTTCTTGCCCTTGAAGAGGCCCTTCTTCATTGCAGCCGCACCCTTTCCAATACCGCTCTTCTTCCCAGCTGTAGGCGCTCCAGCATTACCCGCAGCCGCGTTCGCCGCATTCTGCGTCCGCATCCCCGCGTCGCGGAAGTTCTCCCCCTCCTTCGCGACCAGTATGCGCTCGAGCTCCTCTGCGGTCGAGTCGAACCGCGCCTTGGCCTTGTCCATGACCTGCTCGCTCTCCTGCAGCCTGCGCTGGTATCGTGCACCGTTCTCCTTGTGCTACGCGTCAGCTGAGATACCCCACGCCCAACTCACAAGCTTGCGCTGCTTCTCTCCCTCCTGCGCGAGGCCGAACATCTCCTGCCCCATCTCGTACAGGCGCTGGGCGAAACGCAGCCGGTTCTGCCCCAGACCGTCCTGTACCCTCAGGCCGTTCTGCAGTGCCTCGACAAACGAGCCAGCCTTGCAGTCCGACTTGGCGTACAGCTCGTTCGTGGACTGCGCAAGATCATTCAGGCCACGCGAGTACTTCTCCTCCACCTCTGCGCGTGTTCGGAAGAACGTCCCGACTTGCTAGGAGCTGTCAGCCGCTGCCTCCGACTCGATCACAAGGGCGATCACTCGACTCACTCTGCACGACGCGATAGACTGCTTTATTCGGTCTGCTAGGAGCGGGAGAGCACACTACAGTCAGCAGTGTCAGTGTCCTGATTACTCACGTCCATTTCACAGAGGCCTCGCAATACCCCCTCGTCGAACGCGACTGGCCCATT
This sequence comes from Cutaneotrichosporon curvatum, assembly GCA_001600275.1. Lineage (NCBI taxonomy): Eukaryota > Fungi > Basidiomycota > Tremellomycetes > Trichosporonales > Trichosporonaceae > Cutaneotrichosporon > Cutaneotrichosporon curvatum. Next base: position 997,333 of record BCJH01000004.1, on the reverse strand, counting down.
GTCACCCTTGTCATCCTGGCGCGAGCTGGATGACATACGACGGGTGTAGGTGTTTGCTGTCACCTGGACAGGGACGGTTGAGCCCGTGGCCTGGTCGGACGAGTTGTTCGTGGTCGATGCCGACGCGCCAGACGAGGACGCGTGGAACAGCGGCGGCGGTGTGGGATTCCCAGACGCAGGTGGTGGGTTGCCTGGGATGTCAGCCGAGTTGAACGCAGTGGCAAACGAGGCAATGCACAGCAGCAGGCGGGAAACGCGTCTATATCGACTGCCATGCAGCAGTGGGTCCACATACCTTGTGCTCCTCCGTACTGCGCGTGCGGGCGGTAGTTGAAGTTGCCGCCGTTGTCCTGCTGCCCGGCGTAGGCTTCTTGGTATATCTCCATGATGGAGGGAGTGGTTGGGGAGACGAGCCGGGATGTGCTTGGGGGTTAGGGGTGGATGTTGTGATGCAGAGAGGCGAGGAGGAGGGATGGGTTGATGCAGTGGTCCAAGAGGGAGGGGGAGAGTGTGCGTGTGTACGAAGTGCTTGGCTGGCTGGCTTGAGTGTGGTTTGTTGATGGACAAAAGGGTCAAACGAATGTCGTGTCTTGTCCTGTCTGACGGCTGGGCTGTGTAGGAGGCTGAGTTGGAGGTGGAGAGTAGAGTAGAATGAATGGGTCGGTTGGGTGGGTGGGTGTCACTGGGTATGCGGTGTGGATATGTGGATCCGGATGCTTCGCGTTTGACGTCTGGCGTCTGGCGTCTGGGACCTGCTGTTTCGCGCTTCGACGACTAGTTTGGGCCTGTCCGTTCTCGGGCGTTTATCCGTGAGACCTGGGAGAGGTAGTCGATACGATACGAGAGTTCGCGTAGTGTGCTCGTGTTGCTGGATATGTGCTGGGTGTGGAGACGTAACTTGTAGCAGTGAGTGTGTGGTTGTAACATGCAACAGTAGAGGATAGTTAGTTGCGCAGCGACACGGGACAGGCTGATGCTGCACCTTCCTTCCCTTCCCTCTTTCCATCTCTATATCCTACGTGCTACGTGCTAACACCTGACTGCCTTGAAAGGGAGCCAAACGGTAGACCCGTATCATTTCAAGTCAGTCAGCCGGTCAGTCCGGGGCAAGAAGGCTAGCTAGTGACGGGGGCACGCGCGCCGCGCCATGCCATGCCATGCGTACGTGCGTGCCACTGTGCGCTATATACGCGCTGCACGTACGGTGAGCCGATAGCCAGGGTGGAGGGAGAGTGGAGGCTTTGCTCGTCCGCTTCTGTTCCGTTGCGTCCAGTTCCTACAAATCATCCTCCATCGACGCCTTCAGCCGACCACCGCCTGGACATACAGCGTTCTGTCGCCTTCAGCAAGCACCTCACCAGCCTCTTTCTACAGCTCTACACGTGCTTGGATCCATCTCTGCATACAGCATGATCGCGAGCAATAGCTGCAAGGCAGCAGCCGCCCTCGCGCGCTCATCTCCTGTGTCCCGCTCCCACCTCTCATGCAGCCTCCTCCCCACTGCCAGCGGCTCCCGTCGCCTCCTCACTCGATCATCGCCGTCATTAGCACCCCGCCTCACCTCCAGCTTCCACTCTGCTCCGTCTTGCCTCGCCGGACGGCCCCCGCCCCAGCGCGCACCAGAGCCCAAACCCAGCCCCCTGACTCTGCGCAATGGTGACATCCCGTACAAGATGGTGCAGCTGGTCGACCCCGAGACCAACACGGTAGGCGAGGCGATCGACCTCCGCGGCATCCTCCGCCAGTTCGACCACGACACACACATGCTCAAGCTCGTGTCTGAGAGCCCGCCTATTGTCAAGATCGTCGACATCGAAGAGGAGAAGCGCAAGGAGCGGGAACACGAAGCAAAGATCAAGCTGGCGAAGCGGCTCTCGGTCGAGGACAAGGAGCTTCAAGTTGGATGGCACGGGGCTCCCAGTGACCTGCAGCACAAGATCCACAACGCCCGGCACATCATCGAGAAGGGCGACAGGGTGCATGTCGTGTTTGCCAACCGCGCGTCGGGGGGCAAGCGGCCCAAGGCTGTCCCCGACGCGAGGAAGGCTGAGATTGTGCTCATGTTTGAGAATGGGATGAGCGACATTGCCGCCAAGTGGAAGGAGGACGAGCGCAGTGCGGGGCTGTGGATATCGTACTGGCAGCCGCAGACTAGTATTGTCAAGGAGGTGCGGCAGAAGGTTGTGGGGAACCTGGTGGACAACAAGCGGAAGAAGGAGGAGCTGAAGGAGGCGAGGAGGTTGAAGGAGGAGGAGAGGGCGAGGAAGGCCAAGGAGAGGCAGGCGGAGCAGGCGGCCAAGGCGAAGGAGCTGCTGGGCAAGTTCTGAGCGGTCATGAAGAAGAGCGCTCGATGAGCACAAGCTCAGAGGGCGAAGCCGATTCGAACAACAAGCAAGGACTCAATCATATGCATTTCATTCTAGCTAGACTTGCTTTATACGCTCACTGGCCCATCTCTACCACATCTCTGCCACTCTATGCGATTATGCAGCTCGGCTGTGCTGGCTGTGGCCTGACTTCGATGTGCCATGCTCACAGGTGCTTGCCGGAATTCCCGGCCACCGGCAGAAGAGACCGAAATGACGCGACCAAGCCGACGAGTTACCGATGTGCTCGGCTCATCCACTCTATCTTCCCAACCCAGCTCGTTCCTTATCACAATCGACAATGGTAGACATGACCAATCGCAACACACTCCTCGCGCTCGCGGCCGTGCCCATCCTCTTTCGCCTCCTGCGCGCGCGCCGGGGTCCAAGTCGTGAGCTCCTCCTCCCTCCCGCAGAGGAGCGCGTAGTGTTGCTAGGAGCGTCGTCAGGTGTCGGCAAGGATCTCGCTCTGGCCTATGCCAGGCGAGGGGCTAAGATGTGAATTGCAGTCGCGATCTGTGCTCACGACAGCTGCCTTGTTGCTCGCCGTGTAGAGGTGCTAGAGCAAGTCAAGGCTGAATGCGTTGCGCTCGGCGCCGATCCGGCGCGTATCCTCGCCCTCCCCGCCGACGTCACGAAGGGCGATGACCTCTTACGCGTCCGTGACGAGGTCGTCAAGCGTCAGTCAATCTCCCCCCGCCCTGCTGATACCAGAATGGGGCGGCTTTGACACGCTGCATATCCTCGCTGGTGTCCCCTCGACGCTGACGCTGCTGCAGATCGCTGGCGTCGAGCTCGTCCCCGACCCGAACGAGGCGGGCGCACGACCACGCCTCGTGCCCTGCAGTGCTGATGAGGTCGGGTCAGCCCACACCACAGCAGCGAACTCCCTCCCAACCAAGCAGGGGCTGGACGCCGTCGCTGCAGAGGCCCGCGCGTGCAGCGAGATCAACTACGTCGGCACCGTCCTCGCCCTTGCTGCCTTCGTGAGAACTACCAGTGAAACCAGTCTAACACCCAGCTCCCCACGCTGGCCTCGACCTCGGTCTCACCGGCACTGCACCACCTCTCCTCCGTCGCGGCAGCCATCCCCGCCCCCTCGCGCTGTCTCTACTCTGCGACCAAGGCCGCGGCATTCATGGCAGTCGAGTCCGCCCGCGTCGAGTGCGAGGGCGCAGGCGTGCGCTTCTTCTGTACGCCTACTCAAGACTCAGCTGACCACAGCCCTCCTCCCTGGCACGATTGATAACGAGTTCAGGACGAAGACGGCGTTTAGTGGCTCCGGGGGCAACTGTGAAGTCCACAAGGGCGTCAAGGCTGGGTGGACGGAGAAGCTCCTCCTCCCCCCGCAGAAGGTGGTCGACACCATCCTCGAGCAGCTGGCCCTCCCGCCAGCGACGTCGCCGCTGATCCCGTACCCGCCCTTCAACTGGGTGTCGGGGCTGCGCACGCCGCCGAAGTCGGTGTTCTTCCTGCCGTTCATGTACAAGCTTGCGACGTTGCTGAATCTGACACCGCTGGGGTATCTATATGTCGAGCCGAATGCTCGCAAGAAGTACGGGCTGCCGCCGTAGCGGGCTCAATGCAGATCTAGGCCATAGCAGATCGAGAGTAGCCACCTCTATGTAATGTACAAACGTGCCAACTCTCTACCCCTTGCTTGCCATATGGTATGTACGACGTTCAACCCCACAGACCATGCTGGACGCCGCACAACCATTGGGCACTGTTCATTGCATCTCTCGGTCAACTCGGAGGCTTGCCACTCGCCACCTGAGCTAGATACCCGCTTTTGCCCAGTACATATCTCGCCGGACGCGACGCGAGCCCAAGCCCGCCGCCGCGCGCGGGAGGGGAGCCGACGTTACGCGACGCTATCCGTTCCTTGCCATATTTCCCGTTCCTGGCCCCGCGTGCGCACGTTCAAGTGCAATTGCATGTAGTAGTGAGTGGCCAAAAGTGAATCATGGACCACCCAGGTCGACAATTGACGAGAGACCTGTGCGATGGCGAGCGGGGGATGAAGATTGTTGTTGTTGTTGTTGTTGCTAGTGGAAAGTACGAGGAGTTGAAACAGCCATCATCGTACAGAGCATCAGGCAGATCATTGTACTCTCTCCCCGCCACGTCTGGAGACACCACGCACACACATCACGCAAGGACCGCCAGTCTGCGCCGCCTCATCAGAACACAGACACCAGTCTCCTTCCTTTCCCGTTTCGCTTCTGACTTCTTCTCCTCTTCTTCTCTTCTTCTCTCTCTCTCGCGTTGAGACGCAGCCTGCTGTCGTGTCCATCGCCGCCATCACGCATCACCCCTCTCTCTGAATTACACGTGCCCCCTTTGTTCTAGGTATGTGACAATAACAACACCCAATACCCCCGCCAGGCTACGCGTCACGCAAGTCACGAGGCTATTACTTACACCCCAGCTAGCCAGCCCACACAGCGCACAGCATGCACCGATCCCCCTCCTTCACCCGCATCCACTCCATCGATATCAAGTCAATGCCTGCCACGTCCGATACCAGCGCGAGCACGAGTGCGAGTGCGAGCAAGCGAGGCGACAGCCTGACGCGGTATGATGGGAGTACGAGGTGTGTTGCTGACGCCAGATCCTCGTCCACGTCGAGATTCTCCCAGCCGAACCAAGCACACCTGCCGTCGCTGAAGATGCTCTCTGAGCGGCTGGGTACGCCAACTTTGGGTGGGAGCAAGTCCGTCCCTGTGGCGCTGAGTGAGATGTCGACGAATGTGCCTGCACCGGCTGAGCCCACGGCTGGGAGGCTGAAGCTGCCTGCTAGCGCTATGGCTAGGGCGCAGATCACGCCGTCGCCCCCGCCAGCGAGGGAGGGGAAGGCCAAGTCTGCAGAGGTTGTCGAGAAGGAGATGGTCAAGGAAAAGGGGGTGGAGACGAAGGACCCCGTGGGCAGTGGGGCCAATGGGGAGAAGGCGGTCCGTGCGGAGAAGGAGATGGAGAAGGTGGTCAAGCCTGTGGAGGGGAAGAAGGCGCATTTTGAGGAGGGTTCGAATACCGCTTCTGAGGGAAAGGACGTTGACGAGGCGAAAGTCGATGCTGCGGCGCAGATGCGGGCGAAGGAGAGTCGCGCGAGCCTCGGCGTGGGGTACAAGCCTCAGACTCCGCAGACACCTCAGCGCAAGCCAACAGTGGACTCGGCTGAGCCTCCTGCCATTGTGGTACAGAACTCCACTCCCGGCAAGGGCGAGGAAGCTGAGGAAGGTGCCACTGTCGAGGAAGGCGAGATCGTCCGCCCCGATGTGGCGAACAGTCCCATGCTGCCCTTGGCTCATTCTTGGTGCGTGGGGAGCAGATGGCATGGGCTGACTGCAGGACCCTGTTCTACGACTCGAAGACTTACAAGCCCGAGCCTGACGTTGTCGAGGACAAGCTCAAGGCGAAGAAGATGAGCATCTGGGAAGCCTCCCTTCTCACTGTGGGCGAGTTCGACACCGTCCAGTCCTTTGCCCGGCTTATGAACAACATTCGCACCCCTAGCCAGCTGGGCAAGGGCGCCAACTACCATCTGTTCAAGGACGGTATCCGCCCCGTACGTACAACCTATAACAGTGGCTGACGGCAGTCCTGGGAGGACCCCGCGAACACGCACGGCGGCAAATGGGTGCTGTTCTCCAAGACGGCTGATCTGACCGACGCGTGCTGGTCGACGCTTGTCATGGCCCTCGTCGGTGAGGTCATGGACCCCGATAACATCGTAACTGGTATTGTCGTGTCTCCGCGTCCCAGAGCAGATCGCCTCCAGATCTGGATGCGCTCGAAGAACGACGTGGATGTCGTCAATGCCATGGCCGCGCGCATCTTGGACACGATTGCTCCCGACTCGCGCGAGATGGAGCTGATCTCGCTCGAGTTCCAGGTGAGAGCGCTAGCTGAGAGTGACCTCTAACCCCAGTCCAACAAGGCGTCAGAGACCTTCCCGCCCAACAAGTTCATGCGCATCGGCTTCACCCAGCGCTCAGCATCGGCTGCGTCCTCGCCTGTGCCGGCGCACCGCCGCCTTCCTGGCTCGCCTGCAGGCTCCCACTCGCCCTTGGCACCCTCCTCCCCGCGCCTGGGCGCTCGTGCACTCCCCATGCAGCGTGGCAACTCGGGCAACAGTGCCAGCACTCTTGGCCCGAACAACCCCTTCACTGGGCCGATGGGGGCTTCTCGCCGCCTGGTTAGCACGCCAAAGGATGGAGCCTATTAGTTTTGCAGACAACATACCCACGCATAGCCCGAGCACACACAGAGCCACCCCACACCACGCACGCATCACGCTTTGCTCTCGTTGTCACTATTTAGCAAACCTTTGTAGAACACACCTCGCATGTACATGTCACCTCCACACGGATGGGTTGTGTTCAAGTGCCACTCTCGGCGTTTAAGCCTTGGCGGGGGTTACGGACTGGCGGGGCTAGAGGTAAGTCATCTCAATGCGTGACCGTCATCTCCAGCACCATCACCAAGCACCATCCGCAACTCGTTCCCTTCAGCATCCTCGGCACTCTCTCTCTAATCTTGCATCGTAATCTGGACCACTTAGCGTCCTCGTCCTCCCCGGGCCCACCGACCTCTTCCCACTCCGAATTCTGGCGTCCGCCGCCCCGATAGGGGCGCGTACCCTCGCGACAATCTACTCCGACAACCACTGGCCCCCGCGCCGCCAGACTCCCTCCTCCTCCTCCGACGCATCTGCATTTGCCTCACACCTCCAGATGTCGATGTACGGCGGTCGCCCATATGCCGGGTTCGGGCAGGGCGACATGCCAAGCAGCGGGGTTCCGAGCCGCGCCTCTGCTCTGCAGGCTCAGCAGCAGGCGGCGCAGCAGCAACAACAGCAACAGCAGCAGCAGCAACAACAACAGCAACAACAACTGGGCACGAGCGCAGCGGGCGCGCCTTTGCTGCTCAACAACCTAGCCCAGCACCTCAACAACCCCCCGACGCCTGGAGGCGGTGGACATCTGCAGTCATCGCAATCGCAGGGCCAGGGACTCAACGCACCGTCTACTGCGACCTCGGTCGCGTTTGCACCACAAGGCGTGCCCGGCGGGGCTGCGACACCATCCCAGGGCACGGGGAAGCATCTCCTCCTGCCTAATGGCAACCCACCACCAGCGGGCAGCGAGGAGGAGAAGATCTACCTCCTCATCACGGAGCTGCTCGACCCCGAGACACGCGAGTCGGCCCTCCTCGAGCTGAGCAAGAAGCGCGAGATGTACGAGGACCTCGCGCTCGTCCTCTGGGGCGGTTTTGGTGAGCAGAATGTGATTGTACTCGCTAACCTCAGGCATCATGTCCTCCCTGCTTCTCGAGATAGTGAACGTGTACCCCGCTCTCTCCCCGCCCGTGCTCACCGCGCACGCATCCAACCGCGTCTGCAACGCGCTCGCCCTGCTGCAGTGCGTGGCGAGCCACTCGGAGACGCGCAGCCTCTTCCTCAACGCCCACATCCCCCTCTTCCTCTACCCCTTCCTCAACACCACGAGCAAAACCCGCCCGTTCGAGTACCTCCGCCTCACGAGTCTGGGCGTCATCGGCGCACTCGTCAAGCAGAACGACAACTCGGATGTGATCAACTTCCTCCTCTCCACCGAGATCATCCCCCTCTGCCTCCGCATCATGGAGACGGGCTCGGAGCTCTCCAAGACCGTCGCCATCTTCATCGTCCAAAAGATTCTCCTCGACGACCTCGGCCTGCAGTACATCTGCCAGACCTACGAGCGCTTCTACGCTGTCGGCGCCGTGCTCGCCAACATGGTCTCCGTCCTCGTCGAGACCCAGGCCGTCCGCCTGCTCAAGCACGTCGTCCGCTGCTACCTCCGGATGAGCGACAACCCGCGCGCACGCGAGGCGCTGCGCGCCTGCCTCCCCGAGCCGCTGCGCGACAACACCTTCACCGCCCTGCTCAAGGGCGACCTCGTCACCAAGCGGTGTTTACAGACACTGCTGCATAATCTGAGCGAGCGTGGCGAGTAGAGCTTTGGATTTTCGATACCGTACCGATACCGATACCGATACCCCACCCTAGCCCGGCCTACGACCTACACCTACCTACCACCCTTCACAGCATCGTTCATGCACCCCCCGCACCGCACCCTGCACCCGCACCCTGCACCCCACACCCACGGGCAGATTGTACAAGAGGTCGCGCGGGGCCCGGGTCCTCGCGCGACGGCATAGTCATCATACGTTTTTAGCATTGGATATCTCAAATGTAAACAGCTGTACGTGAGGAAGGTGAGGGGTGGCGGGTGTCTGAGTCAGACTTACGCGGCAGTTGAACACCTTCCCTGTTGTTTATCTTCCTCTCACTCGTTTCTGTTTCCGAACTTGAATCTTCTCCATCTCTCGCTCCGTTCGTTCTCTGTGCTTCACTCTCGACACCTCTCTGTTCCCTATCGGACTGTTGTCTGTCTCTCACCATTGAAAGCCCTCTACTCCCCTCCAACTGTCACTTGTCGCGCTCTCACCTCCGCTCTACCTCACTGTACACTCAGTCCACCTCTTACCCCACCCCCTCCCTCGTTCTCACCCTCACTCTCAATCTGTCCTTTCGATAACAGTACCTTATCCCTAACAAGCTCACACCACTGACACCAACCATGTCCTGGTGGCCACTCTCACCAACAGCCAACCCCMCCCCAGCCCCCACCGCCTCACCATCCTCCATTATCCGCCTTCCCTCAACCCGATCCAACCCCTCCTCATCCCGCCCCCAGTCCCCCTCCCCACTACACCAGACCCACACCCCCACCCCATCCCACCCAACACCGAGAATACCCCAGAAAGCCAAGTCCCTTCCAAGCCTGGAGCTCCTCATCGACACGGACGACATCTCGTCCGCCCTCCCGCCACTGCCTACGTCTCCCACAGTGACAGGGCTGATACCTTTCCCACTCCCCAATGCACACTCCAACACCCACGCCAATGCCCAAGTACGCCAGCAGGAGCTGGGTCGTGGGCATCCACCCCGTGGACAGAGCTTGGGGTATGGTCGCCCGTCACGGCCAGTGTCCCTTCCGCCGGGGAGGACGGGTGTACCGCTCGCGGAGAGGAGGGTGTGGAGCGCTGCGCCGGCGATGCCGATGCCGATGCTGGGGAGGAAGGTGTCCGGAGAAGGGAAGGTTTGTGAGGGGAAGGTGTTGGGGAGGAAGGTGTCGGGCGAGAGCAGGGTTCTCGAGAGGAAGATGTCTGGAGAAGGGAAGGTGGCTAGCAGGAGGTCTACTGGCGACAAGAGCATCCCTGGCGATAGAAGGATTTCTGGCAACAAGGGCGTTTCTGGCGACAGAAGGGTCTCTGGCGACAAGAGAGTCTCTGGAGACAACAGCGTTTCTGGCGACAGGAGAGTCTCAGGCGATACGAAGTTTTCTGGTGACAGACGGATCTCTGGCGACAGGAGGGTGTCCCGCGAAAGGGAGGTCCTAGGTCGCAAGGTCTCAAGCGACAAGAGAACGTCCATCTCGAGGAAGGTGTCCGGCGAGAGAAAGTCTTCAGAAATCACGTCTCCGAGAGAATCGACATACGCCAAGAGAGTCTCCGACGAGCTCAAGCATGCGAGGAAGATCTCAGGCGAGGGTCTAAGGGCCGTTGTTGGTCGACTGGTGTCGTCAACTAGGCGGGAGTCGAGGGATCTTCCGCCAGTTCCTCGTGTGGCTACGCCGGGACTGCTGAGGCTTCCTCGTGGTGTAGGTCTGGGCGGGGCGAGCTGATAGCAGGTACTGGCTGACATCGTGCATACTGTCGAGGAGGCGGATGAGGGCAAGACAGCGCGGTTGGCGCTTGTCTGTCGTGCTCTGAATGATGTGGTCAAGGTGGGTGAATATCTGGCCTGTCTGATGGTAGAATGGCAGGCCGCGCTCGACACCTGCGACGAGCGGTGCCGCTGACGCTTCTTCTGGAGACGCGACAGCCATCACTGATCCGACCCTACCTGCTTGGGCCGGGGAAGGAATCCACAACCTGCAGATACACCATGCCCTTGAGACACCTAAACATCCACGTTCGCCTGGCCTGGACGGCTCACCTACGCTTGCCATACTTCGCGAGTACACCTCCTCCTCTCCGGATGGGCCGCAGCCTGGCGGATCTCCAACCGCGGACAACAGCTCTGACACAGACGTCGATCGGCTCGTACGTGTCGCTCTATATTCCAATGCTGATCCAGTTCGACGAGGTCATGTTTCTGTGGCAACCGGCGTCCCACCGCCACGACCTCCAACGCTTCTCCCAGGTCCAGGACTGGTGTGAATCCATTCTCCAACTGTACAACAACCTCGACCCGCTCGACCCCAGCGAGAAACAGACGTTCCAGTTCAGAACCATGGTCGGGTCGAGAGAGTTCAACGATTGGTACAGCATGTTGACTTGTGATGGTGCACCGGTCCCCCCGGCACTGCTACCTGCCTTCCGCTCCCTGTGCCACCTGAAAGTTCTGTGCGGGTACCAGCGCATGACCGGAAAGTTGTTGGCCACGGCCCTGCCTGACGTGGGGAGACTTTCGGCCGTGCCACTTGTCGATCTCGATGGCAGAGTGGCATGGGAGGAGGTCGAACAGGTGCAGGCGATGATCTGTGAGTTGGTTCAGCTGACGTGACTGACGCAGATTCGCTCGCGAGCCATAAGCTCAGTGCCGCGGACTGGTCAGTCGCCCGCCCCGCATTGAGCAGGGTGGCCCGTCCGCGACGTGCTATGCCACGTCCGAGTCGCGATTGGGCGGGCCTCGACGGTTCGTGGTTCATATTTCTTGGCGGCTCGCGCGGCTGCGACGCTGGTCCGCCACTCACAGTCATCCGCAATGTCAAAGTTCGCGTCGACAGCTGGGATGATGTCGCCGCCTCGGTGCACAAGCTGGCTCAGGAGGATGAGACGTTATCCGCCATGGTCATCACCTCCGCCACATTCGACAGCGACATTCCTCAATCTCGAACCCTCCCAGTGCAATACTTCAGCGGCTCCTCGGCATCCAAGCATGGCCCCAAAGCCCAGATCATCGGCGAAGTACGCCTGACGACTGACAACCCCCCGCAGATCAGGTACACCATCATCCTCCGTCAGCGGGGTGAGTCGGACCTGCGCATCGACGGTATACAAGTGGGCAGTTTCAGCTCAAGGCAAGGAATGATGGGCGTGAGTTGCTACACTCGCGACACTGTGGCAGTGGCTGACGAGATGCAGGTGGCATATGAGGGCCTTGACAAGGAGGAGAGGAGTGTGTATCCTGTGTGGATGTTCAAGCCCACCCCGTAGGTAGTAACGATGTACGTACGCAGGAGTAGCATGCACGTACGTCTTGTCATGAAGTGAGTGTCACGCCAACGCCGCTGGAATCAACATTGGCTTATCTCTCCCTCATGTTTTCGTGGCGCGTTATCTCGTCCACCTCGCGCAATACGTACGCCGACGTGCCTGTGTTCCTCTATCGTCTATCATTGCAGCCACGAGTCGCGAGTCACACATTCGCAGAGTCTCAAAGTGTCATAGTAGCTACACTATGTCTGAATCGTCTAGCGCCGGTGAGAGAAGCGCTAGAGCGCTATCAGTTAGTGCGAGCTCGGATGCGCGTTTCAGTCACCATACCGCCATAGCTTCGTCGCAATCAAAAGGTCGCTGGAACGAGCCTCATCGTCGCGAGGTACCAGGCACCCACCCACTTCACTTCGGGGCCAGACGTCATGCACTGAAGTAGTAGACCAGGCTACATCGTGGTTCTAGCGTACTCGTTATCTCGTGAAGCTATCGCGCACTAGGAATGCTTCGATGCGCTAGAGGTGTATTTCGATGTCTAAGTGGTGTAACCGAGCGCGGGAATGCTACTGCTCACGGAAGGATGGCGAGCTCGTACTCACTAACACCATACACAACCAGCGCACGCACATAGAGGCAGAATGGTTGTACGTGCACACAGCTGGCAGCTGATGATGATCATAGTCGTGGGGAAACATCTCATCACTCTGCACTCTGAGTATTTCGTGGAAACCTGCATCTCCCACACCCGTCCATTGCCGTGCCATGCCCTGGCCAGCATCGTTCACGAGCAAGCTCTCGGGCGGTTACTACCCCCCCAAGTCCACACGTTCTGCCGACAGCCGTACGCCACAAAGGGGAGGAAGGGACGTTCGAAGGGGAGTGCACATCTTTTGCCGGTCCGGCACAGCGTGGCGGTGGCGGCGGCTGATGTCTCGCGTGCAGGATGCTCAGTGCATTCATGCAGTGCGTCCAGTGTCCTGCAGGCATGAGTTGATCCTATCCTGAGAAAGGATGCGCGTTACATCGAGGACCGAATGATCAGCAGCCGGGTATACTATTGTGATCCTGGATGTTCTGTGGATGAATGTGAGTGAATGTGATTGTGAGTGGGTGGAGGCCAGGTGAGCCGGTGAGCCGAGGACTGGCCGGACTGGCCGGGCTGTTCGGGCATGACATGGCGTTTATGTGCGAAGAATCCAGCCTCACGCCCGAAGGGCGGGCGAGCGGGAGTGGGTGACAGTGGCGTACGGTTGTGGGGTTGGGTTGATTATCGACCGAACCGCACAGGTGCGAGGTGGTGGTTTGGAGCTGTGCGAGACTGCTGGATGCATGTGCTGACAGTGGGCGGGAGTGAAATGGCAGGGGTGGGTGTGGTGTGGAGCGAGTCATGAAAAGGGGGTCACGGAGGGGTCACGGATCCGAGTAGGCAGTGCTCCACGCTGTGAGCTGCGCTGTCCAGACCTCGATGCTGTCATGGCTGAGTGAAGTGCTCGTCGAATGGTCATACTTCTCCACTGCGATTGGGGGAGGAGGGAGACGCAGCGGGGAATTTCGTGGGAACGAGCGTGAGCATGATGCAACTTGGAGGGGCTTTAGACAGCAGGTTCATTGCGTGCGGGACGAGTAATGCGCGACGTGCGATGTGCGATGTGCGTTGCGGCGATGCGGCGATGCAGACTCGACTGGCTCTAGTAGGCATGTCTCGCGTCGCTTATTACTTTGGCATGGTGGCTTGTGGCTACCAGACCACCGGACTGTCAGTCACCATGTCTTGCTGCTTGTTGCATTAGCCCCCCTCGGTCTGGCATGCTAGCTCGATGTCTGAGCGTCCCAGTCGGACGGATTGGTTTATCCGAAGCCATCTAGCTCGTGATTAGAGAGCACAAGATGAACTAAGAGAACTAGACGACTAGAGACTAGAGGTGTCGACTGTTTCTCGAGGAACGATGGGTGCATGGTGAGCGTACAGATTGCCGACAAGCACGCTACAGGTGCGCTACGGGACGAGATTACACTACGGCATAGAGCATTAGTACCTGCCCTTGTCCGTCTATCTAATCACTCTGACCACGCTTGTTAAATGTGCCTTGGATCTGGGACTAGTGAGGTACTTTGCTTGCTTTGGACATCACTTCGGTCGAGAGTGGAGGTGGCAGTGAGCAGTAGCGCGGATCATCGGACATCTCGGCGCCGGGGGCAGTCGTCGCCCGAACCATATCTCATATCCAAAGCTCGAAGCCTGGTGGAAAATCCTCGGATCAAGTTCTCGAGGCATGCAATTGATGTGCGGCGCTCGGCATGGTCGGCACGGTATGCCATAGCGGGGGCGCCACGATCACCGAGACAGATCAGTCAGTTGACGCCTCCTGCAGGGGTCTGATGTTAATTCCCATTCATCTGCAGAGACAAGCACGCAGCTGGCCAAGACATCTGCCCCATTCATAGAGGTGGTTGTTATTGTTTACGCAGCAGCACTCCGGCGCCGGAAAGACTCGGCGATGTGATAAGGGATTAGCGCGAAAGCGACTCGACAGATGATAGTCGGAGCTCTTTAGCGAGTCGCTCCCCTTCTGCAGCTGCACTAGCCCGAGGCACTGATACTGACGACGTCGCCGGGACCTGATCACTCGCTCTCGCGTCAAGGCACAGGAGAGTGCGTAGGTTGTCTCGAGCGGAGTCGGTGGGGTGGTGGCGATGCGTCTAGATATGGTTCCGCAAAGCGCCGCCGATGAAGCAACGTCGAGAGGCGCCCGTGGCCGTCTTACCCATTCCGCTCTCTACACGACAAAGACACGACCCCGAGGATCGGCTAGTCGTCTATCTTACTCATTCCCCATGCCCACGGGCGGCGTACAAACGTGCGCTAGGACGAGACATGTGGTGCGCTAGAGAGGTCATAGTCAGAATCCGACAGTGGGATCGAATGCGGGGAGACCAGGCGGCGTAGACACGTCCGGTGTCTGCTTGATACTCGTCAACCACTAGCGCCGGGCCTGGGAGGTGCCGCGAGGGGGCAGGCATGAGCAGAGAGGAGAGATGGCAAGTTTACCGGAAATCGCGCTACTGGCATATGCATACATCACACCATCCATGCTACTACGGCGGCCAGGTCCCATAGTCGCATAGCGATTTTGTGGCATAGGAAGTATGTGGGTAGGCAAGGTCTCGTGCCTCTCGATGTGATCATCGGCGAACATATACGACAGCTTCCATCATGGAAGAGGAAGACCACTCACTTGCTTCCAATGAACGCCCCAGTGTCACCGGTATACTCGGATGCCGCTGCGCGTTTGTGTGCTTCTCGGAGTTGTGCAGATGACGACATGCAATAGCGGCTTCCGTCTTCCCGTCCTGGCCGTGGTATACGTCGCACGCTCGTTTACTCTGTGGCAATTACTTGGCGATACGGCGGTGCTCTTGCATTCGGTGGCTGCTGATGAACGTTGGTGGAGGTCGACGGGTTTGGTCTGGTGCGCAAAGTCCACGCTCGGGGGCGATCGAGAAAAGAAGCAGGCAGGCTAGAGGGCGATCTGCTCGCTAGCTGGGTGGCAGTGACGCGTGCACCACGCGCGCTAGCGTTACATGGTTATTTACATTACAGCAACATTACACGAAGTGTCACGAGGTGCCGTAAATACATGATTGGTGTCAGAGACCCATTGAGCGCTCATGCGAAGGAATAGCGAGGGCAGTCACTGCGACGTTACATGACGGTGGTGATTTCAATTTCGGGCATGCCAGTCGCGTGCTTGGTGTCTCAATGAACCAGTTGATGAGAATGAGAATCAAGTATCACCTTCAAAGTAGTATACTCACTCCGTCAAGTGTGCTTTCGGAGCCATCCCAGTGCATGTGTGAGGACTTAGCAAGCACATTAGGCTGCGGTGGCTGCGACCAGCGGCGACTGCAGCGCCTCCAACGCCTCAACGCCCCGGGAGATCAGCGCGAGACATGGCGGGGAGAGGAGACTCGAGACAACCACTGCGCAGAGATCGAGGACGCAGAGGTCACCAGCGGTCCAGAAATCACAGTTGTAGCCGATGGGTTTGCGTACTCTCGGCCGAGAGATGGTGTCGAGGCATGGGAGCGGCGCGGATCAAATGGCATATTTGGCGGCAGTTAAAGTGCTCACATGTCTCGGATTGTTATCGCCCTTGGTGCATAATGACTAGACGACGTCTATGAAGGAAATCAAGGGGCAAGGCCAGAGCGAGCTGAGCAAGGTACAGAGTTTGCACTACTAGCCGCGGGCTAACCGACAAAAGCGGACCAACAGGCAACGCGACAGCAAAAGCGAAATCTCCAGCGACGTGCTCTCTACTTTCATGGGGTGGAGGGTGGCAGATGAGGCGGCAATGTGACTGCAGATTAGCAGAGCCACTGACGTACTGTATAATCTGAGTGAAGCGGAATGGCATCTGAAGAGAGATGCAGGCGGCTGAGACAGAAGAGATATGTGGCATAGCCGGCTGAAGATTGCTGAATGACTTTTTGATTTATTGCTCGATGTGGTAGCAGGTTCCCAGGCCGGTAGCAATGAGGCTCCTCATCCAGGGGATGAAACCCGCAACGAAGCTTGTTCCGCCTCAAATGTCGACTGCTCTCTGCTCTCGTAGCCTGCTCTTCTCCTGGTTCCTCTCTGTTATCTTTTCCTGCGTGCTTGCTGCTGCGAGAAATCGGTTTATCCTGGATGAGCATCCTGTGTTTGCCGCCTGCCCGTCTTTGCAGGAGAAACTTGCCGAAGCGTCAGGACATTCCCCAGACGGCAGGAGGAACGGGGAAGAAGTATGACGCAGTTTGCAAAAAGATAGGAACAAGGCAAATGCAGGGGCGGTATCTCAGAAGCCGAAGTACAGAAACATGAGAGAGAGAGAGAGAGCGAGAGCGAGAGCGAGAGCGAAGAGCACTCACCCGAGTAGTGAGCGAGATACGGGGGAAGCGAACAACCACGCGGGCCGTGCCGTGTACGCCGAAACCCATGCATGCACAATCTCTGTCAGCTGGTCGCGATATTTTCCCTGCCGGCTGCCGCTTGCTGCTACTACTGGCACCGGAATTTCCATGCTCCTCCCTCATCCCTGTCCTTGCTTTTGCCCCCTCTCCCCAGGGTTCGTTCGACCAGTTGCAATCTCAAACCACCCTTGTCACCGAGGATGTCGAGTGTTGGAATTCCTCACCGAGCATATGCCTGTTCCGAGTCGGTTGTTCAGAACCCTCGCTCGCAGCCAGCGCAACACGGGCGGCGCTCTTTGCGGGCAGGCGCGGCTGATGAGAACCGGGTTGGGGTTGGGGGTGGGAGGAGAGAGCGTGGAGGGAGGGGACGGCAGTCAACGACTGGAGGCATGCGGCATGCGGCATGCGCGGCATGTTCTACCTGTTGCCCTCTCGCGCCTCTCCCCCCAACCCGGTCGTCCCTCGCATTGTGTCCTTTGAGCTGTGCCTTGTCTCCGCTCTACTCGGTCACCGCGCATCGAGGTGATCGCGATGCAATCGATCAATGTCGTCCTCGTCGCAGAGGAGGACACCTCTCCTCTGTCCTCCCTGCGAGACTCGGGTGTGGAGGGAGAGGGAGAGGGAGGAGGAGGGACAGGCATGGTCTCCCGCATACTCTGTCCGGCACAGCAAAAGCACGATGTACAGGCCATCCATATCATATATCTGAACAGGCCAGAGCCTACTCGTTCCGTCCCACTCACTCGACTTGACTGCCTCTTTCCCCCAACCACCTCCCAATCCACATCGTCTTCACGTCCACTCTCGGAGACGGACGGACAGACACCAGCCAGACAGACAAGCTAGTCGGTCGGTCAGCAAGTCTTACACAACCTTGTGTCATACTACCACCACCACCACGACACCACCTCTCATATCATCACCAGTCATCTCTGTACACAACCAAACCGAGGTTTTGACAGTGACATTCAAGGCACACAACGATCAACTCGTGTCTCCACCTCTGCGTCTACTTGGATAATCTCCTCTGTCCTCCAGCTAGCGAACAATCTCCCTCCCTTCACTTTACCCTTCTTCGTACGCCTCTGAACTCTATTCAGCGAACTACGATCATCCATCCTCGAGCCTACAGCCAAACCACCAAACACGACATCCCCGCAACATCCGACCAGACCGAGCGACACGATACGCCCAAACGGTCACCGGCTCCACTACTTTCCCCGACCCCCGCCCCGCCGCTGCTGCCGAATCCCTTGACTGTGCAGTAGATCAGCAGACGCAGTAATCTCACGCGTCCCCACCCCTCAGCACAGCACCGCAAAGTCGAATTCAGACACCGGAGGCTACGATCAGTTGGGACCTGTAACTGGGGCCACCTGGGACGGACCACCACCACCCCTGTTTTCAAACGGCCTTGCTTTTTTCCCCGTTTCGTCATCATTCCGAGAGATCCATCCAGGACGGATAACGTGCAGCCATCCCTGGGCCGCCTGTGATCCCTTCTGCCCCCGGACCATCACCACCGGCAGACCTCCAGGCCACCACCACAAGACCTCGACGTCTGTCCCGCCTGGTTCTCCGCCGGCAGAGCGAGCCCTCTGAAACCGGACCCACCTCTTGCAGCACGCGTGCAGCAAGTTATACTACAAGTACATCTGTCGACTTGTAGGAACCACCTTCCCACCCCACCCCCCAACCTTTCCTCTCTGTCACCTTTCACCAGGTAAAGGCAGGCAGGTAGCACTCGAGCTTGCTTGCTACTCCTCCTCTACTCTACTCTACTCGCTCGCTCGCTTCTACCACTACAGCGTGATTGCGTGCTGTCCCTGCAAGAGTCACCACCACCCACCCCCTTAGGACCACAGCCTTTCCCCGCACTGTCACCAGACAAGGTTGACACCTCTTTCACTCGGACTGATCGGATAACCACTCCCGTTCGTACCTGACATCTGCGCTGCAAGCAACAAGCTCCAACCGCAGCTCGATCCTTAACCCCGCACATGACATCGAGCTTAGTCGACCACATTTAAACAAACGGACCCACTTTCTGGATCATCTGTTTACTGCTCTTTTGTGTCTGTGCCATCTCCATCAACGCGTCGATCTTAGTTACAGTGAGTGTTGCTGCCGATCTGTGTATGTTGTGTGGCTTGTTTTTTGAGATTGCGTCACGCGTGGCACCTTCCTTTCCTCACAACCCAACCTTCCCCGCCTTCCTCGCCTTCCTTCGCGTCAACATGTGCTGACATTATATCCAGAGACGGCTGATCTTCCGACTTTCATCGACTTCATCCATCCCCCATTCAACCACCTGCAAGCCACCACCGCCGTTAACCGCCTGCACACGCGTCTCCCCTCCCCGTCCGTGCGCCTAGTGACTAATTCTCCGCACGCTCCTCCCTCGATCGATTTCGTTATTCATAAGGCTGCCGAACACTGGTGAACATCCAACCGGACGTACCGACCGACCGAATTCGAATCCCGGCCATCCCCCCCACTGTCTTTTGACCAAGGACAGCAGCTCTTTCCCCAGGCATCCCGGCTATGATTGAGCACCAGGACGACGACTACTACACATCCTCTCCGCCCAACCACTTTGCCTTCCACCTCAACCCTCTGCGCGACTGCTCGCCAACCGACACCTCGTTCATGAGCGCTTCCATGGGCGATACCCGCCGACCACTTTCCAGTACCCTTTACGAGATGGATGTCAAGAAGCAGCAGGAGAACGGGTTCCAGAACCCCTTCTCTTCCAGCCTCGACAACGGCAACGTCTCCCAGCACCCCACCATCGACCCCCACTACGTCACCAACAACAGCAACTCGTCCGGCTCGTCGTGGCAGTCACCGCCGACCTCTGCAGGCGTGTCCTACGCCCCCTTCAGCGCCGGCGGCGCACCCAGCTCGTACGGTTCGGGCATGCGCTCGGCTCCTATGAGCATGAGCCGCCCCCAGACCAGCGATGGGCTCCCTGCCAGCTACGTCACTGGACCTCTTCCCGGAGCACGCTCGCTTGTGAACCCCGTTGGCTACCAGTCGAGCAACGGCGTTCCAGGCAGCTACGCTGTCCACGGATCAGGCGAGCTCGTTGGCGGCTTCCCAGCTCGCTACGGCTCGTTTGACCAGGCGTCGACTCGTTACATGGCTGTCGGCCTTCCTTCATCCGAGAACCAGCAGCTGCAATTTGTCTCGCTAGCCGGCCCGGCACCCAAGAAGCGTTCGCGTCGTCGCTACGATGAGATCGAGCGCATCTATGCTTGTGAATGGAGGGGCTGTGACAAGGCGTACGGTACCCTGAATCACTTGAATGCCCACGTTGCCATGCAAAAGCACGGCCCCAAGCGTCTCCCTGCTCGTGAGTACCATGTTTCACATTTTTGAAGCAACATCAGCTGACAAGTTCCAGAATTCAAGGAGATGCGCAAGGAGTGGCGCCGCAAGAAGCGCGAGGAGGCTGCCAATGCCGCCAACAAGGAGTACGCTGCGGCGGCTGCCGAGGGCGCTGCAAACCAGCAGTCGTCTTCTGATGCCTACTCTGCTCAGTGGCAGCGGTCATCACAGCACCCAGGCGACCACGGTGTGGCACCCATGTACGGAGCTGGCCCGCCCTACACTGCGCCGTCTATGCCCAACATGTCGCTGCAGGCTCCGGATCCGTTTGGCCACCGCGGCTCGTCGAGCTCATTCCTCTCCAACGCCCCGACATGGTCTGGCTCTGATACCCGCCCGACTACTGCCAACACTGTCTCGTCGGCTGGCTCCCCCAGCGACGGCCGGTTCGCCTACACTGTGCCACCTCAGTGGCCCTCGAACGGATATGAGCGCAAGAACAGCCTCCCATCGCTGCAGTCTCAGTCCAACGGCGGGCAGCAGAACAACTTTCTCCCCTACATGATGAATCAGAAGGGCATGATCTGAGCGCGCTCCTTTCAATGCTTTCTCGTTCTGCCTCAACGCGGGCGCTCAAGAGGACCACGTAATCAACCTTCATCTCTGGCCCATATACCCCTGGCCGACTGGATATTTTATTCAACTTCCTCCTCTGCTGCCCTTTGAGTCGTGCCCACATTCGCGTCTCAAGCTCCCATCTCTCTGTGTTTCCCGAGGTCCTTGCCCCCAATACATGATACACACGCGTATACCAATTCTCTAAAGTCCCCACACTACAACAAGGACCCCGAGTGAGGACAGCGTTCGTGTAGCGATACTACTCTGTAGCCTGTACTATGAAAGCCCGTAATGACTCTCCTTCACCTCCTGCGTTTCGACACCTTTGTTTGCTTGCATCTCTTTGCTTGCTATATTCTGCTATGGATCGGACGGAGCATGGCCTTAACCTGCATGCCCTTTGTGTCACGACTGACTCAATGTGGCAGTGCCTGCGCCACTGCGCCACAGTTCTATTCACAGTCAATTTCCGCGTCGTCGCACTACCCCACAATCTCCCATACGGTCACTGCTCCTGAGAGGTTAGTAGCTGGAACAAGGGGGGCAACGACTCTGACGCAGTCTCTGGTGTCGCCGTGTGACCTATCGGTCCCCAATGCCTGCAACACTATAGCTCGAACAATTCTGTACACTGACAAACTGATACACCCGGCAATTTGTCGTATACTTCCCTCTTCCTTTCTTGTCTTGCTTTTCTTGCGTCACACTGTGAGAGCATAAATTAATCCATGGCGTGATGGATGAAATGCTGCCGACGTCGGCACGGCCGCAAGCCTGCAAGTCCGCCTTCGGAGCGACGCAACCAGCCAACTTTGGCCAAGCAGGCTCTTTTGCACTTTAGAGTTGCATTCAAGGCGCAGACGCAAAAAGTCAACATATCGGGGGTGGACATCTCACGGCCGGTAATCGAAGGGTGATCGGATCCATTTACTGCCCGTCACCGAACGAAACGTACGTACAGTGGTGCAGTGCACGTGCGCGTTTCTAGATTCCATACAATCCCATCTTTACCCTCATTCCCCTCTCGCCCCCTTCTCACACGCACGCACGCACGCTCGCCAGCGTCGCGTCGGTGCGCTACTTCCGATACCCGCAAACATGGACAGCATGGGCTATAGGGCGAAGCAGCTGACTGCGCATACACGGGATAGACGCAGTAGACGACACGCGTGGTTCGATTCCGTAATTGCTCTCATGCCGCCGCCTTGGTTGGGAACCCTCGGTCGGTCGGTCCAGTGTGAGATCGCGCAGCAAAAGCATGCAAGACACATGCGACGCTGGTGCTAGTTCGTGGCGCATGGCGCAGAGATCATCTATCTCACCGACCCGAACCGAGCTCGCACGCGACTTGATGATCGTACCGTACACGTACGCTGTATACGCGTAGCAAGTCGCATATCGCCTGGCCATGCTCGACGGGCAACCCTGGCACTGCGAAAATCCACAGCAGAGATGAAGGCGAGGGTGCGGTGTCCGCGAATAGCGGCCCTGTGGCCTGTGGCCGAGGACTTTGTGAGATTTCATCGATGCAATCAATCAATGCATTGCGTGCCTTCGATGACTACCCCATACTCAGGCACTGAGGGCGCCGATGTCCGACGCAGCCCGAATCGGAGCGGGCTCGGAGCTCGAGTTCGCCACACCTGCATCGCATCGCTTAAGGCGGCCGTAGTGCACATGTTCTTTTCTTGTGGGATGGAGATGATGGAGCGCCTACTACTTGCACTGCTCTGTGGGCTCTGTGGGTGCGGTCTCCCGTGTTATACCGCATGCCGTAATGCCGTAAACTCAGTTTAGGCGCAATCGTGTGGATGAAACGGGAGATGATGGAGACGTTACGCTCGTTACTCTTCGGAGGGTTGTATATTCGTGGTGTGTGGGTGTGTGAATGACATCTGTGTAACGTGCAGAGAGCCGCGGTAGACGTCATGCTCAGTGGGTGTTGACAACAACATAGGCGGTTACATCGACGATGGCAGTTGCGGTAGAATAAAGGTGATACCAGAAATATATTAACAGCAGCGTGACTGTGCGGGCTACAATGCAGCAACGACAGCTTTAACCTCGTCGAGGGTGAAGTCGATAAAGTCGTTCTCGTCGAGCTGCGCGCCTGATTTTACTCGACCGAGGAACTCTCTCAGGCTGGAGAAATAATCGGCAACCCCAGACAGCGGGGTTCTCTCCAACCCAGAGGTATTTGGGACGACCCAAAAATATGTAAAATCCACCTTTGCGTCTGGACCTGATGGCAACACAAGCCGTAACCGTTGCGGCCTGTCGAAGATGGCCGCCGCCTTGCTTTTCGGTGTCGACGGCGTGCTTCGCCCCGAGGCACTCGGGGTCGCCCTCCTTGGCGACACGAGCTCGACAAACGGCTCGAGCTTGGGCTTGGGCTTGCGAGGGGTGACGGCCGCCGAGAGGCGCCCGACTGCATCCCCGACCTCGGGCTTGATGTCGAGCTCGGTCTCCTCCTTCACCTCCCCCCGAGGCTCGACCTGCTCCTCCTCCGGCTCCATCTTCACTACACCATCCTGGAGCGTGAACATCGTGACCTTTGCCTCCTTCCCAGCCTCGAGTTTGACCTTCTGCTCCTCTTGTTGACGCTTCCTCTCCTCCACAGCCCTAGCACGCTCTCTCTCCTTCGCGGGCTTCCCTACCACCGTTGCGAAAATGTCCCATATCTTCTTGCCAACGAAGCACACGACCTTGGGTCTCAGAGTCACGAGCTTGCCCACAAGCGGCGCCACAGCCAGCCGCATCTCCTGGGCTGAGAGCTCAGCCTGCTCAGCCGTCGGTCGGTCGACCAAATTCGTCATGCCATACCCATACTCCTTTGGCAGCGTCACGTCCTCCTGCGCAGTGAGGAGGCGCCGCGTTAACCCAGAGATATGGAGCGCGCGCCAGAACTTGTTAGTCGGGTGTGCGAAGTGATGCCCAACGCGGGACGACCGCTGCCCGGGACTGTTGTCAGTAAATCCCCTCCAAATGCGCACTTAATCCCGCAGAATATCACTATCGTCAGCGAGCTCAGGCAACGATAAATTACAGTCCAGATTGGGCCCAATGCAGTCCTCGACATTTGATAAATGCGCGTACTTCTCCGGCCCGGCGAACCCCCGCGGCTTCTTCCACCCCAGCTTGACAGGCGAGCTCTCCACCCTTCGTTTGGGAGTCTTACTCGGCGTCGGGGGTGTATCGCTCAGATCCTCGAACTCGTCGCTATCATCCTCGCCCTCGTCGTCATCCGCTTCAAAGTACGGCGAACGTGACGTCGACTTGCGGGCGCTCCGACGTAAGGGCGTTGGCGTACTGGTCGAGCCGCGGAATGGTCGAGTAGGCGTTGCTGGCACTGTGGACGGGGATCCGAGCTTGCGCGGCGAGTCTGGCGAGTATGCGTACTTGGCCAGCTTCCCTGCTATGGTCGAGGCGCTGTCGCCGCCATTAGACATATCTGTTAGTGAGGAGTACGCTTGCAGAGGAACTTTGAGCATGTCAGTCCAGTCAGCTAGCGAACATGGATAGTGGAGGTCGCTCTCCCACGCTGGTGTGGTTGTCACACTCTCGGCGCCAAGCACAATATGAAGAGTGTACTATAACAACCGTCGGCAAAAGAATCGAATGACCATCAACTGAGGTCTGTGCTGCTGATCTGTGCGGCGCGGCTGAAGATCGACCTTGGAAGAAGGGAAGGATGCGCAGGAAGCAAAAAAGATACACCAACGGGGATTCGAACCCCGGCCGCTTCTTGGTCTATTCCATGTAATGGAAGAGAAGCATCCTAACCACTAGACTATTGGTGTTATGATGAAAATGCTTCCGACGGGGTGAATATAACACACGGCTGTCGACTCCTAGCAAACCGGGGACGGCGCTGCTGTAGCTTCGACTGAAGGCACAGCATGCACGGTACTAGCATCATATATCAGGCATTGCTTCAGAGCATCGATTCGTCGCGATTGTTAGTGACTGCCGTGCACGACGCGAGGAGGGAGACGACAGCCGCACGGGTGGACTGAACTGGCCACCGGCAATCTCCGCCACCAGCTCTCGGCAACTTGAGGGCTGGAATCTTTCGCTAGACGCGTCACGTCGATAGCACTCAGTCAGCACTCTTACTCGCCGTCGCTGTAAGCCATTCTTAGCTTGCTGGTTGTTAGTGGCCACAACAATCCCGACGAGTACGCGAGGAGCAACAGACGAACACCTTGCCATCTGCAGCATGGCATCGGTACCATCAGCACTTCGCAGGTATGTCAACCATCCCACGAGGCAAACAATAGCTCCCCTCCTCGAGTCCCGGCAAAGCTGTCCCGCTCGCTAACGCCCTTTCCAGGTCCACGACATAGTCCCTAGACGCACTCTATACTCTACACTGTCTCTTTCGCGTCCCCAGTCACTCCAACGAGCGACTGTCACGTCGTCAACTCACTGGGTGACACCACGCCTGCCTTTGAGCATGGGCCCTACCGCACTGGCCTCCACCGAGTCTGCTGGCGGAGCAGAGTCGCCCGCCCCAGGAGTGGGTGTGATCACGAACGGACACTCGGCGATGGGCAGCTCGTCCAGCGACTCGGCTACTCTTCATGCAAGCTCTACCGACGCTGCCACTGTGCCCGACATGCCGCCTGCAAGCCTGGACGCAGCAATGGACGCCACTACTCGCCACCTCGACTCTCTACGCCTCGAGGACGACTACTCTGACGCCGACACGACATTCGACACTATCGCGAGCTCGGTGGGGGACAATGACGACACAGTAGCTCCTCTGCCTAGGTCGACAGCAGCTGGCATGCGCAAGTACCACAGACACATCTCGCGGTCGGCGGCGAAGCGCCAGTCCGTCTCGGCCCTGCCGTCAATCAAGAGCCTGAAGCAGCAGTGGAGCAGTGGCGGGCACGTTGAGCACCGCGCGGGCGCAGGCGTAGGGATTAGACCTGCGTCACTGTCCGTGACAGCGGAAGACGAAGAGGCCGATACCCGACGACAAGAGCACAAGCCATGGAAGGAGGTGAAGCTGGCGAGAGTCGCGCCAGCCGAGGCTAGGCGGGAAGCGAGCGAGCTCTTAGAGCGTATCTCCGAGCTATGGGGCATCTCTCCAGGGGACCAAGGCGCTTCAACGTCGCCTCCCCCGCCCGACGTGGCAGACTTGCTCGTCAAGACTGCGCGCGCTGTCCGCCGCGTCCGCTCTTTGAACCTTGCCGCAGCGCCACCCGGTCAGCGGCGCGTGTCTGCCCCTCTGGCTCGTCCTCATGCAATGTTCTCGACCCCGTCTCGGCCATCAGGTATCCCGAATCACCACATCGGGCGCATCGCATCGTCGTCCAAGGCTGACGCTGTCATGGCCGCACAGCCCGATCCGAGCGCGCCTGTGCGCCGAGCGGCGTTGGACCTCCTTGGTCAACTTCGAAATCTGGAGGAACGACTGCGCGTGCAGTCGGACGACTCTTCTGCGATCGCTGACGGAGAGCCATTGGCTCACCCCGACACAGCCCCGAATGGCTCGCGCCGACTGAGCTCGGCTTCGTTTGACGACTACGCGTGGTCCGATGAGGACGAGTACAACATCAATGAGGCGGCACGAGAAGCTGAGATGGCAAGGTCTCACGAGCCGTGGGAGGAGCGCCTGTTGTCCGAGGGCCGAGTGTATCGCGAGGTCCAGGGTTCAGATTGGGCAGAGCAGAGCGGGTCGGCGAGGAAGGCCGTGCGCCGTTGGGTCGAGGTCGTGGAGGGTGTGTTCCGTGAGGGGCAGGACCAGCCGACAGACGCTTGGGTCATAAATGAGAGCGGCAGCGACATGGGTGGGTTGGAACTCGGATCTCCAACTGACGGCAGAACGACTGCATGCTTTCCTCGTTGCGCACCTGGAACCTGAGCACGTCCAGCTCCTCCCTCCGGCGTCCGAGAAGCTGCTCGAATGCCTCAGCGATGGGTACCTCTTGATCCAGGCGTACAACGGGAGTTTGGCAACATCGACTCGCCCATGGGGGTTCATTCTGCCAGAGGACGTGCACGACACGCTGGAGGAGCAGGGCGAGACCGGTCGCGAGTGGACGTTCCGGCGGGCGGGCAATCTGACATGCTGGGCTGCGTGAGTACGAGCAGCTGAAGTGATCTGACCTCAGTGCCCTGCGACTTCGCTACAACCTGCCGATCTCAATGCCTGCGACGAGTATCAACGTCACTCCGCTCACCATCCCGACGGAGAGCAAGACCACCAAGGCGGCATCGCTCGCAGCCTTAGGCCGGCGCCGGCAGTTACCGACTCTCGAGTTCGACCCTCTCCTCGTGGCCAAGCGCGCAGAGAACTGGGAGAGCATGCTGCAGTCTGTTCTGATTCAATGGATAAACGAGGCTGCTCGTGAAGTCAAGGGCGAGCGGGTCGAGTCTGGATCGTCCGCTGAGGGCTCTCAGGGTGCAGCAGCTGTGACCAGTGGCTCCGAAGAGTAGCTCGTAGAAGAAGTGGCATGTCGTAATAATGAAGCAATGCATATGCACATGGGATACAACATCAAGGCAGGTCGGCGTTCAGAGACTGTGCAAGCTCGAGAGCCACAGCCTGTGCTTCCTGCATGTTAGATCGACCATTAGTCCCGACTCACCTCAAGCAATGGCCGAACCCGGTCCGCGACGATCGCCTCGTCCCCCTCCATCCTGATCCCTGCTATCCTCCCACCTGGCCGAACAAAGACATGCACCCTCCCCGGACATGCGGTCTCCTCAGACGGTGTCGCATCGAGGAAAGTCACCTCTGACCCGGGGACGAGGTTGAGCGTCACACAGACAGGCAGGTCCTCCCTCTCCTTCAGCGGCTCCGTCTCGCCATCAATGTCCCAGTCGTCCGCGCCGCGGGCCCTCGCCTTGCCCTTGCCCTTCCCGGCCCCGATCGCGCCCTTGATCCCCGCCATGTCCTTGTTCTCCTCCTCCCCCTCCCACTCGACGACCTTCACTTTCGGCACCTCGAGATCGACGAACGCCGCGCGGGCGGCCAACGCCAGTGCAGCGGCGACTCCTCCATCCGCAGACAGCAGCGCCAAGTGCAGTGTCGGGACAAACGCCTTGCTCTCGGTAATCACCAGATGGGGTATAGAGGGGACAAAGTGGTCCGCCAGCAAAGCCGCATACGCCGCTGACAGCTTGGACAGCTCGCTGCTGCTCAATGCTGGGAGGGCTTGTGGTGTTCTGCCGTCAGCAAAGCATTACGCTCCACACACATGTCAACCTCGACCTTTGACCGCCA
Organism: Cutaneotrichosporon curvatum; assembly: GCA_001600275.1. Classification (NCBI taxonomy): domain Eukaryota; kingdom Fungi; phylum Basidiomycota; class Tremellomycetes; order Trichosporonales; family Trichosporonaceae; genus Cutaneotrichosporon; species Cutaneotrichosporon curvatum. The sequence goes on along the minus strand of BCJH01000004.1, from coordinate 969,559 downwards.
TGCTGTAGATCCCTTCGGCACGTCCGCTACCTCGAGCTTGATGCCCGCCATGACCTCGGTCCCGCCGATACGGAGGCGCGCGGACCCATTCGCAGCGGGTGCGACGCCGTATGCTGTTTCGATCGCGCGCGGTTCCCGGAGTGAGCGGCCGTCAAAGCGTGTTGCAGGGGACGAGGTCAGCCCTGTGATGATGTAGTCCCGCTCAGCGGGGGAGAGCGTGGCCATTGCGGGTGGGTTAGAGATGGATAACAGCAGTGACGGTGAGGTGAGGCAGGTAAATGAACTTTATGGAGTGGAGGTGAAACCGTGGGAGAGTGGACCGACGCGTTCGGTATTTGTTGACAGACGCGGGTGTCATACGTTATCATCGGTTACTGCACGTATACAAGCAAGATGTCGTCGAGACGCGCAGGACTATCACGGAGGAGAGACGAGGAGTCTGATAACGAGGAGGAGGAGGAGCAGCAGGAGGTCGTGCAGGAGGAGGAGCAGGGACGGAAGACCGTCGGGATGAGCCCGGCTGTGAGTTGCTGTCTACCTTCCGTCTAACGGCAGGAATTGGAGTCTGCAGCCGCGCAGATGGTTCGCCTGGCACTGTTCCACGAGTACAAGCGCTCGCCGTTGCAGCGCAAAACTGTGACCTCGTTGGGTGAGGTGCTCCTGCGACGCAGCTAACATCCAGTACTACCGACGCAGCCGCGCCTCTTCCCCAGCGTGCTGAGGCATGCCCAGTACACTCTGGAGAGAACCTTCGGCATGGAGCTGCACGAGCTGAGGACGAAGCAGAAACTTGACGAGGGCGCGGAGCCGCAAACGCAAAAGAGGGGGAAGCGCAGAGCCGACGGCGCCGAGGAAGAGTCTGCAGCTGGGCCTGCTGTTAATGATGCCGAGTCGCAGCGAGCTGCACGAGGAGGTGAGGCGTGCGATGGAGTTTACTGACACGCAGCCAAGGGATCAGGCAGCTATATCCTGCGGTCTATTCTTCCCCCCGACGTGGTCGAGGGCATGGCCAACCCCGTACCCCTGCCAGTTGGGGAGAACCTCACGCCGGCGGAGTTGGCCGAGCGAGAGGCTGACTCTGGCGCACTCGTACAATGGGAGAAGGGGGATGGCACGGCCAGCGGAAGCATTGCACTTTTGGGCGTTCGTACTGTCATTCTGTGCTTAATTCTGTGTCTCGGGCGTGTCGCTCAAGATAGTGAGTGGAGAATGAGATGCCGCTGATGGCAGACACGCTGCACGGCTTCCTCCGCCGCTTGAATCTCCACCGCGATACGGTGCTGCCGTACAAGTCTGCGGATGTTGCCGGCGACCCGATGACATTGGACAAGTATCTCGACCTGCTGGCGAAGCAGAACTACCTGGAGAAGGTGGGTGATGGCAACGGCTGTAGCTGACCCCAGGCGAAGGTGAACAACCCAACAGGCGAGGGGACAGTCATCGAGTGGCGCTGGGGCAGCCGTGAGGCCGAGTTTTCCGAGGCCGCAGCGGCGTCGTTTATCGAGTCAATGTGAGTAGACTCTATGAGGCTGAATCCGGCTAACGATAGCTTCCTCGGCGAGGAAGACGAGTCCTCCGACGAGGAGGAGCAACCAACGAGCAACGGCTCAGAACCGCGGCTCACAGGCGAGCAGAGGCGCGAGGCGAAGCGCCGCAAGCTGCGCAACCACCTCGAGCGCGTTGCGGGGGGCCCGCTCCTGGGCACAGTGTGATGCATTCTCCCATGATTCTAAATGCTTCTACTCTCCACCGATGCGCTCGCTACGCCTCACTCAGCCCCCAGCGCCAGAACCACTCACTCGCCCTGGCCAGCATCTCGGGCGTGCACACATGTCCCCTCCCCTTCTGCACGAACACCTCCACATCGCCGGCCGGCGCACGCGCCTGGATACCGGCAATGACCTCCTTCCCAAACCGATACGGCACGAGCTCGTCCAGCTCCCCATGAATCGACAGTATCTTCTTCCCCTTGTAAGCCCCCTCCGGCGTCGGCGACTCGATGTACTCCTTCATCGAGGCGGGGAACGTCGGCGGCTCAAACTTCAGCCCGGCAGCCTCAGCCCTGGCGCCGAGGTAGGGGCCGAACGCCTCGAATGGCAGGCCGATGATGGGCGCGGCGATGCGGATGCGCGGGTCGGCGCGGAGCTCGCGCCAGGTCGTGTTGCCGCCTAGGGAGATGCCCGTTGACATCCATTCTGTGATTGTGCGTTCGCCATTGGGGAAGAGGTAGGCTGGGAGGAAGTTTATAATCATGTCGGCGTCTTGGGTGCCGCCGTCTGGGGCGGGTTAGTGGGGAACGGGGAAGGGGCTCGGCACGTACAGATGGTGGCTGCCATGTCGATGAAGTGGTGGGGGTTGCGTTCGTAGGCGAGGTTGGTGTTCTTGTGCTTGAGGCGGGTGCCGTGGTTGCGGTGGTCCTGGCGTGAGTGGGAGGTCATCGGAGAGGGGCGAGGATCGGATCGTGACTCAGAGGAGTCACAGAGAGGGAGCACCAAGGAGAGAAGAGCGCATGAAATACGTACAAGAGTGATAACAAGGAGGTCCTTCGTGCGCTTGCGACCAGACTCCTTAGCCAGACGGGCGACCTCACCAATCATGCCTCGCGCAAAGGGCTGCATGTCGCGCGCCTTGTTGCACCGGCCATGGGTCGCAATCTGGTGTCAGCGGCGGGTGTCTAAACCGAGCGCGGGCGCGGTCGCAGATTCAATCCAGCGAGCAGCTTGTACTCGAAGCAGCTACAGTTTGGGACGTCGCGCATCAGAGCAGCCGCTGTCACGCCTACCCTGCTCTTCCAACTCACCACAACGCCAATGGGCAGCGAGCTACCGGCACACTCCTCCAGCCCCCAGATATGCACGTCCAGGTCGACGAGGGACAGCGTGCGACACGAGCCTGTGCTGTGCCCCAGGTCGAGGGCGGGGTAGTCCATCACATGGGCGGTGGGGTCGTTCGACATGGTGAGTGGGCGATGGGGAATTGCAGTGGACGCGAGATGAGATAGAGAGCGACCCGGATCGGCGTACACCGAAAGCCGAGTTTGTCCTCCACTCGGCCTCCTAGACGCGTGTTGAAGTCACCGCTGGATCGTCAGTTTGATACGCCGCACCACTGGCGTTATGAAGGCGCTCGCGGACAAAGTCACAGCCACGCTATAGCCCAAGATGCATGACATAGAGTTACAGTACAATGCACTTCTGACGACACCCAAAACTACTCTCCCGCTCCGGCAGGCAGACCTACTCCTCGCGCAGCTTGATGCGCGTCTTCTGCTCGTCCTGCTGCTCCCAGTCCTTGTCCCGCCTCGCCGTGCGCATCTTCTTGTCCTCCTCGTACGCCCTGAATGTCTCCTCGGCATCTGTGGAGAACTCAAACTTGTCAGTCTGGAGGCCGAATTTCTTCAGCTTGTCCAGCCAGAGGGGGATGGTCGGCTCCCACAGGGGGTGGATGTTTGATGGGTCGACGGGGCACGCCCAGGTTGCGCGCGACACCTCGCCCAGGAAGGCGGGCTTGACGCCGTCCGCCTTGTCCATGGAGAGCATGACGTCGCCGATGTCGACGAAACCCAGCACCTGCGGATGTTGGGCGCAGAACGCCTTCATCTTGGCGTTGAAGCGCTCCGTCATGGCGATGCGGACGGGCTTGGTGACAAGTGGTGGGTTGTGGGCAAAGAGCGCGGTCATGTCGGCGGCTTGCTCTTGCGTGGGGGAGGGGATGGGCTTGTCAAAGGTGTTCATCGCGGCCATGCCGGATTCTATTTGCGCGAGGGAGCCGTTGGGGCTTGCGCCTGTGCCGTTTGGCTCGGTCTTCTTGGCCCACGGGGTGCGGGAGCCGCGTTCTTGCCTGCCCTCGATTGCTCGGGCGGCTTTGGTGTGGTCCTCGACCAGGCGCTCGACGTACTTCATGGGGATGCGGGGGAGGGTGTCGTCCTCGACTAGGGGTGGAAGGGCGCCAGCGACAAGGACCTTGGTCGGTGGGAGAGGGGTGGCAGAATCCGCCTTGGCTACTTCAGCCGCACGGCGGCCGATGGGGCCGTTGACGACCTCGCGCTCGAGCCAGGTGCAGTAAGCCTTGGCGACGCTGTCGACGAAGCGCTCGGGGCCGAGGGCAATCTTGCCCGTGGATTCAGTGGCATTGGCAAGAACATCGCGCTCGCCCATAGCCTCACCCGACTTCTCCACCTCGGCAACCTCCTCGACCTCGTTGAATGTCCCCGGTCCCATGGGCTTGTTCATCAGCTGCCAGAGGTAGTTGATCTGCAGATCGACCTGTTGTCAGCCACTCTCACAGGCACAGACGTACATTGCCGAAGACGAGGATCGCATACCGGCCGGTAGGGGGGAGATACGCGTACGGCGGCGGCGCCAGCAGCGAGTTGAGCAGAGGCAGGAGCTCGTTCGACACTTGCTTGATGGACTTGGGGTTGTTCAGGCCCTGGTGTCAGTATGGGCTTGGGGACTAGAGGCGCACCTTTGCGCTCGCGCCCTTGAATGATCGCGTGCGAACCGACGTGTCGCTGAGCAGCTTGAACGGACCTGCGAAGCTGTCGCCAAAGACGTGGAGAGACGGACCGGCTGTGCGGGGCCGAGAGTTGTTGTCCTGCCTGCGGTCGCTGGGGCCCGAGGACCACGGCGAGCGCGCGTGCGGGGTCGAGCGAGAGGGAGACGAGTACGCGCCGCCGGCGGGTCCTGATCCTGCTCCGTTCGCGGTCGGCTGGCGGGGGCTGGCGGACGGGGGCGGAGCACTGGAAGCGCTGGCAGAAGCGCCTTGGCGGTTCCTCAGATGAGGAGGGACGTAGGACATGGCGAGGGACAGGCGACGGTGAGTGGTTGCAACAGAGGTGGATGGACAATACCGGTCCGAGATGTGGATGATTTCAGCAGCGAGCCATGCGAGCTGCATTTGTCTCCGCCGTGGTCGCGCGGCTATTACAAACCTGATTACAAACGTGAGTGAATGACACTCTAATCATACTTGAAATGTTGTAATCGGCTTCTGATGGGGATGTCTCGACAACAACAATTCCCCAGCCAGCGCCCTCCTATGCATACAAGAACCGCCAAAACACCCCCAATCGCACGACAAATGCATAACAACCTTCGAACTACACACGCTTCTGTACTACTCTCTTCTGACGCCTCAAACACGCAAGTAACCAAATACTCGCTTGAAGCAGTTCTTGTCATTTTTGCTGGTTACTTCCTTTTCCCCGCTGGGTGGTCGGAGTGATCGACGCGCGTGACTGTCCGTGCCGAGCTCGTAGGACGCGATTTCGTCATCGGCAAGTGGCACATAAAAGGTCGGATCCATCACATCGAGCTTAGATCTCCACCTTTTCGTTTCTCCTCACCACTTGCCCATCTCACTCTCTCCTCAACCCATCCCCCCGCACGACTCACCCATCGATGGCCAAGGAAACAGTAGCAGAGAAGGTCCAGGACAAAGCCCAGGCCGTCGAGAAGTCTGCCGAGCGCGAGGTCACCCAGCTCGTAAAGGAGGACGGTGGGTCTTTCGGCTGTTATCTTCACTAACTCCCCAGCCGACTCGACCGACTCCAACGTCCGTTATGGTGTGTTCTGATACTCTTCTCCCGCTAACCGCAGCCGCGTACCTCCGCCGTATCCGCGACGTAGTCCGCGCCGGCAGCCGCTACACCGCGTACAGTGCGTCCTTTTCATCCCTCAAAGCTAACCCCCAGCCAGCGACATCGGTGAGGCCTTCCGCCCCGTCGTCCCCCCCTGGGTCGTGACCGCCGCCTACGGCGTCTCCTGGGCGTACCTCATCGGCGATGTCGGTTTCACAACCTACAAGGCAAAGGAGCAAGGCCCCACCGCCTGGGAGGCGGTCAACTTTTCCGAGCCGACCCGTCTCTCCATGGTGGCGGTGAAGCGCTCGGTCTTCCAGGGTCTCGCGTCGATGGCCCTCCCGGCGTTTACGATCCACACTGCCGTCGCGCAGATGGCCAAGGCGGTCAAGAACAGCCCCAATGTCGCGCTGAAGCGCTGGGGGCCTACTTCGGTTGGTATTGCCATCGTGCCGGCGCTGCCGTACCTCTTCGACCACCCGGTCGAGTACGCGACCGACATGATCTTCGACAAGGTCGAGGAGGCGATGGCCAAGGACGGGGCGGGGCCCAGGCCCGCCGAGCCCGTGCGCCATGTCTAGAGTGGGGTTAGGAGGAATTGGGCTAGATGGGTCGAAGCGGAGTAGATCTGGTGGTGTAGATGTAGAGCTGCCAGAGTACTCGGGTTGGACGACTGACTGCTCACGCGCACTGATACATCAACATACATTCACATACATTAACATAGAGCTACAATCTGACCCAAACACGCTCGCTACCACCGCATAACACTATCATACCCAGGCGGCGAATCGCTCTCAAGCCCAGAATCCCGCCTTGCCAGCGGCTCCTGCCCAGGCTTGCCCCGCGACTCGAACAGCTCCTCCTGCGCAAGCCTCATCCCCATCCCTATTCCAATGCCCAGCCCAAGCTCCTCCGCCACAGGACTCGGCAAGCCAGGCGGCACGTGCACATGCCCGTGGCCGTGGCCGTGGGCAATCCCACCACTCGCGGTAGGCAGAGCACTGTGTCGCCTCTCCTGGCGTGACCGCTGCGCCTCTGCCTGTCTCTCCCTCCCAGACTCCATCCCAGTCTCCCTTTCACTCCCAGCCCCACCCCCACGCTCGCGTTCGCGCTCACGCTCACGCTCACGCTCGCTCCGCTCGCGCTCATCATTCCCCGACCCCCTCCGGCTCCCAACACCACTCTCAAGCGTACTCTCACTCCCCTTCCTTGACACACTCGGCGAAAACGCAACCGCCGCAACATCCCCAGCCTCCCCATTCAAATCAGCCAGCGCAGACTGGAGCGCGCGTATTCGAGCCTCCAACACGCGGCGGACGTCCTCCCCGTCGCCTGCGCGCGTTGCCGGCCCAGGCGGGGCGGGGGGTCTCCCGGCGGGGGGGTGGCGTGCTGGCGTGATTGGTGAGGGGGCGGTGGGGCATGCCCGGGGTGGTATGGCGAGTGGAGGGAGTTTGTTTGGAGTGGTGGGGGAGGAAGGAGAGAGGGAGGACGAGGGAGGGGGGCGGGGGGAGTTGGCGCTGGAGTCTGAGGGGTGGGAGGGAAGTGCTGCCGCGCGGGGGGAGAGGGCTGCTGAGGGGAGGTGGTGCGGTGGCATGCCTGGAGAGTCGGGGACGACACCCTCGCGGATGGAGGAGGGCGAGAGCGACGCCGTAAGTGGTGGGGAGGGGAGTGCGGAGGCGGAACTGGGGTGGAAGTGCGGGGACGGGTGGTAGATAGACGACTCGCGGCGGCTGGGGGGCAGCTCGTGCGGCTTGGGGTGCGGAGAGAGGTGGGCCTTCCACTCGGGTGTTCGCAGGTGCTGGTGGCGATTGTCGTCCCTTCCACTTTCACGAACTGGCGCATGCTGGCTCTCAAGCGTTTCCTGCCGTGCCCGGTTGGCTGTGCGCTCCCTCTCCCGCTCACGCGTTCGTTCGGCATCTCGCCTCTCCCTCTCACGCTCGCTCACACGCTCCCTCTCCAACCTCTCCTGCTCCCTCTTCATCTCCTGCTCCCTCTCCCTCTCCTGCGCCCGTGCCATCTCCCTCTCCCTAGCCCACTCCCTCTCCCTCGCCTCCTCGTCCTCCTTCTTCCTCCGCCACTCGCGCTCCCACCGTTCCTCCATCTCCCGCTTGCTCTCGACCGCAGCCTCAGCCCGGCGCTGCGCCTCCACCTCTGCCTCGTTCCCGCGCAGGCCGTCGACCCCAGCTTGCCCGACCTCCGCTCGCCGCAAATCCTCAGAAACTGCCCCAGCCTCCGCCGTTGCCTCAGAAGCCTGTCCGCCCATGGCTGATGCCACAAGCTGTTCTGTCCTCGCACTTGGCCCTGCTCCAGCCTGCATGGCAGCGAGCCGATAGAACGCAAGCGCCTGCGCCTCTGGCGGGAGCGCATGGAACAGCGCGCGGATCTGCGCATCCCCCTCATCTGGAGTCTCGGACCTCACAGAAGCCGAGTACACCGACGGCGCGGACGTCACCGACATGCTTGCAATAGTAGCCGCGCTCGAGCACGTCGCTGGCCTCGGCACTGGTGGTGTATGATCCGGTGGCGGTGGGGGGTCGGTCCGCGTCCGCGAGGTACTTGGGCTCAGATTCAGACTGAGACCTGGACTCGGCACTGGGAGTGTCGACAGAGACGAACTCTCGGGGGATCGCGTCGCCGGTCGCGAGAGGTGGGACGTCACTTCCCCCGGCGGGGGGTCGTTCAGATCCAGCGGCGCAGTCAGCCCAGTCACGGGCTTGGGCTCCTCTGGCTGCAGTATCGCCCCGTGCATCCTCCGTGCGGAGCGGGACGTCGTGTTCGTGTTGGACCGATCCCTCCCCTGGGCAGAGGAGGGGCCGGCCGTGCTACGCGTACTCCGCTCGGACGTGCTTCCATGTAGCGAGGGTGTACTTGACCCCGGGACGGATACCTTGTACGCCTCGGGGAGGGCGTACCCCGCCCCGACTAGCCTCCGGCGCACAGGCGAGCTCGGGCGGGGGAGGTGGATCGCACTGGGGGGGAAGTTGAGCTCCAGGCGGGCGAGGTAGAAGACGTCGTGGTAGCCTAGGTGGGCGTACTGTCGTCAGCCTGCGCAGCGACTGAGTGGACAGGCAAGTGCCAGGTGCTGCATACTTTCTTCTCGAGTGCTTCGAGCTGTCGTCAGCGGGGTATCGTAGAGTGGCAGAGTGGACGTACTTTACCACCAGGGAGGGCTACTGCAGACGACTTCGACTTCTTCATCTTGGCCCTAGCATATCGCTTTACAGCCTCGACTGCGTCGTTGAACGACTGCCGGTCGGACAGGTCCGCCCGTGCCAGTTCCTGGCGTCAGATAACGATTGAAAGATTGAGAGGGAGCTCACAGACCCGACCTGGTATCAGCAGAGCGAGTGTGCATGACTCACCTCGAGCGCTGTGTCGCCGTTAAATGTCATGGTGGGTGAGCGAGGATGAAAGATTAGTACAGCATCAGTGTCCAGGTGAAGCGGTAGATAAGCTGCAAGTTCGGTCGGCAACTGGCGGTGTCGTGTCGCATCGCTCATCCCCGCGAGCACGAGTAAGGCACGAGCACGAGCACGAGCACGGGCACGAGCAGAGCCAGCAGAGCAAAGCACGAGCACGAGCACGAGCACAGCAGCCTCGAGGGGACTTTCCGGCTTGTCTCAGCTGGACTGGCGGCCTGCCTCGCCTCGCCTCGCGACCGTGACCGCGACCAGACCGCGACCAGACCATGGTTCACCCGACCGCGGGCGTGGAACGTACTCCCACCTCCCTCCATAGTGCGTCTCAGACGACGACATGACCGTGCCTACCGCGTTGCGTGCGTGCGTGCGAGCGTGCTGCATGCCATGCCTCATGGCCTCATGCCTCAACCGACCCAGACCTCAGGCGAGGGCTGCACTATACCCAGCCTAGCTAGCCCGTGTACGTACATACGTCGCAGGAAGCGAACTGCACCTGTATGCGTGCAATGTGCGTCTCATCTCTCAGTAATCTCCAAGTTTCAGAGGCAGCCGCGCGGCCGCAGCCGAAGTTCGGGGCGTCCTGGCCCGGCGCTAGGGCTATGCTTGTTCCCACCGCCGAGGCATCGCTTCGCATCGCATGGCGGGTCTGAGCAGGAGCAGGAGCGGGGCAGGAGCAGGAGCTGAGCACGAGCTAGTCAGCTAGTTAGCTGAGCGTTACGGCGTGCGTGCGCAAGGGAGCGAGCGGGGCAGCTTGCCGACGGGGGGTTTGGAGTGACCAACAGCAAACGGTGAATGCGACGACGCGACGAACGTGCTATACTTTTGGACGGTCGACGGTCGTGATCGAAGTGTCATGTTGCGCTTGTCGCTTGGTATGGCGTGCCTGGGAGACACGGAGATTGGGGTATATCCGAGTTCCCTGGCTGATATGAGCGTGGCCATAGCGTGAAGCCAGCCTGAAGCAAGACGTGTGCCCATCGTATGCATACATCCTCGAGTTTCGCTTCCTACTCTACGCGGGCTTCACTTCTGACTTGTTCTGCTTCTGATTCTGATTCTGTCGTCCTCTCCTGACTACTGAACATTGGGCGAGCGTGGAGGACCCAGCTTAGTTGGTGACCTGCGGGGAGCCGCCCTGGCGCTTGAGGCGGAGGGTCTTGTCGGTCATCACTGGGGTTAGTCTCGATGCGGGGCAAGGTCGGAGATGGGTTTCGCAGGGGTGGGGGAAGCGGACGCTCGAGGATCGACAGGAGTGGACAAGAGTAGGTCTACGCTTGATGCGGCATGGATCTGGACACCAGCAGCCGCATTCCAGCATGGCTGAGCGTTCCTGCGTCCACTTTGAGTGGGATACAATGGTCGAAGCGACAAGGGAGGGTGCCAGGCGAACAGGGGCACAAGATGTGGAGTGCGCCACGCTGTGCGGACACCAGGGGCACGGCTATGACGGCAACGTGAGTGACTCACAGTGACGGACCGACGCTGCTATCAGCTATGCACATTCATCGCACTCACCAAAGAGACCACCAAGCACACCCATGGACACGACAAAGCCGAGGGGGTACAGCTCAACGGGGATGTCTGCAGGCGGGCGTCAAGTCATCACAAGGCGGATGTATAAGGCACGGCATCGGTGGTGGGTACAGGCAGACACGGGTCAGCTCCAGCTCCAACTCCATTGTGTCGACGCATCACATACCCTTCAATCCGATGCGGAAGAGCTATCGTCAGCACTAGTCCAGAGCACAGGCCGTATCTATCTCATCTGCTTGTCGGTGTAGAAATGCCGCACCGACGTGCGGGGATAGACACGCCCGGGCACTCACCAGCTTGGGCTTGCCACCGCGCGTCTCGATCGAGGTCCAGCGGCGACCGGCGACGGCGTTGTTCTGCTGCAGGGCAGAGCGCGACGTGGCGGCGAGGGTGCGTGCTGAGCGTTGGAACATGGTGCAGGTTGTGAGTGTAGGTGCGGGAATGAGTGAGTGGGTATGTGGTGTCAGTGGGGCGTGAGAGCGTTATATAGTCGCCCAGTCAGTCGCAGCTGGTGTGTGCGCGGGAGCCTGTGCTTGGGCTCGGCTGGAATGGTCTGGGCTGGGTCAGATCAGCGCTGTCAGTGTCACCTTGGGGCTTGTTATTCTCACATGATGAGCTTAGTTGCCTTCCGTTGGAGCGTGCGAGCTGCGCGCTGCGGGCGGGCTCAAGAGCGGGGACAGTTGTCTCCTGGCTGTGGCTTGCCTCGCCACCTGGCTGTGGGATGTGTGGAGCTCGCACCATATGCAACACCGAGGCTGAGCTATAGTGGGCAGTCTGTAGCATGGTGTATGAGTCGTGACTGACTGAACTGAATGAGGTCAGATGATCATCATCAACGACTCCGGGGAGTGTGGAGAATGCGTCATTCGGACGACGCCGATTGGTCCTGATTTAGGCGGGGACACAGGCGTGCATGCCGTTTCGACAGTAGGCATGCAGAGTAGGCTCGCGCCAACGTGGCGTGCACGTGACCTCCCCTGCTCGTCAGAGGCGCCCGCCAACCCGGAATGAGTGATTACGTACACACCCCCTTCCTCGCGACGCGCTGGGGGCGACTGCCTTGCCGAACCTGGTACTCGCCCCCGCCCGTGCAGCCCGTGGACAGGTTCCATGACGCGGCGTGGGACACTGCGAGGCCGCCTCGAACGAACGGCTGTCAAGCTGGCACGGTTCGCAGCTGGTTCGATCATTGTCATCGTCGCATCTATAAGTTCACTCTCTTCATCTCTTCAACTCTCTGATCCCATCTATCTACAATGTCCGCCGCCCAGTTCCAGAAGGCCGTCCAGCTCATCAAGGACCTCCCTGCCGAGGGACCCGTCAAGCCCACGCAGGACCAGCAGCTCGAGGTGAGTCGGACGGGCGGGCGAGTGCGAGCGCGAGTGTGCGAGCGAGAGCTCAGTCTGCTTCGCGTAATGCATGCTCCTTGAGCAAGCTATAATGATACTCTCAGCAGTCGTTGCGCCGCCGCGTCGTGCCGCTTCGCGACACTCCGCGACCGCGCTGACGCCAGTTCTACGGCCTCTTCAAGCAGGCCAACGAGGGCGACGTCTCCGGCCCCGCACCCGGTGCGTTCAACTTCACCGCAAAGTACAAGTACAACGCGTGGAAGAAGCTCGAGGGCACCAGCAAGGAGGACGCCATGGCCAAGTACGTTGCGCTTCTCAAGTCGGTAAGTCGTGTCGGGTTTCCATACAAGTCAGGCCGGTGCTCATCTCAGATGCTCGAGAAGGCCGACGACGAGGGCTCGAAGAAGGCGCTGGCTGAGCTTGAGGGTGAGTGTTAGCCGGAGGGCGGGGCTGACGGTAGCTGCTGCCTAAGCGTGTAGTGGTATACAGTGACGTAGATATGGGAAGGTCTGCAGCTGCGGTGTGCTTGGCTGACAGTCACTGACATGACGGACTATATGACTGATATACTCTCCAACGACTGCCTCTGTCGGGCACTGCTTACATTGAGGAGTATCTGCGCGATCTCTCTGGACCATCTGATCACACGCAGCTGTTGACGTGGCAGGCAAATGAGAACTTGTCGTTCTCTGGGATGGCCCTTCACTCGCTCTCATGCCAGTCTGAGCTAGTTCTCGGTGTCGTCGGCATCACTGAGGTACCCCAGACACACAGCTGCATCGGCATGACGTCTAGCGTCTAGTCTGACTGAGAGACACTTACGCGCCACGTCGGGCGCGGGTGTTGTAACTCGCTGACGCGCACCTCCCACTGCAGCCTACCTACAAGTCCTCCAGCTCCCATGCGCTCTCCAACACGCATACCTGTGCATCGCAGTGCACATCTCCTTCCCGTAATGCCCAGTAACACCCACTCGCACTGATGCATAATTCTGCGAACCAAACACACCCGCCCCATCGCATACCGCACTCACACCTCACATCACACCCCCCGGCAGGCACGATCGGACAATCTCACCGAATACACCCGGCCACCCCCCGGCAACTACCCGACCCCCACCACCACCACCCCATCTCCCTCCTCCCACCAAGCCCAACTGTACCACACTCCTATGCATGGCATGCAGTTTCTACTACCACCCCAGCCCTACATGCCGGGGTGACTCCTAACAGCCCCGCGCCTAGTCCTTCTTGCTCTCGAGGATGGCGCTGATGCTGCTCCACACAAGCTTGGGGCTCTGCGCGGCGTCGACGGGCTTCCAAACACCAGTCTTCTGGTAGTAGCCGACGATGGGCTCGGTCTGCTCGTGGTAGGTCGCCAGGCGCTTCTTGAGGGTCTGGGCGTTGTCGTCCGAGCGCTGGATGAGGGGCTCGCCGGTGATGTCGTCGGTCATCGACTTCTTGGGCGGGTTGACTGGGGTCAGCGCGAGCGCGAGCGAACAGCGTGCGATAGCGCGCGTGAGCGAGCGAGAGAGCGGGGGACGTTCAGTTGGACTTTGGGAAGAGTGGGCACCGCTCGAGTGCCCGCTTCGCGTGCACTCTTCGCTACTTGGGCTACTCACACTCGCGGTGGTACGACCGGCCAGACGCAGGGTGGACCAGACGACCGGTGATACGCGCAATAAGCAGAGCATCGGGAATCTTGAGCTCGATCGCGTGGTCGATCTTCTTGTTCTCAAGCTTGAGCATGTCGTCGAGCTTCTCCGCCTGCGGCACAGTGCGGGGGAAGCCGTCAAGGATGAAGCCGTTCTTGCACGCGGTGTTGTTCTCGAGCTCCGACTTGATCATGTTGATCATGATGTCGTCCGAGACGAGACCGCCGGCGTCCATTATCTTCTTGGCGGCCTTGCCGAGCTCGGTCTGCTGCTGCACCTGGGCGCGAAGCATGTCGCCGGTGGCGAGGTGGCAGCACGAGTACTTGTCCGAGATGGCGGGCGCCTGCGTGCCCTTGCCGGCACCGGGGGGGCCGATGAGGACGAGCTTGGGCGCGGCGCCGGCGCCGACGACGGACGAGACAGCGGCAGAGACCTTGTCCTTGGCCTCGTCGAACTTGGACACAGCCTTGCCCTCGAGCTGGACGATCTTGGCCTCGAGCTGGGGTCAGTTGAGCAAAGGAGGGCTGGACAGCCGGCTTATGATGTATGCCGGGGTAGTCGCTCGGGACAACTCATCCGCATTTGCCTCGCTGGACTTTCGACCCACGTCCCGACTCACCTGCTGAACGAGCTTCTTGAGGTTGTCGACCTCGCTGTTGTTGGATCCGGACATGATGACGAGCTGGTTTTGGGGTAGCGAACGAGGAGGAGAGGAGAGGAGAGGGGTGGAGATAGAGAGACAGACAGACGTCGGGAGACACGGAGGGGTGGTGACAAGAAACCCGACAGCTGGGCGTTTTCGTCGCCCATCCACCCAATTGAAAGGTCTCGCGGTGGGCGTAAAACTCCGTCATCGAGGTGGAGGGCGCAGAAGTACACACAACAATTACACACAAGAATGGCTAATAAGGAGATTTACTCAATCTCCGTGCGGAGTGCGATGCCGAAGCCGCCGGCCGCGTACGCCCAGCCGACACACACAAGCTATACACACACAATCCCTCGGCCCGGCTAAGCCCTGCAGCTTCGTCACCAACCTCCACCGCCGATCACCGCGACTGGATTAGCAAAAACGACACTCACCCACCATCGCCGTCGGTCTCCAACAACACTTATATCTTTTCTTATCGCTCGCTGCATCGCTTCTCGCATCGTTCACCTCGCACACCTTCCACGACAGCAGTGTACTCAGACCACACTCACCGCACTTACAAGCGACAGCCTCTCTCATCCTGGCAACACTCCTCCAGCGCGCAGCATCTCGCGCCACCCGCTTTATCAATCACAACAAATCGTTACGAACAACCGCGATGGCAGCCGTGGCAGCCACAGCAACGTACCCCGAGTCCGCTATTCGCAGCGACCCCCTCTCCAAGGCGGCAGCTAAACCTGCGTCTCCACGCACATCGCTCGACCCCGCGCCAGCGCGCGAGATCCCGACAGACTTTCGCAGCTCCCTCGCGGCATGGTGGAGCTCCAGCGGGTACAAGGACGGCCGTGCCGCTGAAGACCGTCTCCTCCGCAGGCTGAAGTACTACCGCTCGCCCCCGCCTGCCCCTTCGCGCGGTTGGTTCGCCTCCTCCTCCCATGAAGCGATAGACGCCATGCAGGTGGCTGATGGCTCTGGCCTCGTCGCAACACTCCGCACCGTGTTCATCCCGACGCCCGACCCGTCCACCGCCCCCCTCCTTCCATCGGGCGCCGAGCCACCATCCTCCTCGGCCGGCTCAGTCTCCTCCTCCGCCTCGAGCTCGAAATCCACCTCCAAATCCCACTTCCACCTCCATCACAAGTCCAAGACCGACAAACTCAACAACTATGTCAACACGCTCGAAATCTCAGACGACGCCACACGCAATGCAAAAGAAGCAGTAGTAGTGCTACACGGCTACGCCGCCGCGCTGGGCTTCTTCTTCCGCAACTGGGACGCAGTCGCCCACAGCGCAGTCTCCACCGGCCGCCGCGCCTTCTTCCTCGACTGGCTGGGGATGGGCCTCTCCTCCCGTCCCTCGCCGTCCCTCCTCTCCTCCCCAGCAAGTGCCACCACTGAACAACGCGTCGCCCGCGCAGAGCACTTCTTCCTCTCCTCCCTCGAGTCCTGGCGCGTCGCAGAGGGCATCGAGCGCATGGTCCTCGTCGGCCACTCCCTCGGCGGATACCTCGCCACAGCCTATGCCCTGCGCTACCCCGAGCGCGTGAGCTCCCTCGTCCTCGTCTCCCCAGCTGGTATCCCCCACGGCGGGGGCATGTTCACCGGCCGCGGCACGGCTGGCGGGCCGCAGAACTCGGACCCCGCAGCCCGCCCCACGCCCGTGCGTGGCGGGTCCAACGAGGAAGCAGCAGACGCCGCCGAGATGGAGATGGCCGACCCGAAAGACCCCGAGGACGTCGAGCAGGCGAAACGCCCCGCCGCGCAAAAGTCAACCCTCCGCCGAGGGGTGGAGAAGTTCTTCCTCTGGGGGTGGGAGCAGGGCATGTCGCCCTTCTCTGTGCTGCGGGCTATAGGGCCGTGGGGACCCATGCTGGTGGGCAAGTACTCGGCACGCCGGTTCCACTCCCAGTCCCCAGAGGACGTGCGCGACCTCCACGCGTATATCTGGGGCACGACGTCGCTCAAGGGCTCGGGGGAGTATTGCATCTCGCACCTCCTCGCTCCGGGGGCGTATGCGCGCATGCCTATTGTCGACAGGATCGGGCGCCTGCGTATCCCGGTCACGTTCATGTACGGCGACAACGACTGGATGGACGTCAAGGGCGGGCTGCAGTCGAAGGAGATCCTGGCCAAGGCGGGGAATAACAGTGTCGATGTGCATGTCGTTCCGGGGGCTGGGCACCATGTGTACCTCGACAATGCGGAGGAGTCGAACCGGCTTATCGATAGGGCGATCCGTGCGGCCCCGGCGGTGCAGGCGTAGGCGTATCACTGTGCAGGCGTAGGCGTGTCTAGATTATAATACATACTGTAGATTAGATGGCATGTGATGTAGTTTTTGTGAGGTGGGAGCGGACGCCTTGTTCTGCGATGAGTGTGGCGACGAGGGCGGGTAGGGCGGGTGGTGTCCCCAGGGCTTTGGCGAGCTGTGCGGCGGGAATGCGTCGTCTCGGATCGAGGCAGACCACGGCTTCGACAACGGTGAGGACTGTGGTCCTCTCCTCGGCGGTCAGGTCGTCGAGCACGAGCGCAGAGGCGAGTGGGCGCGGTTCGCGGGGTTCAAAGGCGACCTTCCGTGCGTCCGGGAGGGCCTTGAATGTCTGCCATGAGCGTTGTCACAGTCACACATACTGGCCAGGACATGGCTGTCGGTGTCCCCAGGCGGCGGAAGATCGACGCAGCGAGTCCAATCTCGCCAAAGCTCGAGTCGAATAGCGGTGCCGGGTCGGGTGAGGAGGAGAGTCTCGGGCCGTCGAGCGGGTCGTAGTCATCCACAGACATGCCGCCTTCAGCCTCTCCTTCGCCGTCACTCTCGTCGCTGTCCACCTCCACACCTCTTAACGGCCTGAAAAACTCAGCCAGCGTCACACCAGCAGACCACAGATCCAGCGCAGCCGCATCATACCGCTCCGGCGAGAAGAGCACCTCCGGCGCGCGATAGGGTCTTCTGTTAGCTTTCTCCCTCCGAGCTGACCCACCCGGTCCCAACGTGGCACGTCATCCCGCCCCGGCCGTGACCGTCGTCCCTGCCCGTCTCCCAGACCGTCCCGAAGTCGATCAGCTTGGGCACGCCGTCGTCGTTGAGCATGACGTTTGCCGGCTTGATGTCGCGGTGGGCCATGCCCCGGTCGTGGAGGAACGTCAGGGCGGAGAAGATGCCCTTTGCTGCTATGTGAAAAGTGGGAAGAGCTTCTTTGTGCGCGTGTGTTGTCGCTATGACCTGGGAGAGGGTGACGGCCAGTACCTCCAGCTTGAGGACGTGCTCGAAGCGGGCCTCGTCGAAGGAGTGTCCCAGTGCTTTGACTATCTGTCGTCAGATACGCCTGGACTAGCTCACATTCTCATGTCGTAGTGATTTGAGCAGTGCCGCCTCGCGTGCAATGTTATGTGGTCGTAGTGTGGGAATGACACCATCCCGCGCAGCCTGGACGACCTTGAGTACCGCGACCACCCCGCTGGTCTCCTTCGACAGTACAATGTCCCCGTGGATGCCTGGTGTCAGCGAGGAGCAACTTGCGCGCACCAGATGCGAGGGGGGTCAGGGCTGCATCAGTCAGTGTTGTCATTGTCGTTGTATGCTGTGCTGCATTGCGGACTGGGCGACGGTGGAACAGCACGAACGCCTTGCGGCGTGCGTCATGTCGGACTAGCTGCTAGCTGCTCGACCGGACCGGTTCGCGGGCGGAATCAAATCCCCAATGTTGACAAACGCGTACCGTGAGCGAGGAACGCGTCTGGCATCTGGTCTGGATCTGACTTTCTCCGTCTATCTATCTTGATCTCAACCACCCACGCACAATGTCACAAGCTGAGGCCGGCCCCTCGCGGCGCAGACAGGCCACCCCGGCGGACGAGGAGGACTTTTCCATCTCGCAGTCGAACGGCGATGGCGCCGGGCGGAGGAAGCGCCCGCGCCATAGTGTGCGGGATGAGCTGTTCGCCCCCGAGGACCAGGGGGAGAAGATCCGCCAGGCGACGGAGTACCGCAATCTCCAGCAGCATGCTGATGGTGGGTCTTTGGCTGGGTGGGCTGGCTAACGGCAGATATGAGGGTGAATCTGGAGAATATCAGGCCGGAGGATCTGGAGAAGTTTATGGAGCAGACAAACTTGCTCTTCCGGGATGGTGGGTGTTGGTGTGGGGCTAGCTGATGGCAGTCAAGGATCCGAGCATTGCCAACCTCGATGCGCGGTTGCTGCAGACTACGACGGAGACGGCGGGGAATCTGATTCGCAAGATGAAGCTAAGCGGGGCAAGCTTTGATGTCGATGAGTTCTTGCTCAGGATCAAGGGGCTGCTTGGGTTGGATAGGGCAGAGGAGGATGAGATCGATGAGCCGGACCCGGAGGAGGAGGAGGACGAGCTGGAGGAGGATAGGGTCGCTGCGGAGCGGAGGAGGGCGAGGCGGGGACATCTGGGCGACTGGCATAAGATTGGGTGGATGGCGGCGAAGATGTACCGCCGCGTTCCGGGCGTGGAGTTCTTGTGAGTCGGAGAGAGGCGCTGGGTAGGAGCTGAGCTGACGACAGGTATGGACCCCTCGAGGTGGAGCACAAAAAGCGCACGGCCACGCAGAGGAGACGGAAGAAGGACTTAGGACCTGAGATTCGCCTCGGCGAGGCGGATATCACCAGGCAGGAGGAGAAGTCGAAGGACGTTACCACTAGCAATGTCCGCAATGTGGGTGGCCTCAATCGAGACCTGCTGACAGGAGATCATGAAAGCGCTAGAACGCATCGACCCGGAGGACAAGGGAGTCAGGTACCTCGAGCTGGTGATCAACCCGCACGACTTTGCACAGACGGTGGAAAACATCTTCTACACCAGTTTCCTGATCAAGGATGGGCGGCTGGGCATCGAGGTACTCGACGATGGGGACATTATCATCAGTGGGTCTTGGATATGGAAGAAAATGAGACACTGCTGACAGCAGAACGCCGGGAACCCCACGACCCGGACATGGACGGGCCCGTCTCCCGCTGGCAGGCGATCGTAGAGTTCGACATGGCAGCATGGGAAGAGGCTATCGCCATCTTCAACATCACCGAGTCGGCCATTCCCCACCGCGCGCCGCCGCCGACCGCGCCAGACGCCAACGGATGGTACGGCCAGTAACCCAGCCCTACCCGACGTGGTATGTAATACATGGTGTACAATGCAATAATGGGTTACTTGAACTGCTCGGCGATAGGGTTGGCGTGGATGGTGATTCGATCGATGCGGACCTCCTTCGTTGGGCGGTTCTTCGCATTCACGGGCAGCCGTTCCAATGCGTCCAGCGTCGAGTCCTGCCCGTCGATGACCTTGCCAAAGATTGTGTACTTGCCATCCAGGGATGGCTGTTTTGCATATGAGATGAAGAACTGGCGTGAGCGAGAGCAGCGGATTGACCTACTTGGGACTTGTTCGTACCCGGGCCGGCATTTGCCATGGCGACCACGCCGCGGGTGTTGAACTTGAGTGTCGAGCGCACCTCGTCCGGGAAGGGCCCGCCCCAGATGCTGTCTCCGCCCTTGCCGGTGCCGGTTGGGTCGCCGGTCTGCACCATGAAGCCTTTGATGTTGCGGTGGAAGAGGCAGTCGTCATAGTAGCCAGACGCGCAGTGGGCGAGGAAGTTCTAAGATCAGCGATTGCTCTTGATCACAGCAGGACTGTGTTGCATCTGCCCGTGCGCAACTCACCTCTGCGGTCTTCGGCACGGCCTCGCAGAACACCTCAATCTGGGGTCAACATCCTCCTTGCAGCCGTTGTTAGTACCTTCAGCTCCCCAACCGTGGTATGTAAAGTGACCGACTGCCGTCAGTTACTCTCCCTCAGACGATCTCACCATCCCGGACACGACAAGATGCTGAAAGCAGAAAGTGTTCAATCCAGTTGTCAATATCTACCTGCTCGTCAACATCTCGAGACCGCCGCGCGCTCGACCGCTAGAATGACGTGTACCATCCGCCACCGGTATCACGCGTCGCGCCTCCACCCAAGCCAAGATGACACTCGCATGCTTCTTGCGACATTCCTCGCCAGCCACCGTTCTCGCCGTTCACATTGTCTCCCCCACCTCCCCAACACCATGGCAGCAGTAGCGGCCAGTGGGAGCAGCACCTCGCTGCATCTGACTCTGGGACCGCCTGTCAACAACCCGTCGACAGCTGCATCGGGCAGGGACAGGCTCAACGTCCCGACCGAGGGCGACACATGCTGCCCGACCGCGCCGGTCGCTGCGCCCGTGTATGTCATGTCACCCGACGGCTCGAGTTTATGGCTCCTCGACTCGTCTAGAAAACCAGCAGAGGAGCAGCCGCCACCATACTCCACGCCGCAGTCGGCTGCGCGCTCGCGCTCGTCGACGTACAGCGGCCGCAGGGTGCAGCGGCCTCTGCGGGTCCGCTCTGTATCGTACCCCTCGCAAGGACAGGTCGAGGAGCGGGAGCCTCATCATGGATGGCGATCGATAATCTATGGAGATGAGGGTGATGCTGAGGCTGACGAGGCTGAGCCCGTCACGGAGAGCACACCGCTCCTGCATCGCGAGTCGAGGTGGAACGCGTACTGGCGCCCAGTGGGAAAGTCACGATACTGGCGACCATTGATACATCTTATTCTGATCAACTTTCCTCTTGTGAGTTGGCGTGTGGAATTTTGCTGATGGCAGAACCTCCTTGTGTGGCCGCTCCTGCTGGTCGGGTCGCTGGTCGGTACCGTCCTGCTCATCACATTACCCATTGGTGTGGTCGTGTGGTGGCTGACGCTTATCATTGCGCGCTGGGCCGCGCGTGAGGAGATCAAGCTGCAGAAGGGGTACCACCTGGGAAGCGACTACAACGTGCATCCTCGTGCCGTGTTCTACCGCCTCAGAGAGGTACAGGTGCAGGATGGGGAGGACATATTCGTATGGGACACCCGGTTCTTCAAGTGCTCATGGGATATGGTGAGTCATTCCGCCATCTTACCAGAAGCTAACCCCAGCTAGCGGACTACTACTCGTATTCCGCGGTGGTGTACTTCCTCCTCGTCAAGCCATTGGCCATCCTGCTCCCGACGGTTCTGCTCATTGCATTCCTCCCTGTTTCAGTGATACTCTTCCCCCTTCTCCCGGTGTACCTGCGCGCAGCGCGGTGGTACGGACAGTGGCAGGCGCGTGTGGCAGTGGACAACGTGTAGAGAAAGGCCGAGGCAGGGCTATCTATCGCCGCGACCCCGGATGTAGCATAAATGTATTTGTTGTTTCTATTCGTGATCTCCCAGTTGCTTTTGCCGCGCATCGCTCTGCGAGGCTGGTCGACAAATGGTCCAATTTGAAGTGGACGCGCTGTCAGGGCTGAGAGATGCGAGAGCGATGTCGGTCGGAGGTGGCCGAGTGCCATTGCCGATATCCGCCAAGACAGCCGATGTCGCCCACCTCGGCGAACTACTTCAACAGCGTGCTGCGTCTGCCGGTCTCATCGCAACCCGCTCATTGTGTATACCATGGCTGTGCGTATCCGCTACTACAACAACCCCGCTGACGGCAGAACCCTCCCCCACCCCCCGGCCACACCTGTATGCTCCTGCTTTGATTCCCGGCTAACTCCAGTCCGCCCAACCTCGATCAACGCCGGCGCGCACGGCACCCTCCGCGGCGTGGACATCCTCGGCCCCAACGGCGAGCACAAGGCCCGCCGCTTCACCGCCATACCATATGCCCACCCTCCAGTCGGTGAGCTGCGCTGGCGCCGCCCCAAGCCCCTAGCCGACGATCACTCCTGGTCCGACATCGATGCCGCCAACTTTGGGGGCCTCGCCCCGCAGCCTGTCTACGATATCCGCAAGTGAGCGCGTTGGAGGCCCAGCTAACCCCAGCGACGAGGGCAAGGGCATGCCACTGGCCGTGCCCGACTCGGTGCAGAGTGAGGACTGCCTCCTCGTCAATGTGTGGACGCCGCCCGGTCCCGCGCCGGAGGGTGGGTGGCCTGTGTGGCTGTTCATCCACGGTGGATGGTTGCAGATCGGTAACCCGGCCATGACGATTATGAACGACCCAGTCGACCTTGTTGGCGTTATGCCTGCGGTCGTTGTTGTTCCTGGATACCGGCTGGGCGTGTTCGGCTTCCTGGCGGGTAAGGAGATCGCAGCGGAGGGAGATGCGAACTTTGGTCTCTGGGAGTGAGTCTTGGGATGTTCCCAGCTGACGAGAAGCCAGCGACTCGCAATCGAGTGGACAGCCGCGAACGCCCACCACTTCGGCGGGAATGGGAAGAACATCACCATCGCTGGCTTGTCTGCTGGGGCGTACTCTGTTCACCTGCAGCTGTGCTACGAGCTGAACAACGGCACGCACCTCATCTCCCGGGCTATCATGTACAGCAACGCCGTCCTGTCCCAGCCCAAGAGCTATGAGGAGAGCCAGCCGGGCTTCGACGGTCTTCTAGAGGCATTTGGGATTGACCAGTCCCTCCCCTCCGAGGAGAAGATGAGCCGCCTCCGTGCCGTGCCCATGAAGGACATTGTCAACAAGGTCCTCTCACTGTACGTCCACCCGCGATTCTCTTCTCCCGCTGACAGAAGGAAAATCCACACCTTCCGCGCCGTGACGGACAGCGAGTTCATCCACCCAGAGCTGTACGCTCGCATCGCGTCCGGGGACTTTGCCCGCCGCTTCGCGGACCACGGGATGGCCCTCATCATCGGCGAGACGCCCGACGAGGAAGTCCTATACGCGGCCACGAACCCGCCCAAGTCGGCAGCCGACCTCCCCGTCCAGTTGGACAACTACTACCCCTCCGCGCAGGCCGCCAAGCTGTGCAAGCAGTTCCCGTCCGTTGCCGGCGTTGACGACAAGACCCTGCGTGCGACGTTTGGGCAGATCGTCGCCGCGGGGCAGGTGTACGCCTCGGAGCGGGCGCTGATCAAGTCGTTGCTGGAGCATGTACCCGCTGAGCGGGTGCTGCGCTACCGTGTGGCGGATAAGCCTGCTGCGCTGCGGAAGCTGTCGATCTTCCCGTGAGTGAGACGGCCGAGTGGAACTGATAGCAGGAACGTGGTAACGCACGCGGACGACCAGTGGGCGTGGTGGTTCCTCCGCCGGATTGGGTTTACGGACGAGGAGGACAAGGTCACGCGCGAGTGGCTTGCGCCGGTTAATGCCTTCCTTGCTGGAGAGTATAAGAAGGCCGCGGAGCAGTGGTATGGCCGCCTGCCTACGCGCGAGGACATGACCAAGTTCCGCGAGCTGCGGGGGTGGAAAATCCGTGTAGTCGATGATGAGAGGTGGGACCGGTGCATGGAGATTGCAACAGCCTGCACGTAGAAGCTAGACATAGCAATGGTAGAAAGGTAAGACGCAGAGTGCGTCAGAAGTCAGCAGTATGAACATGTGCTATCCATGGCGTCTATAGTGAGTGTCTAGTTGTACAGGGAGGGCTGGTGGTGCACCGCTTAAACCTCCTTCGCGACCTCTGCGGCTCCAGAGGCAGCGCTGAGCTCGGCGGCAGCGCGCTGCGCCGCCTCGGCACGGCGC
The DNA here is from genome assembly GCA_001600275.1 of Cutaneotrichosporon curvatum. Taxonomy (NCBI): domain Eukaryota; kingdom Fungi; phylum Basidiomycota; class Tremellomycetes; order Trichosporonales; family Trichosporonaceae; genus Cutaneotrichosporon; species Cutaneotrichosporon curvatum. The sequence continues at coordinate 945,869 of BCJH01000004.1, read as the reverse complement.
TTCTTAAGCACGTTCTCGATGAAGAACTCGCCCGCCTTGTAACTGGAGCGGACGAGCGGTCCACTGGCAACGTAGAGGAAGCCCATCTTCTCGGCGAGCTCCTTCCACTGCGCGTACTCTGTCGGCTCGACGTAGCGGTCGACCTTCATGTGGCGCTTGGTCGGGCGCATGTACTGTCCGAAAGTGACAACGTCGACGCCAGCGTCACGGAGCTCTGTAATGTCAGCTGCAGCCGGTGCACATTACTCACGCTGGAGGCACTCCTCGATCTCGTCGGGGTGCTCGCCGACACCAAGCATGATACTTGTCTTTGTGAGGATCTCCTTGTTCGCGGCCTTTGCGGCGCGCTTGGCAGCACGGAGGACCTCGAGCGACTGCTGGAAGTTTGCCCTGCGGTCGCGCACGAAGGGGGTGCACCGCTCGACGGTCTCGACGTTGTGGGCGAAAACGTCCAGACCAGAGGTCGCGACAGCTGCGACGGCCTCCTCGCCCTTTCCTGCAAAGTCGGGTGTCAATGCCTCGACGAGGATCTTTGGTGCCTTTTGCTTGATCTTGGAGATGGTGCTTGCGATGTGTGCTGCTCCACCGTCGGCCAGGTCGTCGCGGTCGACAGAGGTCAGGACGATGTAACCCAGTCCCCAGCGGCTGATAGCCTCGGCCGTGTTCTCGGGCTCGTGAATGTCAAGAGGAGGCGGCTTGCGCGAGGTCTTGACACTGCAGAAGCGGCATCCTCGTGTACATTGGTCGCCCATGAGCTGACGTTAGACTAATTTCTAGATGCAGTCGTTCAACTCACCATGATCGTCGCCGTCGCTGTGCCCTTGCCGCCGCCCCAGCACTCGCCGATGTTAGGGCACTTGGCCTCCTCGCATACGGTGTGCAATCCCAGGCCGCGCAGGTCCTTCTTGATGTCGGTGTAGGATTTACCGGTGGCAATGGGGTGCTTCAGGAAGGATGGCAAGCGAGGCCTAGCATGTCAGTGCAGCAGCAGTCGCAAGCCTCACTGAGTAGTGTTACCCAGCGTCACACGCTCTGATGCCTCGGGCAGTGGCTCTCCACTGACAAAGTCGTCGAATGTCAATCCATCGTCCAGCTTGGAGAACCGCCTCTTCTCCACGGCGGGTGGCGCTGCGGCAGTTGCCAGAGCACGCGAGCTCGATGGCTACAGTCAGTTTCGGGCGCCGTCGACACGACTCACCACAACACGGCGCGCAGACACGACACGGGCACTTCCAACAGCGAGGCGCATGGTGATGAGATGGGCAGGGGAAAGAGAATGAGTAGAGAGTGGACTCGTGTTGCTGACAAAAGACGTGACTCGTCTTCGCTCGTTCGTTGTTGGAAACGGAGCTCCATGGCTCCATCTCTCTTCTCTTCGTCGGCGGTCGGTACGGCACTCGGACGGAGAGCGAGGCACGCCACGCTGTTGTTGGAAAACTCGCGAATTGGAAAATTACTAATAGTCAGATCACCGGCGATTAGGAATTGTAATACAATAGGGAGTAGGCTTAGCGTTGTAATGGGGCGGAAGCTAATGAGCACGCGACACCCACGCGGTAGAGATTCCGGATATCCGTGTCCGAAAGCAAGTGGAGGACGACTGACCGGAGAGTTGGATCGTAGACATCGCCCAGTCTTCGAACTAGTACGCATCGCGAGCAACAGCCAGGACACGGTGACTAGACGCGTTGGCCAGGTCGTGCTGCGCTGTCTGTAGTCTGCTGGAAGTATGGGCTATCCAGGTGACGGCTCGAATCATCAGTAAGTCTGAGCAGCTGACGCGATCTGGCTCAAGCTGATAACCAACCGTCAGCGCTCAACCTCACCCTCAATATCACCACCGCACAGTCTCCCAGCTGCTGAATGAACTGGAGACTGCGTCGGCCGAGCAGTCTCGCTCTTCGAGCAGTACGCCCTTCATGACTGGCGAGCCCGCGAGGCCCGCCGGCGACGCCGCTGCGGCGCGCTCGCCTCAACAAGGGTCAGGACCTTCGTCGGCGTCGGGCAGTGGCTCACATGCCCTCTTCCCGGCCATCTCGAGTGCTCCCAGCCCCCATTTACCATTCGGAGCGCTACCCACGCCTCCAAGTGGGCATCGCTCCGCATCGTTCCCGGCATCGCAGCAACTTCGATTCGGGCAGATGGCCATGCCTCCACCACATGTGTACCCTCCGCACACTCCTTCACCGGTTTGGCACTTCCGCCCACCAGTGGGATATCCTGGGTATCACATGTCTCCCGGCTATGGTATGAACGTGAACGTTCCTCCCATCAATGGCGCGCCTAGGATGACGGTTCAGCAAACGCCGCCGGGAGCGTTGAGGCCCGCGAACACAAACCCAGCCGATCTTACAGGTATCCAGGCTCCTCGGCGTGGGCGTGGACGTCCGCCAAAGAATCCGGGCGCCCCAAAGATCCCGGCTGCGCCAAAGAACTCGGTTGCGCCAAGGGATCCGGCTGCGGCTTCTGCGCCGACGCAGCAGCTGTACACAAGACCAGGTGTACAACTACCGCGACCGGCACAAATATCGCAGCCCCAAGTATCAAGCTCTAGTGCCCAAGACCAACGATCTGGGACTGGGGGAGGGACTGGCATTGTGGCTCACTTTGATAGGCAGCGCTTTGACGCCGCACCCGGCAGCTCCTCCGCAGGTACGAGGGAGGGGCCGGCGGCAGCTCAGCCAGCTCCTGTTCGACCTAATGCCTCGCCCGCAGCGCCGACCGGACAGGCCACAGCACCGATCAGGCCGCTGCAAACCCCAGGCGTTGCTCCTGCCTCGTCATCTCCATCGATACAGAACTTGGTAGGACCTCGACAGAACTCGTACGGTGCCACAACAACCCCGATATCCTCTGCGCCTCGGATAGAGTCGCCGCATTCTCAGTCTCTCGCTGATGCCGCTGCTGCCGCCAACGGACTGGCCGCTGCCATGTCACATCGACAATCGCCCTTCCCACCTATGAGGGCATCTCCGCCATCAGACGCTATAGCACAAGCTGCAGCTGCAGCAGCAGGCCTTGCCGCTGCTCTGTCGACTCCACAGGCGCGCGAGCTGTCCCAGTTCGACAGCCGAGCACATACTCCTACAGCATCCCAGCCTCCTTCACAAGCTGCCACTCAGAGTCCGTTCCGCAAGGTTCCCATCTACGCTTCGCCTATGGCCTCTCCGACGAAGCGCCTTGATCTGAGCAGGTCGCGTAGTGTGGCGCGCGTGCGCCCGAAGGATCTGGAGGGCGATGTGTATGTCCTCGAGTCGCAGCACCCTCGGATGACTCCTACTCCATCCAGTTCTCGGGTTGTTGTACCATCAGCACCACCCGCACAACCCGCACCGTCATTAACATCTGGTGCCATGGCTGCAGTGACAGGATATTCTGGACCGGCAGCGACAGCTATCCCTGGGCTTACCCAACAGCCGACGGCAGGACCTTTGAATGAGCCCGCCACGGCTGCGGCACCCGCGGCACCCGTGGCACCCGTGGCACCCGCACGAGCAGCGAGTCCCAAGGTCATTATTATCGATGACGACTTTCCCTACGACGCCGAACCTGCTGCGTCGCACAACGGATCGCTCAGCTCTGGTCTCGAGAGCGAGTTTGTGGTCTCGCGAGAGGTCTCGCAGGAGGGAGGCTCCTCCCCCGCCCAGTCTTCTCCCGTTGCAACGTCGCCGAAAGACCGTGTCGTTGTGGAACTCACCCAGACATCACCGGTGGCCAGGCGCAGGACAGGTAGACGCGCACCGATAGACCGCGTGCAAGTCGTGGTGCCGATCAGCCACAGAAGGCGAGACGAGCTGATAGCGCGTGGCGTGTACGGTGAGTTGAGCTGAGAACCTGGTAGTTCTAGTGGCTAATGGTCAGATCCGTTCAGAGACGACGCGGATGTGGTTCTCCAACCGGTCCGGCCTAAACGCTTGCGCCCGTTTGTATCCTCAAAGGTCGTTAGCCTTGGTCGGGGGGTCACAACGCGCGTATGCGACCCCGACCTCCTCCCGGATCGCTTCCACCAGCGAGGTGGGCCGGGTCTCGTGGGGCCGTACAAGAGCGTCATCACCCCGCAGAGCCTGGTGAATCGCATGGGCCACTTCCCATGCGGGTGGAAGGGCTGTGACTCGTATATGGCTTCTGAAAATCTGCTTGAGAGGCATGTCCTCGCGCGCGGACACGCCGCCCAAGGCGCAATCAAGGTCGGAGCTGTGAGTCGGCCACAAGCATCATAGAGCATCGCTGACATCAGCCCCTCCACACCACCCTATACCGCTGCTACTGGCAGGGGTGCGACCGACCCTGCTACACTAGCGTCGCCAACCTGCTAACCCACCTGCGAGCAAAGCATATCTCGCGTTGGCTAGTGTGCCCTATAGGGGAGTGCGACCTCCGCAGCCCGAATATCTCCCACCTGAGACGCCACGTCGAGACAGTCCATGACGACGAACACGACGTCCCCCGACCGCGCGTGGACCAGCCCAATCGCGGCCCGGACCTGGATGAGCTGGAACCCCTGCCCGTCTCAGTACGCACCGACGAGCTCACAACCCAAAAGGCGAAGGGCACGTCGTTTCGACACCAGCGGTTGCAGGATATTGTCCGGGGCAAGATCGAGCGGCTGTGCTGGGCCCCGCCTGATCCTGATATATACCCCGAGCACGCGCCGCACATGATGGAGGCGTTAGAGGCCGAGCAGCCCGAGCCTCTTGTGCCCCCGATTCCGGTGGTTCTGGAGCTGGAGTCCAACACTTCTGTCTCGGCCCCTGCCTCGAGGGAGGCTTCAGTGGTGCCCGTGGACGCGAATGGCAGGACTCTCGCTCCTGGAGTGAAGCGGAAGCTTAGGCTACCCAGCGACTCCCCGACTACGGTGACTGTGATGCTGCCCCGCAAGGCACCCATGAGGAAGCGCCGCAGGCGTATCCAGACGTCGGGGGACGACTCTCCGCCGCGGCGATCGCAAAGGCTAAGCAGTGTTCAGGCGTTCAACGACGTCAATGGCGCGGGCAGCATCAATGGGAGCAAGGCGATGACTAGCATTACTAGCACTCTGACGCCGTTGGAGCCGACCCCAGGGCAGGCGATCACCCCCGCATCGCTCGACTCTTACGGAGTGGACGAGCTCGATCTGTTAAGAGACTCGAGCGAGGACAAGGAGAAAGAGAAGGAGTCGGTTTCCCCGACTCGTGCTGCCACAGTCAAGACTGAGCGCAAGCCGCGCCTCGTGCCGTTCGTGGAGATTCCTATAATCAAGCGGCGGAGGGTGGCTGCGTCATAGATGCCAGCACTCGTGCATGTACACGTAACACCTATGTATTATAATCATAGTCCTGGTGTGATTTATAGCTCACGTTCAAGCCTTGCGGGTCATATACCGCCGCGCATCATGATCGCTTTGCGCTCCGCCTCGAGCTCCAGCCGCTTGTTCTCGAGCTCGCGGCCGGCTGCCTGCCCCTGCTGCACCAGTGTGCCGACATGACCCTGCGCCGAGCCGATCGTGCTCCTCAGCCCGTCCAGGACGCGCTGCAGCTCCATCTCGGCGCCGTCCACGCGCGCGCGGAACTCCATCTCAGACCAGGTGGTGTCGTCTGTGTCGAAGAACACATCAGACACGAGGTTCCTGCGATCAGTGCGAGTTGCAACCCCACGCCCCGCCCCTGTTCCCACACTCACCCCTTGGGCATGGTCACATTCCCCAGCCCGGGGATCTTGGGCTGCAGCGCACGCGCCTGCTCGACGAGTACGCGTGCGATATCCGCCTCGCGCTGTGCGCTGGCGAGCTCCGTCCTCTCGATGATGTCAAAGTTCGCTGGCCCGCCATACGCATTGATGGTGGCGTAGTCTGCCGCGCCAGAGACGGTCTTGACTGCACTGGAGAGGTGTTCCTCCGCCTGGCCGAGGAGGGCGAGGGCGTGCTGCTCGTTCGCGGCCGCGCCCTGGACCTGGAGTCAGCCATAGGCCGGATGTTCACACACCTGGTGGTAGTATCCCAATGCGGTGTTATATGCCTGCTCGAGTGCATCCTCGCGCGGGAAGGTAGGCGACGGGCCGTTAAACACTCGGTGGTACAGGTCCGCTAGCTGCTGCTGCTTCGTGGCGTAGGTGTCCGCCGCGACTCGGAGCTGTCCCAGGTCGGTGGTGATGCGCCCGACCTGCTCCTGCAGTGCGGCGATGCGCGCGTCCGCCGTCCGTTGGGCGGTAAGAGCGGCGATGTAATCCTTCTCCTCCTGCTCCTGTAGTGCAGTCAGGCGCTCCCGGTGGTGAATGGGGTGCTTGATCGTCACCCACAGCCGCTTGAAGGTCCGCGCCTCGATGTCCTTCCACTCTTTGAGCTCTTTCGCGCTGATGTCAGCGACTACATAGGAGAGTAGCGCACGTCTGCGCCTGGAGAGAGGCTAGCCCCGCCTGCTCGGCTGCGAGGCCGCCCTGCGCGATGTCGTACTGCCGCTGCAGTTGGGCGAGCGTCGGGGCGGCGTAGTCGAGCGATTGGAGGGCGAGGAGGAGGTCCGCATGCTGTGCAAAGTGAGCTGGAGGCCTTGCGGGGAGCATACCTGTGTTAGAGCATCCGGGGGGATGGTCATCGTCGAGGGTGTGGTCGTGAGAGCGAGGTTGTCCGGAGATCGCGGTCACGGTCACGGTCGCCGACACGATCCCACGCCACTGTGTTGGATTTGTTTATCTTTTGGAATCCCCACGGGGAGGCGCCGGGGTTGCTCTGAGTGTCCGTCTAGGGCTATCTCGTCGTCGCTCCGGGTGTTGAGAACGATGCTAGAGCGCTCTGCTCATTCGCAGTGGCGATGACTGCTTGCTCTGAAGCGTGTTGAAAGCATGTCAACCTCCATACTAGGCGTTATCGTGGAATGCTCTTCGGTGCATGGCGACATCTGACATACGGTCCGGGAAATTACTCGGAATGTCTTGGTATCGGCAACATGACAGGCCCGGCGATGCTTACTGGGAAGAGCACGCTCGTGTCACCACCGACAATCTACATCTTCATCTCATCTCATCATCCTCTGCGACAACTCCTCAAGTCTGACTCGACGCTCCGGATCCGCAAGAGCATAGACTCCCCCAGCTTGGCGCTCCTAACCGGCGACGGGATTCCATACATCGCGCCAAGAACACGTGCGTCACAGATCATCAAAATCGCCATCGCCATTACGAGAACGCGAACCGGCGGTACCGGCTCATAAACAAGCAGCGCGCGACTTTTGTCGAACACTCTCAGTACCGACTATCACCATGCCTCTGGCTCAAAATCTGCTGGACGTGCTCCACCGGTACTGGGATCTGGGGTTCATCTCCTTTGGCGGTCCAGGCGTCCATGTCGTGCTCCTGCGCCAGCGCTTCGTCGAGAAGCTGCACTGGGTCGACGAGACGACCTTTCTCGACCTCTTCGCGCTGGGCAATGCACTTCCGGGTCCAGGAAGCACGCAGCTCGCGTTCTCTATCGCCGTCGTCTGCCGCGGTGTCCTGCCCGGACTGCTAGCGTTCTTGCTATGGTCCCTCCCCGGAGCCATAGGCATGGCAGCCCTCGGAGTCGGTGTGTCGCGCATTCCCGACGTGCTGCCAGGTATCGTGCTCGCACTGCTCAGTGGCCTCAACGCCGCTGCTGTCGGCCTCATCGCCCTCGCAGCTGTCCAACTAGGCACAGCAGCCGCAACCGACCGTATCACGCTCTTCCTGGTGTGGCTGTCTGGATCCTTCGGGATCTGCTACCACGCGCCATGGATGTACCCTGTCCTTATCGTCGGCGGTGGCCTCACGACATTGCTATGGGACTTCCGCAGGCAGATGTGGCGCAAGATCCGCCCCCGCAGGCAGGACGATGCGATCGAGCTCAACAGTGCGCCAGAGACGCCAGCGGCGGTCAACACGAGCCAGCCTCCCAGCATTCGGCAACGCAACGCCAGCATCAGTGCTCCTCCGAGCGTGGTCGAGGCTGCCGCCCCCACACAGCGGTCCACCTCTCTGCAGGTGGTGTCCACGCCTGTCGCTATAGCCCTGATTGGCCTTTTCGTCCTCCTCCTCACTGTCCCGCTTGCGACGCGCGCTGGCCTACAGAACGCCGGCCGCAGTGTTGACCGAGCTCTCGACGTAAGTCCAATCTCTGTGATGCATCCCGCTCACTGCAGTTCTTCGCCAACATGATCATCGCAGGCACGATTATCTTCGGGGGCGGACCGGTAGTCATCCCCCTCCTGCGCGACTATGTCGTCGTCCCCGGCTGGGTCTCGTCACGCGACTTCCTCCTCGTCTTCGCAATCCTGCAAGCATTCCCGGGCCCCAACTTCAACTTCTCCGTCGCCCTCGGCATCCTCGCGGTCAGCAGCAACCCGGGCCTCGGCGCTGTCCTCGGCTTCATTGGCATCTTCTCCCCGGGTATCATCCTCAAGCTAGCCCTGCTTCCGCTATACAGCTCATGGAGGGACAAGGCAGTAGCCCGGAGCGTCATCCGCGGCCTGAACGCTACTGCATCAGGTCTCGTCTTTGTAGCAGTCTGGCAGCTGTTCCTGGTGGGGTACATCTACCAGCCAGCCACGGGGGAGGAGCCCCGCCAAACGATGAGTGGCCCGCTTACATCCGACCCGTTCTGGGCCGTGATCGCGTCGGCGAGCTATCTCGCAACGAGGAGCTTCAAGTCACCACCATGGCTTAGTGTGCTCGGCGGCGGAGTGGCAGGACTGGCATGGTATGGTGTGCAGCAGCAAAGGGGGACTGGTAGATAGTCATGTAGAGGGGCCGTTCGGGATGGCTCCGGATGTATCTGGTGCCACTTACGTCTTGTCAACAAATGTCATCATCGCTCTCATCGGCTTTGACTCCATCGCAACCATCATGGGCATCTGGCAGGCCGCCCTCGTCAAGACGGGCCTTGCCCAGCCTGGCCCGAAGATCACTGCGCATGACCGTGCTGTGCTTGAGTGAGTTGCGCATGCATGCGGTGGGCGGTGGCGTGGTGGACAGGTCGGGAGACCGCACTCACCTCGGCACTAGCCTAGCAACCGTCTGCGTCGGAATCCCTGCTAACGCACAGTCTGAAGAACCAGCGCGATAAGCTCAAGCAGTATCAGAAGCGTGTGAGTGTGACTCCTTCAGAGATGAAAGGGTCATGGTGTTTCTGGGGCCCAGCTCCACGAGCAATCACCTTCATGCTCCACGCCTCTCATTGCAATCTACACCTATCGCCGACGCAGAACACTGCTGACAGCAGATACAAGTAGTCCTCGACCGCGAACAGGAGATTGCTCGCGAAGCCCTAGCCAAGGGTGACAAGGTTGGTCACTCCCCATCACCCAGCTGACCGCAGCGCCGCGCACTCACAGCCCTCCGGCAACGCAAGTACCAAGAGCAGATGCTACTACGTACCGACGACCAACTGCGAACGCTACAGGATCTCGTCAGTACCCACATGAACCTTTCTGACAACAGGTATCCTCAATCGAGTTCGCGCAAATCCAAGCGGCAGTCGTCCACGGCTTGGAACAGGGCTCCGCAGTTCTCAAGCAGCTGCAGTCCGAGTTCTCCCTCGAACGCGTCGAGAAGCTCATGGACGAGACGCAAGAAGGTGTAGCGTACCAGAAGGAGATTGACGAGACCCTTATGAGCAAGATGAGCCCAGAGGAGGAGGAGGCGGTCAGGCTGGAACTGGAGGCGCTAGAGCGGGAACAGATGGTGCGTAGCAGCGGCCAGAGTGCAGACTTGTCGTCGGGTTGGAGTGCGATGCTGACGAACAGCCGGCGATCCCGAGCGTGCCGGATACGAACCCGGTGCACCTTCCCAACGTGCCAGAGGGCCAGCCGCAGGAGGCGGAGGAGGCAAAAGCAGCGGCCGAGGGAGAGGGTGGGTTGATGAGCCGGGCAGAGCTGACGGCAGCGCCGAGGGCGGAGCGGAAGGAGGAGCGGGTCGCCATGGCTGCGTAGGGGTCCGGGAGGTTGTATGCATTGCTCGTGGTTCTTGTAGTGTTCGCTGGTCTTGTCGGTCTCGTAGCCGCTCGTCGCCGGCGCGTGTGGTGCTGCAGCTGTGACATGGGTGCAGACCGTCTCGGCTGTGTCTCAGGCACCATTGTTGTTGACAGCGAGAGCGCGTCAACTTTCGCGTCCGCATCACTCGACTCTCCTACAGACTTCCTTTCACCCAGCCCAGCGGACACTCGCGCTCCAAGTCTAGTGATTGCTTTGCGAGTAGTTGACAAGCTACTGCCTCCAGACTACAAGCAACATGCAGGAGCTCGCCCCCCTGTTCCCAAGCCGGACGCACCCCGCCCTTCCGATCGCTGTCCAAATCCTCAGCACACTCCGCTCACAAACGGCGCCAGGAAGAGGCAACGACCTTCGCGCAGAAGAGCGCGCAGCTCTCGTTGGAGTAGCAGCTTTGCTAGGATGCGAACGGTAGGTCGTCGCACTGACAGTGCTAACGCCAGTGTCCAAAGTCATGACCTCTCCGAGAGTGGTGTTCAACGGGCATCCTCAGTGTCACCTGCACACTTCCGCTCTGCCCTCACATCGGCTAAGCGCATCTTGGCAGCATCAGAATCCAACTCTGCTCTCACCCCCCGACGTGGGGGAACAACGCCCACAAAACACTCGGCGTCTGCCTCAACCTCGACCTCCCCCATCCCCCTCCGGCCGACGTTCACAACACCCAGGAAAGTACGCAACACCTCGAACAGGGACTACGGCGACCTCCTCACCCCGCATGCCCACTCACCAGCGATGGCCAGTCCGCTGCGGCAGGACTTTGCCACATCCACGCGAGACGATGACCCCCCTACACCGACGAAGAAGACTCCCAGGGCGACGCCGTCCATGACTTCCGCAGCCAGGCGAGATCGGGAACGCGAAGGGGCTGCGCTGTTCGAACAACATCTGCGAGGGACGCACACGCCGGTGCAGGATGCGAACCCGTTCATCGCCCCTGCTGTGGAGGTTGAGTCTGTCGTGCGGCGCGCAGAGCGGGTCGAGAGGGCCGTGCGGAGGCGTCGACTACGGCCGAGGCAGGACTGGACGTTCCGCGAGAAGGTGTGGCGGGTGTCTGAGAGCTCGAGGGTGCATCTGGCGGCGCTGCTGAAGGAGGAGGAGGGTGTCCCGACTGAGGCTACTACGTTCGAGGAGGCTATCCTCGCTGCGTGGGCTTGATACTATGCAATATACATCTATGTCTACAGCTTCTTACTTAGGATTCGGTAATCCCTATCCTCCTCCTCCTCCCATCCCTCTTCTTCGGCTACTCTCGTTGGGTCGATCTCGTCGGGCGTGTATCCGACGTGCTCGTAGAATAACAGAGCAACTGTATTGCCTGTGCAGGTTAGCAACGAACGCTACTAGACTTACCAGTCAAGCAAGTCAGCATCGACTTCGACATGGCCTGGCGCCGGCCGATGTCCTCCAGTTCGCTCATCAGTTTGCGCCCTAGCCCTCGTCCACGGGCACTCTGGGACAACTGGAGCTCATAGCTGCTGTCAGTGGCTGCACCAGAGCTTGCGCACTCCTCGTAGGAAACGACAAAACGCACCAGTAGATCACCTCCGCATCCTTCGGACCCATGGTCTCCTCTGTGTCGAACCGGAAGCTCGCGAAGCCGAGTAGTTCACCGTCGCTCGCCTCGACAACGAGATACCTCGCGTCCTGGTGGAACATTTCCTCCCACTTCTCTTGCTTTGTATGTTGCATGCTCGTCCCGGCAGCCAGAGGGGCAATGTTGCTGTCGAACAGGAGATACAGATGCTCCCTTAGCTCGGGCGACGTCGACTTCGCAGTCAACAGCAGCAGCGTGCTGCCGTCAGACAGCTTGCATGGCAGATCTGGTGCGAGCGTGCGCACATCAGCCTGTTGTCAGAGTCGCTCGCCTGCGTTACTCACCGCACAGGCGGCGCGCACGCGCTTGGTGGCCATGACGCAGAAAGTGGTATCGATGCGGAAAGTCAAAAGTGGAGGTCCACCTGATCAAAACAAATCGCGACCGACGTCCCTTCGCGCTCTTTTGTACTACTCTTAGCACCAACCGCCATGCTCCCGTTTTCGACGCTCCTCCTAAGGAGCTACTACGAGGCGATAGGATGGAACGAGGATAACCTGTACTCGAACATCACGCGGTCCTCGGCAGGTGAGCACGTGTCGCGATGCCGCTAACCCCAGCCCTCATGTACGCGCGTTTAGCGATTTCCGACTGACAACAGAGACTTTCCTATACCGAACTCACTCATTCTGCAACTAGCTAACGCACCCACACCGATATTCTTTACAAGCTATGCGCTGGACGCACTGCCTCAACTCAACGGCTCGCTGTCGTACATCACGACGAGCGAGCCTCTATCAGTGAGCGACTTGCTCGCCGGAGCTAACTATAGATCGGGCCGTCTCGAACGATGCCGTTCCGAGACGTAGTCGAGCGGTTCCGCGTCTACCCACCACCGAGGGTACCAGAGGGCAAGCCAGAGATATGGCAGGGCGGGAGGCGCGTCGAGGGCCGGGACTTCCTCTTCTACAGCAGGATGCACCTCCCCAGCATGCACCTGTCGGGGCTGGCTGTGACTAGGCTGGCACCTACACTGCAAGCCCACCTTGCATTCGTGCACCAGCCGCAAAGGGTGCGCTTTTCTGCCCCGCCGACGCACACTCGGACTTCAAACTCGACGCAGAGTCCGCTGAATGCTCCGCCACAGCCGCCGAACAATCTTCTGCTTGCGCTGCAGCATGATACTGGAAAGTACTCGGGCGAGTACACTTACTCTGCTGCGGATGGGATGTTCGGCGTGCGCGGGCTGTACAACTTTGGCTGGAACGAGGAGACGGAGGAGAACAAAGTGGAGGAGGACAACTCGGAGGGGACGCTGCATGGTCGCTTCAGCGCAGGCGGCGAGGTGTACTTCTCCGTGAAGCAACGGAGCGCAGGCAGTGAGTTAATCGCTGAGTCTGAGCTGATGTAGTCTCAACTGGTGTGCGGTTCACCACCCTCCCTTCGGCTCCAGGCTCGTCTTCGTCCCCGCCCACGACGATTTCCGTGCTGTACAACCCCTTGATCGGCTTCGTATCAGCCTCGTACGCCGCGCAGATATCGCCCACGGTGTCAGCGGCCACTCGCTTCGGCGTCAACATCTACAGCTACGAGAGCGACTTTGCGATCGGCGGCGAGTGGTGGATCCGAAGGAGGAGAGGAAAGCGCGCGGAGGTTGAGATGAGCCCCGAGGCCAAGGCTATGCTGGCAAAGCACCAAGCTATTGGTGGAAGTCTGCGCGATGAGCCAGAGGCAGAGGTACCCCCTCCAGTTCTGGAGGTCGAAACCGAACCGCTGAAGGAGCTAGCTTCGGATATCAGCAGCGATGAGCGTGACGGGGTGGTCAAGGCTCGTCTGTCTGGGAACTGGTCCTTGGCCCTCTTGTATGAGAGCAGGATCCGCAACTGCCTTGTCTCCGTTGGCCTCGTGTCCGACATACTTGGAGGAACCGGCAAGGCTATCAGGAGTGTCGGTCTCGAGGTGCAGTATTACTCGTAGGCAGTGGAATGTCGTTTCTTGATACCAAAAGGATTATGCATTATGTTGTTCTAATCGATAGCCTCACTTCCTCGCCGTGCTATGCTTACTCTTAGATGCTTCTTTCTTTCTCGCCCAATGGCCATCCCCACCTTCATCGCTGCTGACATTCACCCTGCACGGGTAGTACTACCCGGACATCCACCCATCTCCGTTCGGTCATGTCGGCATACGGCTCGAAATAAGTCAGCTGCTATTCCATCTTCCTCAACTCCTCTTCAACTCCAAAATGCGGCCCTCCATCTTCCGCGCCGTGCGAGCGAACGCCTCCCTAGCATCTCAGGCATCAAAGGCACGCCCACTTCTTGCTAGGCCATTAGCTCCTCAAACCCGTCCTTTTTCCAGCTCATTGGGTGAGTCAACGAATCCGGTCGGCGATGTGAAAGTGTCGCCGCTGGCTCCGATATCTTGCCATCGCTCCTGCAAGGCCGCCGGAGCCTGCCGGTATACTCAGAGGGACTCAGTCTGATCGCAGTGGCACGCCATGGGGACATCGTCCGCCCCAAGCCGGGAACAGGGTGGGTTGAGAGGGCTGGGACCGAGCTCATATCCAGGATCAAGGTGAAGTACGTCGACTCGAAGGGGAACGAGATCAAGACGGTCGAGGGGAACGAGGGGGACAACTTGTTGTTGTTGGCACACGAGTATGATGTGGATCTGGAAGGTGAGTTGCGTCGCTCTGGACAGCGGTGGTGTTTGACGGGCGAGCTTGCGTTGTCGCCTTCGACGCAGATGGGCTCTGTGGTCTCTGCAATCTCGCGCAGGACACACTCTCCACGTCTCCGCGTGCGAGGGCTTTAGCGTGCTGGGCTGTATTCGACCTTGCATCTTGTGCGATGTTCTCGTTCTGAGTGGATACTGGCTTGGTCCCATGTTGCTCATACTCCTGTCCCGCCGTATCAGCACGTCATCTCACGCGGACTGCTTGCTAACTATCAGGCGCTTGCGAGTGCTCCTGCGCATGCTCGACATGCCATGTGATTCTGGAGCCCGAGGTGTTCGACCGGTTGCCAGAGGCAGAGGACGAGGAGAACGACATGCTGGACCTGGCGTTCGGGTTGGAGGACACGTGAGTGCCACAGTGATCGGCCATCCGTACTCGACGCAGCCATACTGATACCAGCTCCCGCCTCGGCTGCCAAGTCAAGCTCACCCGCGACCTCGATGGTATGGTTGCGCGTCTCCCAGCTGCGACGCGCAACATGTATGTTGATGGTGCGTAATACGGTGACTGTGGTTGGCTGGAATGACGTCTGGTTACTAACAAGCAGGAGCAAAGTCTAGGACGTAGTGGCATAATCTCATGCATCGACCGACATCTCTGCAATACATCTCTCATGGTATGGACGACTTGGAAACGCTTTTTGGAGCGCGTCATCAAATCGCGCTGTCTGGTGACGGACTTGAGCGGGCACTGAGCAGAACCGGATGTACAGAGGCAGCTGGAAGGACGCCTAACCGAGACCTACTGAACTAATGATACCACCTTACGCGCTGCTCGGGTTGCTCTGTTGGCTGCTCTGCTCTTTGCGCTCGCGGTCTTGCTCGACTTGGCTGACCTCTCCTGCTGCTGGGGCATGGGGCTTCCGGGCGATGGCGATTGCGAAGAGAACGGATATGATACCAATGAGTGCCATCCACACTGTGGTCGCGCTCCAGCCAGCGATATACCGAGGCGCATCCTTCGCCGGCCACAGGAACACACCGTAAATGGATGCTGAATTGCCGAGTGCGTTAACGGTGGCAATGGCGACAGCGCGCTTCTCTGCTGGGTGGGTGATGATATTGGGAACCCAGGTGAGCACCAATGGGCACACTGCGTAAACAGAGCCAAACGCGAACACTAGGAAGACATCTACCCTTGTCAGTGATCAAACTCCCACACGGGACCTACATTGCACGATATCATTGGACACTGCGACAATGACGATGAAGCAGACGGTACCGATAATCGAGGCGATGCCGAGGAAGAGCGGCTTATTCTTGCGCCAGTCCGCGCAGAAGCAGAAGACTAGGATGAAGACGAACGCCGAGGCATACATTGGGATCGTGTGGTACTGCGCCGAGTACCCACTGTAGCCCATGGAGCTCACGAGGGTCGGGATGAAGTACTGAATGGTCTGAGCGCCGGTACACAGCATGTACAGCAGGATCAGGCAGTACACGCGCCAGTCGGTGAAGCAGAGCTTCAGTGCCTCACGCTCTGTCGTGTGTACGCCCCCTTGAGTACCCGCGAGGCCATCGTATGCTAGGCGCTGGGCCGCCAACGTGCGTTCCTCCTCTGTGAGTAACTTGCTGGTGGCAGGCCAGTCGGGCATAAACATCCACGTGAAGCAGCCGAGGAACGACGACCCCACGCCCTCAATGATGAACAGCCACTGCCACCCTGCGATACCTCTGGCGCCGTCCAGATGCTCGGTGATCAGACCGGCGAGAAGGCCGGAGAAGGCTCCCGATACGGCAGTGGCGGTGTAGTATATCGAGTATCGCGTGGAGATCTCGTATCGCCTATACCAGGACGACAGGTAGAACGTTACTCCAGGTGCGAAACCTGCCTCTGCGATACCCAGTGCAAAGCGGACACCCGCAAGCTGATGCCAGTTATTCGTGGCAGCCATACAGGCACTGATGCCGCCCCATATGATGCACAACCCCGAGATGTACAGCGATGGCCGGCACCGAGCGATGATGAGGTTTGAAGGGATCTCGAATACCACATAGGAGATGAAGAACACCAGGAGGACGACAGAGTACTGGTCCGAGGTGAGGTTGAAAGCCTCCTCCAGGCCACCCGTCTTGGCGTTGCCGATGTTGGCGCGGTCCAGGTACGACAGAGTGTACAGTCCCCAAACGCATGGCTGTTGTCGATCAGTCTTGCTATCCTGCTGAGATACTTGGCATGCTCACTATAATCCTGATATCAATCTTGCGCAGTAGTTTCTTCTCGGCTTCAGACCCGGGCACATATGTCTCAGCGAGTGCTCGGAGCTGATCCTCGTGCGTGGGGGGCCCGCCCTCGTTTAGGCTGTGAGTCTGTTTGAGATCGCCATCAGAGAGGGCAGGTGAGGTGGGGTCCGTCATATCGCTGTCGCTGTCGATTGAGCTCCAGCACAATCAGGAAGCTGAGACAACTGAATGAGGATCTCTGTCGCCATCGACTTTATACCACCCTCGAGCTATTTTTTGTTTCCTCTTCCACCTTGCTGTCGAGCAGGACTCCCTGTCAGCTGGACTCGAGGACATCGCCGGCCGGAGATGTCTGTTGCGCGAGAGCGGATATCCAGAGTTGTCAAGAGTTGTCGTCCTGCTGAACTGCTAATGATATGAGCGCGCAGCGGTAGTGATTCGACTCCCACATACCCCGGGCTGTTCTACAGAAATCAGACAGCGAGTAGACGTTGCTAGACAGCGAGATTATTATCGTGCGATGCGCCAGCAGCGCTGCAGTCCACTTTTGCATCCCTCGTTCCTCGGCAGTCCACTTTTGCGTCATTAAACAATGGAGACACGCCAAACCTCTCAGCACATTGTATAAAGTGCAACCGTTGCTTCCTGAGTTGGCATCACAACATCATGGCTGTCTCAAGAGCCCACCCCAATGTCGTGCTGATTACAGGAGCTGGCGGCTTCCTAGGAGGACTCCTGTCATCAGCACTCTTGGAGGATCCGTCAACACCCGATGTCAAGCTCATTCTAGCCGACATCGTAGAGCCACTCGTTCCTTCGGATGCGTCCAATGATGCGGTCATTGCTGTCAAAGCAGACCTTTGCAACCCCGTAGAGGTCGACGCTCTCTTTGGCACAAGGTATGGCGTGCCCGACACGGTGTATTGCCTCCATGGTATCATGTCACGAGGCAGCGAAGACGACTTTGATCTCGGTTTGCAGGTCAACTTTGACTCGATCCGACTGTTGCTGAACAGAGCTCGCCAGGAGAGCAACGACGGAAAAACTCCTATCCGCTTCATCTTTACGTCGTCGTTGGCGGTTTATGGAGGACCTTTGCCCGACGTTGTCGGACCCAGCACCATTGCCACGCCCGAGGGTTCCTATGGCTGTGGCAAGCTCTTATCTGAGCTCCTTGTCAACGAGTACACTCGCCGAGGCTTCGTTGATGGTCGCGTCTTGCGTCTGCCCACCATCGTCGTCCGCCCCGGCGCCCCATCGGCGGCTAGTTCGTCTTTCTTGTCTGGCATCATCCGAGAGCCGCTGCGAGGTGTTGAGACAGTGTGCCCGATCGGTGACAGCTTTGATTCTCCCGAGCTCAACCTCGCAGTCTGGGTCGCCTCTCCAGAGACGACAGTACGCAACTTTGTCATAGCCAAGCACATTCCTGCGGACAAGTTCCTGCCGCACACACGCACAGTCTACCTCCCCGGGTTCACCGTCACGATCAGAGAGGAGCTGGAGGCCTTGTGCGAGGTAGCAGGCGACGACGCTCTCAAGCTTGTCAAGTTCCAGGACGACCCCACCAACCGCCGCATCGTGTCGTCATGGCCTTCTCGGTTTTACAACTCGTATCCCCTGGGCCTTGGCTTTGTAGTCGACAAGGGCGGGATGTCGCCGTTGGTAGCCCGCTTCAAGGCCTCTCTCGAGTCGGAGAATGCATGAAACATATGCGTTGGCCCATCGACAGAACGTGAGACACTGCTGACCAGTAACCTGTTGGCTGTGCAGAAGCTAAGGGGAGGCCATGAGAGAGAAAGCTCCTTGAACGTGAGCTTGGAGGAGCCTTGAGCAGAAAGCTCCTTGCTGAGCTGGGCCATTCCTCTCCAGTATCAGCTGGCCAGCAGGGAGATAGCTCCTTGCCCGAAAGTGGCGACCACTGGTTTGGTGTCGCTCCAGCCCAAGACATCCATCTCGACTTGTTATCAATTTGCGTTGTAGAAATGTTTGTGTTGTCCAATACGCCAATCTCGATTTGATCAATGTGTGCGGCCACTGCAAGCAGCAGCACGTTCACTGGGAGTGAATATTTCAGCCCACCTGGTCATCAGCGGAGCACATTCGCGACAACGTCCGGGTGGAGTGCCAGCGATAAAAGTCGCGAAGTCAAGAGGGAACGGTGGGTCCCTCCTTCCTCACAAACATGGGCGGCGACACTAATACTAGTTATGACGAGACCACATCCCGGACGCAGCTGGCGTGCTTCCACTGTCGGGAGAAGCGCATCCGATGCAGCGGCACACGCCCCGTGTGCTCGACGTGTGCGGGTTTAAAACTCCAGTGCACCTGGCCTGCGGGACGAAGACGACGGCGCACCCGTCGCGAGATGGAGGAAGCCAAACAAAGACAAGAGCAAAAGACGCGCATAGGCCAACTTCACCAATTCAATGCAGCACCCACTACGGCATCAGCAGAGACCTCGACCTCTCCTCTGTCCACTTTCAAAGTCTGGGGCGCCACTGCAGAGATCTTGCCACCCCCTCCCCCGACCGTGCCCCCCACATCTGCGGGTGGCAATTCCGCAAGCGAGAACGCCAGCTCCGCTAGCGCAGCTTCGAGCGCTCTCCCGATAGCCACCTTTGCAGGGTTCTTGACCCAGTCTCCTGGTACCGACGTTCGCCTCCTCGACGACCTGAACCGCACCGCGTACTTGGCAGATGATGGGAGCTCAGGAGAGGCGCTAGAGCTGTTCTACTACCGCCTCAGCGGCTCGACCGCAATTAACCCGGGCATCCATCGTATCAGCTTGAAGTTGCGCCGACGACCAGGATCTCTGATCACTGCAGAGCCTATACAAGAAGAGGCTCAGACCAAGCAATCACCCAGGCTTCCGCAAGAGCTCGACCTGTTCGACGGAAACAACCTGCCACATCGAGCGGTATGGGAGACCATATTCGACCAGTTCCTCACGCACATGTCCGCGCTGTTCCCCAGCGTATCACGGCAGCGCATGATGGAGCGGTATGACTCTGGAACGATGAGTGCTTTCCTAGCAAACAGTATCTGTGCTCTCGGGGCGCGGTTCCAGGATGGTCATGACGGAGGAAACCTCGCAGCATGTGCGCCGTTTATTGCAAAGGCTGAGCAACTCGTGGTTCCTCTCCTCCATCTTCCGGCTCACGATGTCTGCTCTGGGCTGCTCCTTCTTGCCTGGGCAAGCTATGGTCACTCCTCCGAGGCTGGCCTCTGGCAATACACTGGCATGGCCATTCGGATGGCCACCGACCTCGGCATGCACGAGAAGAGCCACATCTACGAAAGCGCCCAACACCTTGTACGCACACGCCGGCTCTTCTGGTCACTCTTCATCACCGACGCTGTCGTGGCCATGTCTACAGGCCGTTCAACTACAATCGACGTGGACACTGTTGAGATCCCATTCCCAGAGGATGAAGACTTCTTCCCCGACCCGTCGCGCGACGCTCCCTCTCATCCAAGCTTTTCACCTGGCGAACCCGTCCAGCCCGTGGCTTTTGTATACCTTGTACGGCTTATGGTGGTGACCGCAAGGATAGCGAACGTTCTCAATGGTCGTCGCTGGCACGGGCAACCACAGTACGCCACCCAGCAGACCCCAGGCGAACAACTCTCAGAACTGCAGACCCGCCTCATCAGCTTTTACTCTACCTTGCCAGACGCGATGCGTTGGTCCGCAGAAAACTTCAAGATACAGCTCGCACGCGGCCACGGCACAACCTTTCTTACGCTTCACCTTTGGTCTCATGCCGTCCTCGCACTTGTCTGCCACCCCATCCTTCTTCGTCCTCCATCCGCGGGTGACAACCCGTTCTGCGCGGGCCTGCCGCACAACGCTCGCTTGGCAAGTTTGAGCGCACGCCAGATAAGCGAGTGCTTGGTGTTTGCAGATCTCGTGTCTCATACCAGCTACACTGGCTCTCCGCTGGTAGTCCAGCCTCTGTTCATTGCTGCGATGGCCCTGGTGCACGACATGGCTGGAGATAATATGACCGAGACTGGAACGCAACCCAGCGACGTGTTCGTGGCGACCGTCACAAAGCAGAACCTCTCGGTCATGCTGCGAGCTATCGCTCGTACAGAAGGATACTGGGCCGGTGCAAGTTATGTGGCCAAGACTCTCGAGGAGCGTGAGTATCACACTCCCATCACCAGCTGACAAAAGGCACTGGCATACCGCGATCGCGGCCCAGCGCAATGCGAGGCACTTACATCTCGCTGCCCGATAACGGTCTTCTGCGTCGGTTCGAGGCGGACCCGCGCCACCCAGCCAACATCACCCCGCCAACCGAAACCTCTCTACAGAACAGCATGGCCCGCGACCAAGGCAGACACAGTGAGTTTCCCATGCATGCGACCTGACGTCTGGCGAAATGTGGGTCCCCGACCTCCTGAACGGATATTCCGTCCAGGAAACCAGTTTCGCTCCGGCGGGCAGAGTCGATTTCGAGCACCTCATGGCCGGGGCAAGAGGTGCAGCCGCAGCGTACGCAGCGTAGATGTTGCGCGCGCAACCGTGCAGAGAGCAGTGGCTTGTCACATATAGAGTGGCCGTGGCGAGTAGTCTGGCGCCAGTTGACTGCAGTTGAGATACCTATCCTCCATGTGTATTTAACGTCCTAGCTAGGGTCGGAGCCGGCCCGGGTATCCAGTCAGGAGACGCCCTCATGCGCCTCTGGACTGCCGATAGCCGTGCTTGGCCGGGGATGTAAACATTTGACCCATCGATTCAGCGAGCTCGCAGTTGCTTCTGATTGACGACCAAGCTAACATGGTGGATGTCTTGCGCAGGTCGAAGCGCGTCAGTCAACCGGCTAGGCCGAGCGCGCAAACCAACGCGCCGCAACTGGCTTCGAAGCCGAAAGTTTCGATATCATCGCCGACCAAAGCTCAGGCAGCTGCCAAGGCCACTGCAGTGAAGAGCAAATCGAACAAAGCCGTGAATAGCAGGTCAACCTCGGCCAAAGCCCCCGGCGCCAAGCAAGCAGCACCCCTTCCTGCGACAACAGCAACCAGCATCGACCACAAGGCCTACCCTCACATCTTTGAGCAGATCGTTGAGCACGCACCCTATGCCTCCCTCCTCGCCCTCCGCGCAGCATCAAAGACTCTCCGCCAGGCCATCGATCTGCGCCTAGGCTCTCACGTTGTCCTTCGCGCCGGCCTGCCTCCTCCCAAGGGCGCCAAGTGGGCCCGCACAGCCGGCTACCTCCCCCGCGGACCTGCGAAACAGCGCCCACGCCAAACTCGCATCAACGTCGCCGCGCGGGATGGCCAGCTTCCCGGCTTTGTGTGCGACTACCTCCACGTTCCCGAGGACGGAGACTCCTGCGGAGCCGACTGCACTGCCCTCCGCGAACGATGGGAGGCTGTCTTTGCCACATCGACGACGCTAGACCTCCACCCGTGGATAACTGGTGGCGGCCGCCTGTGGACGGTGAAGACCAAGTTCCCGGCGCTCAAGGTCGTCCGGTTTTACCCTTACGAATATATGCGCTGCGAGTTCATGGCGGAGACGATTGTGGTCTTTACGACATTCGAGAACCCGGAACCTAAACGATACGCGGCGGTCGTGCCTGCTCCGACGTGCTTTCTCGACAAGGTCGTGCGCCGGATGGTCGTGCACGCGACGTATGACTGCAAGCGGCCGACGCTGCACAACTGCTGGGTCACGCTGCCGATGCTGGAGGAGGTGGAGGAGGTTGTCATGATCTTTGAGCCGGTCGCCGGGTCGACGGTGTGTACCAACCCGGAGTGGGGGGAGAGTCAACGGCCGAACGGGTGGTTGTGGGACATTGTGTGTGCCTTGCGCGTTGGCTCAAAGGTGCAGTTCACGGTCGTGGGCGCGTTGGAGGCACCGCCGCTGTGTCTGGGGGTTGGAGATGGGGTGGAGAGGGGGAGGGAGGAGCTGGAGGCTGTGGTGCTTCACAACATTGTCGAGTACATCAGGGAGGATGACCAGGTGCAGAGCAAGGGCGGGCTCATGGCCGAGAGGGAGGGGGAGATCAGAAGCCAGCTGACGTTTGCTTCGGTCGAGGAGTACAGGAAGGAGGTGGGTGAGGCGCAGTGGGCTATAGAGGCGGTGCCGACTGCGCCTTGTCGATAGATGTTATCATGTGTTCATGCACTGCCGACTAACTTGGACATGTGCCGCACTCAATCTCGTGCCGATGCGATTCACTGTGACGTTGACGTTCTGCCAGTGCGGAATGCTAAAGATCGCCAGCGATTCCGGATATCCCGTATCTGATTGCCACTCGACCTCGGTGCCAACGATGCGGTGCAACACGCCACGCGCCTCGTCCGCCACTGCAACAGCCTTCTCGGCATGAACGTCCTGCTCGTTCTCCTCGGGGCGTATGCCTTTGTCTCTTCTCTTGCATTGTTCTTCTCCGGCTCGTCCTCGCCCATCAAGATCACCAACATGTCCTCGCCCGTCAAGATCACCACCAACGGTTTCTTCAGCGTCAAACGCAACCCCGAACTCGGCGTAGTCCGCCTCCAGATCAAGGCTAGCGGGCCGGAGCCCGGGCCCGTCCTCGAGAGCGTCAGCAAGGCAGCAGCTGAGGTCTCAGACGTTCTCAGGCCCCTAGCGGTGCCCAAGGAGGAGGGCCAGAATGTCGACGTGCAGACTGAGGTGCTCGACCCGGCTCACCCCATCACCTCGTGGAAGATGCAGGACCTCCGCACCTGGAGCCGAGATGAGAACGACGAGCACAGGCCGCACCCGCCACCTGTGGCCGCACGGGTTATGATGGCTGCTGCGCCTGCGCCTGAGGGCCCGAGGACGACGCACTACGCGCAGGTGGGCGCTTCGGCTACCTTCCACGACTTTGAGGAGATGTCAAAGATTATTGCGCAGATCACTGTATGTGCCCTGCTTTCGCGTCGCTGACAATCTCAGAAGATCAAGCACGTCGAGGTTTCCAACCTCAGCTGGCGGGTAACGAAGAAGACTGAGGCGGAGCTGCAGACTCGGGTTACGCAGGGTGCCTATGAGAGCGCTCTTCTCACTGCGAAGGACCTGGCTGAAGTCATCTCGGGTAACCCTCCCCGGCCGGCCGAGGTCGACTGCCACAGCTCTGGTGGCGGACCTCGCATGTTTGCCGTCGCTGCGGAGCATTACAGCGGTGGGAACAGACAGCCCGAGCCCATCTCCTTCGAGCCTGAGCCCATCGAGATCAGTGGCAATGTGCGCGTCGTGTGGAATGTGGACCCTAAGTGATGCGGCGGGTCAAGAGATGATGACTCGCCAGAAATAGACAGTATGGGAGATTTGGTGTTACATACAGTGCCATGCTAGTGTTCCGTTCTGCTATCTCTACAATTGTGCTGCTGTTTTCGTAATCTAGTGCCCCTTGCGTCCATCAGTCGCGTCGCCAGACTTGCACGCGATGATCTTGATCCTGGGAGCCGTCACAAGCTCGCCGCTATGGCTACCTGTCAGCCGTGCCCACCGAACAGCGCCCCGCCGGGGCCTGAGCACTCACGAAGATCCCGTACCCTCCATCTTAAACTGCGGGTCTTTCACCACAAACGTCCAGACATCATCACACGAGCGGTACATATCGAGGTGGCCCTGCGCTGTCAGCCAGATGAACCCCTCGCAAACCAACCTTGACCGTCGTCTTTTGCTTGACGCCCTTCTGCAAGCACTCTGTCAAGCTCTTGTCAAACTGCGCTGTCAGTAATCGACCAGGAGGACTATCCGCTGACCTGCTGGAGAACGCGCATTGCCAGCTGTGGAGGGATATCGCCCGACGTGATAAGCTCGTCCAGCGAGTCGGTGAGCGCCGTCCCGATGCTACGCCAGTGTCAGTACTGCATTCTACCCGTGTACACAGCCCAATGCCGCGTACCTTGATCCGCGGTAGAACTCGTAGTAGGTCTGCCCCTTGTTGTCTGCCATGGTGGTGGTCAGTACGATGCTGACATTGCCTGATGCCCAAGATGCTCGGGTAGCCGTGAGACAATACGCTGGGTGGCAAATATCAGCACATATTTATAAGCATTTTATCCCAGGGAGCTCGCGTGGACTCCACGTGGCTGATCGGTCCGTGAAATGTCCGTCGTTCATGACTCGCGCCCAGAATACACAACCTTGCCTTTATCTTTCCCAAAATCCATCCAGTCTCGACGCCGCTGCAGGACTCGAGTTTCTCAGGCATTCAAGTCAACAGTACCACTCGTACTCGGTCTCCCATCCACTCAACATGTCTGCTGATCAGGACTTCACCAAGCGCAAGCTCTGGGGGTAGGTGGGCAACTGTGGCTCTAGCTAACATCCAGCGGCCGCTTCACGGGTGCCACTGACCCTCTGTAAGCTCACTCGGCCTCTCCAGAGTCAAGCTGACAGCTTCAGAATGCACGAGTTCAACCAGTCGCTCAAGTACGACAAGCGCATGTACGCTGCCGACGTCAAGGGCTCCATTGCGTTCTCCAAGGCGCTGCTCAAGGCCGGCATCCTGAACGAGAAGGAGCAGCAGGAGATCACCCGTGGCCTCAAGCTCGTCGAGGAGGAGTGGGCCAACGGAACCTTCAAGATTGCCGCAGACGACGAGGACATCCACACCGCCAACGAGCGCCGCCTGTCCGAGATCATCGGCAAGGACATCGGCGGCAAGCTCCACACCGGCCGCAGCCGTAACGACCAGGTCGCGACGGATATGCGTATCTGGCTGCTTGACGAGGTTGCCAAGGTCGAGGAGTACCTCTCCGGCCTGTTGAACGTCATGGCCTCGCGCGCCGAGAAGGAGGTTGACGCCGTCATGCCCGGCTACACCCACCTGCAGCGTGCCCAGCCCGTGCGCTGGTCGCACGTCCTGCTCTCGCACGCGCAGTCGTTCGCCAACGACCTCGAGCGCCTCCGCGAGAACACCAAGCGCATCAGCGTCCTCCCCCTCGGAAGCGCCGCGCTCGCGGGCAACCCGTACGGCCTGGACCGTGAGCTGCTCCGCGCCGAGCTGGGCTTCAAGAGCATCGGCGAGAACTCGATGCACGCCGTGGCCGACCGTGACTTTGTCACCGAGTTCCTCTTCTGGGCCTCGCTCATGATGCAGCACATGTCCCGCCTGGCCGAGGACCTTATCATCTACTCGACCGCCGAGTTTGGCTTCATCCAGTGCTCGGACGCATACTCGACCGGCTCGAGCATCATGCCCCAGAAGAAGAACCCCGACTCGCTCGAGCTCCTCCGCGGCAAGAGCGGTCGTGTCTTTGGCCAGCTCGCAGGCTTCATGATGAGCGTCAAGGGTATCCCCTCGACGTACAACAAAGACCTGCAGGAGGACAAGGAGCCGCTCTTTGACTGTGTCGACACTGTCTCGGCCGCGCTCCAGATCGCCGAGGGTGTGCTCGCAACGCTCACTATCCGCCCCGAGAACATGCTCGCCGCGTGCACTATGGACATGCTCGCGACCGACATTGCCGACTACCTCGTGCGCAAGGGTGTGCCCTTCCGCGAGACGCACCACATCTCGGGCCGCTCCGTCGCGTTGGCGGAGCAGACCGGCCGCCAGATCTCGGACCTCACCATGGCAGAGTGGAAGGACCTCAGCGAGCACTTTGGCGACGATGTGCAGGACATCTTCAACTTTGAGAACTCGGTTGAGAAGC
Source organism: Cutaneotrichosporon curvatum (assembly GCA_001600275.1). Classification (NCBI taxonomy): domain Eukaryota; kingdom Fungi; phylum Basidiomycota; class Tremellomycetes; order Trichosporonales; family Trichosporonaceae; genus Cutaneotrichosporon; species Cutaneotrichosporon curvatum. Next base: position 919,811 of record BCJH01000004.1, on the reverse strand, counting down.
GCAGCGCTATCGGTGGGCCATCGCGCGCGCGTATCCAGGACCAGGTTGACTCCCTCCGCAAGCGCATCGGGCAATAGTGCGCGCGACAGCGCGCGAGGCAGCATATGCATTGGTTGTGGGCACTGATATGAGACCGAGTAAAACATTGAGGATTGACTGACCGCCGATAGGGCGAGACTCCGCGTCTATGCTAATTGCGACATGCATGATGCGATGATTACGATGCGATTATGGAGTGTACAAGAGGGACTACAATTTTGTTTCGTCGATGTGAGGTGGGCTGGGATGGGGGCATTATCCGAGAAGGTCTTTGAGGATGATAGCTGGGTCTTCATATTTCCAGTGCAGGTTGTGCTTCTTTTCGCGCTTAGGCTCCTCGCCGCCCTCGTTGCGGCCGGCCTTGTCAACCTTGAGCAGGCCCGTGTCTGCGAGGTTCTGGAACACCGCCTCCATCTTGCGCTGGCTTGCGGGAGCATGGAGCGCGGTCGGGACCTGCACTGGGGACTTGGGCGGTTGGCCTGGAACGGCGGGGAGGGCGCCTGCGACTGCTGGCGGGGCAATGAGCTGCGGAGCGACGGAGGTGGGGCGAGAGGTCTCCTTCCTGACTGTTGCGGAGCGGTTGAGCTCGTCCTCGCCGATGGTGAGCGAGGAAGCGAGCTTGTACAGCGTTGGGCTGGCTTGCGGCTGCAGCCCGGGGGTGAGGTTGAACAGGTACTGGAGGGTGTGGAGATCTGGCGTGGGCAGTGGGGGCTCGACCTTGTCGTGGTTGACGTTGGTGTTCTTCAAGCCGAGCGGGACGCGCAGTGTGTCCTGCCCGGGCCGGTCGTGGCCGGTGAGATGGGCGATGCTGTGAAGCATGTCGCCCAGATGCGCGTTCAGCCCGACACCCATGAATTCGCCGATCTCGCGCATAGCCTCGGGGGAGACGTTCAAGCCATACGGCTTGCCAACCTGCGCGAGACGCTGACCCAGCTGGTGCGATGACGGGATGACGTGCGACGACTGAGCAAGTGGAGGATGTTGTGGGTCTGAGCGTTGTAAGCGACGGTGCGTCACAATGCAACTCACTTGATTGGTAGACAGACCACTTGCGCTTCTTGCCGACCGCGCCGTCCCAGTCGCCCTGCGCGGCAGTGGCTTCTCGCTCGCTCTCCCCATCCTCCTCGTCCTCGTTGTTGACAGAGCGGCGGATGCGGTCGCGCTCCCGGCCGCCCATGCCCATGACCCAGTTGCGTACCCGATCCCTTGGCTCGATGAACACTGGATCTGTGTCAAAGTCCGATGCATCAAGGCCACCCCGCCGCCGCTTGTGCATGCCAAGCGGGGAGGCGGGTCCGTTGCCAAACTGTGGCGACGATGCATTGTGCAGCAGCGCAGTGAGGAACTGGTTGTGGAGGTGCACTGCGACGTTGTAAGCGACATTGCAATTACTTTAGCGCAGACTTACCGTTCTTGGGCTTGAGCCATCCACGCACCAGCGCCTCGAGCTCGTTCCGCCCAACCTGACCTAGGAGGTATGCTTTGAGTGCTTTCCAGTATGGGAGACCCTCCTCGCCCAATGCATCATGCAGCTGCTGCTTGATTTCATGGAGGTCCGTCCTTTCAAACGGCGGGATGGAATCAGGACGGGGCGGGAGTTGTGCCACATTGGCGGGTGCCACTGCCACAGGGGTCATTGCGAGGTGGTTGCCAGAGCCCGAGGGTGGACCGGTGGAGGTGCTGGTGCTGGCGGTGGKGGGKGGGKGGKGGGGRGGGKGTGGGAGCGGGGCTGGGCCATGGCTGGTCATGGACCTGCGGGGGTCGGGCGATGGCGAGTGACGCTGTGAGGTCACTGGGGGTGGATGGATGCCTGTGCGAGGCGTGTCGTCGACGCGATCACGACGGTGTTGGATGGGTGATGGAGGTGGTTAAAGGTGCCAGGCAAAGTGGACTCAAAAGGATGGGCGCTCGGAGGATCGGAGGAGCGGAGGGAGGGGACAGGGCAGTCGGCTAAAGGGGGTGGAGCGGATAAGGAAAATGAGTGGTCATTAATACGCGTGGTATACGCATGGTAATTGTCATCAGGATATTGCGGGCGCTTCAGAAATGTTCACGACCAGGTCGAGCTCATTCGAACTGTTGTGGACTTGATCAAGTAAACAAACAGCAATGGCAGCAACAGCAGTGCAAGCACCACAAGATACGTCGGCGGCGGCGGGGCCGTCATCCTCCGCCGCGGTATTCAAGCGTCTGCACCCGGATCAGTACCTCACCCGCTTTCTCGAGAACGGCTACCGACCGGATGGGAGGCGTATCAACGCCTGGCGCGATGTCAGCGTGCATGTTGGTAGGTGCCTTCTTGCATATGTTTGAGGGGTTTTAGCTGACAGCAGGCTCCGTTGCTACAGCGAACGGGTCGGCTCTCGTGCGCATGGGCGAGACGACAATGGTGTGTGGAATCAAGGCAGAGATTGCCGAGCCAACAGGCGCGCGGCCGGACGAGGGCTTTGTTGGTGAGTGGGGAGTCATGCAGCGGGCGCACCAGGAGGCAGTGGGGACGAGGCAGGGGTTCTCTCTGCAGTGCTCTTAGGCGCTGAGCCGATCTCGTTCTGGGTTCAACGAATATGACTAACCGCAGTGCCCAACATCGACCTGCCAGCACTATGCTCTCCGAAATTCAAGCCCGGCCCCCCATCAGACGAAGCACAGGTCCTCTCTAACAGGCTGAACGACCTCATCGTCTCGTGATCATCGCCTCCCATGCCCAGCTAACCCCAGCTCGCGCACCCTGCCGCCAACATCTCTGATCATCGCACCGGGCAAGGCCGCCTGGGCGATCTACATCGACGTAGCGTGCATCAACTACGACGGCAATGCGTACGATGCCGCCGTCCTCGCAGTCATGGCTGCCCTCAGGAACAGTTCGTCAACCTCCCCCATCCTCGACTGACCCCAGCCCGCCTCCCAGGAGCAACATGGAGCGACGAGTCGATGTCCGTCGTGTGCGACGGAGATGCCTCTCATCCCCTCCCTCTCGGACGACTCCCGCTCTCCTGCACTATGGGCGTGTTCCAATCGTTCGTGATGTGTGACAAAATAATTGCTAACCTCAGGAGCCACGTCCTGCCCGACCCTACGACGTTCGAGCAGCCCCTCCTGGACGTCTCGATTAGCATCGCCCTGGACGAGGCGGGCAAGGGCGCCGCCGTGCGACACGACGGTCTCGGTGGCGTTACTGGCAAGAGCGGGGTGGAGGTACTCGATGCGGCGTGGACAGCCGCCGAAGCGCGCGCCAAGGAGCTGCATACAATTCTCCAGAGCTCATAGATGACCGAGCGCCCCTCGTACGACTCGGCATATAGCTAGTCAGTATAGAATGGGACGGCCCAATGAGATGTACTACTAGCACAAGTAGCCGGAGGAGTTGCTGCCACGGGCCGGCTGGAGGCGGTCGGGATCAAATTTACCGACTTGGACGCGACGCGATCGAACGATGAGTGCCGGGTTGATCAAAATAAAAAGAGGTCGCCAGTCAGTCACCATCTGTCTCCCCAGCCTCGATGTCGGTCAAGAAGCAGCAGCAGCAGCAGCAGCAACGGTCCCCCGTGGCCAAGTGGTCCTTCCTCGTCGCGGTCGGCGCTGCCGTCTGGGCGCTGTGCTCGTGGCTCCAGGGCATCAACGTGAGTACTGACTCTATCTAGCCTGCCCTCCGTATGCGATGCTGACCACCAGTCGAGCTTCTTCCGCATGTCGCCTGAGGGCCTGAACACCGCCTTCCAGGCTACGATGTCGACCGTCCGCGCCGCGGGGCAGGAGAACAACGCGACCTACATCGTCGCTGACCTCCTCGACGAGCTCGTCAAGGTCTACCCCGACATGGACCTGCAGACCGACTTTACCAACAAGCGCGAGTGGGTGTTCAACAACGCCGGCGGCGCCATGGGCAGCATGTACATCATCCACGCGAGCATCACCGAGTGAGTTATGAGTTCGCGACCCGTCTGACGAAAGGTACCTCATCATCTTCGGCACCGCGGTCGGCACGGAGGGCCACACGGGGCAGCACACGGCCGACGACTACTTCCACATCCTGAAGGGGCAGCAGCGCGCGTACGAGCCCGGAGACCTCGAGGCGACCTACTACAACCCCGGGGATGTCAACCTCATGCCCTGGGGCGTTGTGCGCCAGTACGGGATGGAGCCCGAGTCCTGGGCGCTCGAGTACGCCGCCGGCTGGATCCCCCTCATGCTGCCGTTTGGCTTTGCCGACACGTTCTTCTCCACCCTCGACTGGGTGACGCTGTACAACACTGTGCGCATCACGGCAAGGGAGATGATCAAAAACTTGCTCAGGGGGAAGATCTAGTACACTAGACATGGATGCACATGGGCATAGACTTACATGGCGTCGGCGGAGGGGCTGGCTATTGGTACACGCCGATACAGGCTAGGAGCGCGTTCGTACCAGTTTCGCGGTCTTCGCCGCTCGAGAAGCCATAGTAGCCCAGCCAGGCGGAAAGGTTCTCCTCGGATAGTTGTTTGACGGCGTCCATCGAGTCCAACGGCTGTCAATCAGCAGTGCTCATGCACTTGAAATCACTGGTAGATCCGGCGCAGCTCCCTTGAGCACGGGCGCAAGTCTCCTCCCAAGCATGGCACTAACGGCATTCTCATGCCTACGCATCAGCACTCCCCCCACTAACCACCCACCTCGCCTCGATGGCCTCAATCCTAGCTTTAAGATCATCCTCCGCACCCCCCTCCTCCTCCCCTCCTCCAATAGTCCCCGCCCTCCCTCGCCTGCCCACCCGCTCCTCCATAATCGTAGAGCTAGCCGGCTGCCTCGAGCGGGACCGATACCTCCCCTGCGAGGCGGTCTCGCTCCCCCCCGTGCTCATACCCCTGCCATCGCGCGATCGCGACCGGCTGACCGAGGGGGAGCGGTGGCCGAGCAGCTCGCCGCGGAGGACGCGCGCGCTCCGCCGGGGGGAGGGGTCGGAGCGGCGCATGTGGTCTGGGTGGACGTTGTGGGAGGCCACGTCGTGGGTGAAGGCTAGGACGGAGGCGACGCTGTCGGGGTCGTCGAGGGAGACGCCGCCTGCTGCGGCGATGGCTTGGATCTTGGGGTGGGAGGAGATGCTGGGGTGGGAGAGGAGGTCGTCGGGGATTGGGATGAGGGACATGCTGGGGACGTGAGGTAGCTTATAAGAGTGAAGAGGGAGAGTGAGAGTCAAGAGGAGAGAAGGAGGTGGAGAGAGCATGGAGAAGTCGGGTACACACGTTGTGGAGGATCGGCACATGACTGCCGTGCAGTTGCCGATCGGTAACTATCTAGGCACCGTGGGTGTCACTCGTCCTCGTCACTGTGGCGATGGCAGTGGCCCCGGTCATCACTGCCACGCCGCCGCTCTTCAAGCTCATTGTCATACATGCGTGCAGCAGACAGAAATAGCAGCATAAGACACGCAGCCTCTGATTGCTTGCCGTCCGATGAGCCGAGTTTGACACTACCCGAGACAGCCACAGCCACATTATGCCATTAATATACGATATTACACTAGTCTATATAATCTCAAGGAGCTTCTTCGAGCGGGTCAACCGCGCCCCAGTAACAAGCAGCATACTGCACACAAGCATGCAGCAGCCAAACACAATGGCGTTGGGGAACTTCTTGAACTGCTCCTGCTGCGTGCCCCCGCCTATGATCGCGCCGAATATCGGCGGGCCAACCAGCTGGGCGATACTCTGCACCACTGCCGTTAGCGCTGCCACTCGATCTGGACTCACTCAATGCCTGCCCGATGAGCGTACCCGCCAGCCGCGGGTCTGTTGCTGACGCAGTGATACTCGGCGCCTGGAGGGAGACTGGGGCGCCAGAGGCAAAGCCGTACAAGACGCAGAGGACGATGAGCGGCCCGGCGGACTTCATCGCCAGCCAGCAGAACATGAGGATGACCATGATGAGCTGGCCCATGATGTGGACGTTGAATGTGCCGAGCCGGTCAGCCAGGACTGGAGTTAGCGAAGATATGGGAGGGTGACTCACGGCCAGCGGAGACACGACCAAAGCCTGACGCGCCGTTCGCGATCATGAGGAGGTACGGGGCGAGCGTGCCCAGCCCAGCGAGGGTGCCGTACGTCCCGATGAAGGTGAGGAAGGAGAAGAAGCCGAACGCAAAGCACGGGAACGAAAGCGCGACCATGAGGTATGCGGGGTTCTTGAACTCGGCAAAGTGGAAGAACGGCCCAGGTGGGCGAGGAGGCAGGCGGGTCTTAACCAGCAGAGTGGCGATGGAGCCAAGCACGCCGATGATGAGTGCGATGAGGCGGACTGTCCATGGGAAGCCGATGCTGTCGGGGAGGTTGGCAACGATGACGGGCCAAACTATGGCGCCGATGGATGATCCAGTCATGAGGATGCCGAAAGCCAGCCCGCGTTTCAAGAAGAACCACTGTCCAACTGCTCCCATGGGCACGATGAACATCAGGTCCATGCCCATCGCCATGAGGGTTGCGTGGCAGAGGAAGATCTGGTAGTACTTGGTGCACAGGCTGAGGAGGCAGAAGGCAAGTACGAGGAGGAACGTGCCCGCTGCGAGGAGGGGGCGGCAGCCATACCGGTCGAAAAGGGGCCCGGTAAAGAGGCAGCTGGCGAAGCAGACGGCTGCTTGGGTACTCCCGATCCATGCGATCTGAGAGCTGCTGTAGTCGCGCAACAGGTCTTGCTGGTAGTCTGGAGTTAGAAGATAGTCACAGAGTACTACTCACGGCTCTGGAAGGCTCCGACACTTCCCGCCAGGCCGAACGCGCTGACCGCTGCGCAGAATCCACCAGCGAGGACAAGCCATGCCTGAGGTCAGCACCCATCTCGACGGTCCGACCCACCTGTAGCCCGCCATCGGGATACACAATCTCGTCGCCTGTATCCGTCACTTGGATCGCCACAAGATCCTCCTCATCCCCATCCAGGTCTATCTTCTCCTTCTCATCCTCACTGATCGCAGCATGCAGCCGCAGACTCGCCACAGTCGTCACAGTCCCCGACCTAGCCCTGGCCCGCTTCTCCGTGCGCGTCAACGGCCGCGACAGATCCGGGAGGTTGACGAGCGCCGCGGCATCCGCAAACGTACGGTTACTCCTCTGACTAACGCGCGACGCCGACGTGGCACTGCGCTGCAATGGCGGGAACACCTCCGCCGGCTCCTCCCCCCTAATCACCTGGGAGAGCGTGCTCATCGCCCGCGGCCGCCCAGTCGGCTGCTCAGGCGTCTTCGCCTCCCACTCCTTTTTTGAATCTGCATCTCGTTGCGCGCGGAGGTGCTCTGGCGCCTCCCCGCCTACTGTGGGTACGGCGCCAGCACCAGCGCCAGCGGAGAATGCACGCGGCCGCCGGGGGGTCCCGCTTGCATCGCCATTACCAGTCGACGCCGAGCGGTTGCGGAGACCCTGGTCGTTGGCTAACGGGGATGCGCCGGTCGAGAATGACGCTCGGGCGAGGGTGTTGCGTGCATTCGGGATGGTGGGCAGCGGCGCAAGGTCCTGCTCCTCGTCGTCCGAGTTGAACGGCGAGTCCGCTGCAGGCGGGGAGTGCTTCGCAAAGTCGCGCGCAAAGGGGCGGCTCGGTCCGCTCATGGTGGTCGCGGGGGTGAGTGTTACCGCAGTCGGCGAGGTGAGTAGCTAGCTATCTGGATGATGTTGTGAGTGCAAGCAGGTGACGCTGCGGCGTCTGGCAGGTAGGTAAAACTTGATCGATGACCCTTTGCTGGTGGACGGGCTGCTGATAACTTTAACAGCGCGAGTGCGGCCCCGCCGTTGATCGCAGATCTTGAGGGTCGCAAGCCGCCGCCGGACTTGGCCGTTCGGATCTTGCCCAACTGTTGACAAGTCAGCCGCGCCGCCGGCCCGCCGGATTCATCGCTAAGGCTTTCAACTGCAATGAATAGGTGGCAGGGAGGAGAGCTGGATTGAGATGTCTGGGCTCGCTTCGGCGTTCTACAGTAAGGGAGGTAAGGGGAGCATGCGGCATGCGTACCGTAATAATGCGAGGTCATGCAGACCAGACTCTGTCATGGTCTATCAGAGGCCCACATGAGCGGCGAGTGAGGCAGGTGAGGGTGAGACCAGATCAAGATGCCGGCGGCAGACGGATATCGGCTGATGTCAGCCGCTACGGCCTCATCAGAGATGTGTGCTCTCGTTCACTCCTTCTCCAGATCGCTTCTTCGGTGATGAAATGGGAAGATACGACACGAAGTATGCATAGTTAACGCCTCTGAAGCATGCCCACAGCTCGCCCTCGTATCCCCAGTGTAGGCCCGCTGACCACCGCCGCGCCTAGAAAACGTCCGCCACCGCTGCAACAAACCTCCCGGCTGACGACATTTATATGCCGGGGTTTACCGTCGTCGTGTTCACCACTATCTCTCAACGACACCAACCATGCCCAGCCAGCTCGAAGCACTCCAAAAGGTCACCGACTTCAAGGCCGACGAGGTCGACGCCAACGCCGAGGCCCTTGTCAAGATCGTGACCGAGCAGGAGCGCCTTGGCCGCTTCAACTCGTTCACCATCGACGACGCCTGGACGATCGGCTCTGCCATCCGTGACACGTTCGCCGAGTCCTACGAGGATGAAGGCAAAGCAGGCATCGTTATCCACATCGAGACCTTCACGGGTCACAAGCTGTTCTCCTCAGCTATTGGCAACCCCGCTGCCATTGGGCCGGAGAACTGGTGCGTATCGATGCGATCTCAGCCGCTGACATCAGGAACTGGGTCCAGGCGAAGATCAACGTCGTGAGGCGCTTCGGCATCAGCTCGCTTCGCAAGGGCCGCGAGCTCGCTGCCAAGGGAAAGACACCCGAGTCGACGGGTCTCCACTTCCCCGAGTACGCATGCCACGGCGGAGGTGCGTTTGGTGCTCGACACCGCTGACAGCAGGTTTCCCCATCTACGTGCGGAACAACACCACCGGTCCCATTGGCGTCATCGTGGTCTCTGGCCTCCCACAGCTCAAGGACCACCAGCTCATCGTGAGACCCGACCCATCCCCCAAACCTAACGCCAGATGGACTCCCTCGCCAAGCTGGACCACCTGCTCGCATACTCGCGCTCATAGAAATACACAATGCATCCCGCACCATACCCAATCTACCACCCCTTCATGGTCTTCTTCCCGCCCTTTCGGGGCCTGCTCTTACCAATATTGTTGACCCTCTCGATCTCCCTCTCGCTGATCTTGAGCGTACCCCCAACGAACCGGCCCACACCCATACCCAGACCCTTCGCGCGCTCCCTCTTCGTCCCCGCCATGCCCTTCTTCTTCCCCGTCTCCATGCCAAACTCGCGCACCTCCCGGTCCACCTGCTTGCGCTTGCCCGCCCCCTTCTTCCCCATGTCCCCGAGGCCGCCCACACCCTTGACCCACGAGCCGGCTGCCTCCGCGTCCGCGCGCTGCAGGTCGGCCCGCTTCTGCTGGGCATGCAAAAGGCCAGTGCGCACCTTGGCCGGGTGGGATGACAGATTCTTCGCCTTGCTCGCGGCCGCACCCTCCCCAGGAAGGGAGTAGTTCGCCAGCTCGAGCAGCCGCCCAGCCATGGCATTGCGCTTCTCCACTGGTCGGGAGGCGTTGTCCGCTGCTGCACCGGGAAGCAGAGTCGTCAACAGCATATCGTGCAGAGTCTTGTCTAGCCGTTGGTTTGATCTGCCGTCAGATATACCCCTCTGCGTCCAACTCACTGCTCCTCATCATCCTCAACCTTGCGCTTCTTCCGCGGCCCCTCGTCCTCCCGCTTCAGGCCCATCATCTTCGCACTGTTCCCAGTCAGGAAGGCGCGCTTCTCCGCCTTTGAGAAAGACGCCGCGGCTCCACCCGTGGGCGCAAAGACAACCTCCGGAACCTTCGCCTTCGGAGGCTCAGGCGCGGCGGCCTTGCCAAACTCGTCCTCGCTGTCGGTGACGAAATCGCCATCTGCTCCCCACCCGTCGTCGGTGTGGTACTCGTCGTCATCGGCTTCGCTGTCGTCGCTCTCCCCGCGAGCAGCGGCTTGTGCGCTGCTCTCGGCTGGCATCGAGAAGCCAAACATTTCGCGACCGCGCGCTTCCAGTGCGGCCAGCATAGCAGCCTTGTCGTCGTCCTCGTCCTCCTCGTCGTCATCTGAGCCAGAGCTGCTGGAGCTGGACGACCGCCGGGGTGGAGGAGCAGCCTTCGCCTTGCCCTTGCCCTTGGGTTTCGGTTTGGGAGCCGATCTGGCAGGTCAGCAGAAGTCGCCTATCCTGGCCTGATATGTACACTGAGCTTACGCGCGCCTTCTTGCCTAGCGACATGGTTTCTGTAGTGGATGCCAATGACGAGCGCGCCGTTGTATGAGGTCGTCGAGATTTCAGCGAAATACTACCCGATCACGTGACGGATCGGCGGTGAGCGATAGACCGCATAAACGCTTGAACTGGGTTGGACCGTTGTGAGCATTGCCGGCAGCACGAGCATCGCAGACTGTCGTCCTTGTTGATCTTCTCGCGGTGGAGGCGCAGATTATGCATCGTCATGACATACCTATCAGTTGTAGCATGCGTAGCCTGCTGCTTGCTCAGCAGCTCATAGCGTTAGCCGCTGACGACTGACAGCTCTTGCCGCCGGTATCACTGGATGACTACCGCGGCTGACTCTTACTGACTCACTGAACTGACTCACTGCATGATAGCGTGTGTATTACCCTCGCTTTTAATAGCCATCTGGACATCTCTCGGCCGTAGCGATTGGGCCCAGTGCAGCTGACGATAGCTGACGATAGCTGATTCCGGCAATCTAGGCGTGACTTCCGCTCATGGCCGCAAGACTTCCGCCCAAGACTAACTCGGCACGCCTCGGCACGACCGCGGGGAGGCGTACCTCTCCCCGCCTCAGCACCTATACTCACCCCAGCCCGCCCGGGACACTCCCCCGGAAACGCAGTCCAAGCGGCCAACCTCCCACCCACTATCGGAGTCGAGCGAAAGAGTCGAGTGCGGCTTCAGCTTACGCAGAAGGGGCTACGACGGGGGTGGAGGTGGGGTGGAGGAAGTGGAGCACCAGAACCGGACATGACAAAGCCACAGAGTCACATACATCACACGCCCGACGCAGCGAACGAAGCGCTATCTATACATCGGGGCTGCTGATGTCCCCCGTCTTGACAGGTTGTTAGCATACATCTCACGAGCACCATGGACAGGGCATCTTTACCAGACCCGCCGCAGTACAACGACGACAAGCGGACAACAGCGTCGCGGCAACACTCGATGTCAACTTTGGCGCAGGCTCTTCCTGATGGATGTAGCATTGGCGAGCGCAAGGCAGAGGACGGGGGTGTTGAGAAGGTGATCTGGGTCGAGTTCCCACCAGACTCGAAGGACAACCCGTTCTTCTTCTCGACAAAGCGGAAAGTACTCATTACGATCGTGGCTGTAATCTACACCAACATGTCGGGTGGGTGGACGGTCTGTGGCAGTAGTGGCTGACTGCAGCATTCTCCTCGTCCGCGTTTGCGATCACCGGCCCTTCAATGTGCGCCGACCTCGGATGCACCAACCTCCAGGTCGAGGCCGGTGTCGCGCTGTACGCATGGGGGTTCGGTATCTTCCCGCTGCTGCTTGCGCCGCTGTCAGAAGAGTTTGGCCGGCGCTGGACATATATCATCTCGGTGTTCTGCTTCTGCATCCTGCACCTGATGTTGACTCTGTGCGCCGCTCCGTGGAGGACCAAGCTGACAACAGTGGCCAGAACACAGCAACTATCCTCGTCGGCCGCTTCTTGCTCGGGGCAGCGTCCTCAGTCGGCAGCACGCTCGTAGGCGGCACTATCAGCGACATCTACATCCCGTCCAAGCGCGGCCTCCCCATGGCAATATTCTCCTTCTGCGCCATCTTCGGCACCGGTCTCGGCGCAGCGACCATGATCTTCGTCGAGGTCGACCCGAGACTCCGATGGCGTTGGGTGTGGTGGATCCAAATGAGTATGTTCACTCCCAAATGCGCCGCTAACGCCAGTCATTATCGGCGCGCTCATCCCCGCAATCTACCTCATCATGCCCGAGACGCGCGAGACCGTTCTCCTCCGCAGGCGGGCAGCCAAGCTCCGCAAAGAGCGCGGCACAGCCGACGGGGGGAAGTACCTCGCCCGCGCAGAGATCACAAAGGTCAAGTTCTTCACCGCGATGCGGCAGTCCCTCCTCCGCCCGCTTGTCTTCCTCGTCCGCGAGCCGATCGTCATGTTCTTCAGTCTCTGGGTTGCCCTTGGCGTGAGTCTCTCTATCGTTTTCTCGCTGACTTCAGTGGGGCGTGTTCTACACCCAAATCGCGGGTTTGCCATACATCTACTCCCGGGTACACCACTTCTCCAGAATCGCCCAAGGGCAAGTATACTGGTGTATCTGCCTCGGCGGGCTCCTCGGCTTCGGCTGCAACTTTATCCAAGAGTGGATCTACCGCAAGAAGGCGGCCGAGCGCGGCGTCGAGGCAAGGCTGTATGCCCCCATGGTAGCCGGTATCCTCTTCGCCGCGGGCTGCTTCGTTACAGGCTTTACCGCTGTGTCGTATGTCCACTGGATCGGCCCGTGTGTCGGCCTCACCATGATTCTGAGTACGTCCCCCTCGTCCCACTCTACCCCGCTGACCGCCAGCCGCCGTGATGACAATCTACATCACAGCCTTCACCTACCTCTCCGAGTGTTATGGGATCTACGCCTCCTCCGCGATCGCAGGCCAGTCCTTCTGCCGAAACATGATGGGCGGCGCCTTCTCCTTCTTCACCACGGCGATGTTCGACTCGATAACAGTCCGCTGGGGACTGGTCATGTTCGGGGGTCTCGCAGCCGTGCTCGCGCTCGTGCCCTTCATTGCCTTCTTCTACGGGCCGGCCATCCGCGCGCGCTCGCCCTACTCGAAACAGCTCATGGCGATGGAGCGTGAGCGTGTGTAGAATGAAAAGGCGGAGCGCGAGGCGCGTGGCATGGACCTCCACGGCGTGGAGGACCTCGAGGGCGATGCGAATGAGTACCCGTCGAGGGTGGCGTCGCGGATATCGAGGGTTTAGGCCTAGGCTTGGGTTAGATATCATTGTAGTCAGTAGAGCATATTATCACTAGATGCATCTGGGTATTCGGGCCGCGGGGAGGACATGGCGAGACGGGAGGAGGGTTGTAGGTCTATGCTGCTTTGCCCGATTGCCTGCGCTTCTTTGCTGCCTCGGCGGCTGAGACCTTGGCGAAGAAGGCGCCGACGCCTGCGAGGCCGATGAGGAGGAGGAGGGCTGGCCCGCGTACCGCCCACTCGCGGGGTGGGAAGAGGTCGTGCAGTGATGAAGTCGGGGGGAGGAATGGCTGCTGTCAGCGGGGGAACTAGGAGAGGGCAGGTGTCTCGCAGCATCACAGCGTGCGTGTACGAGTCGTGGCGTGTCGCTCGGAGCCTTGAGCTTCAAGCAGCGTTCCCTCAGTCTGCAGATGCCGCTGGCTTTTGGGGCACAACCTGGAAGCTCACGAGTACTCACCAGCAACAGCGCCCAGGTCGTGTAGTACGAGAAGACAACGAACGCGACGAACAGCATCGCGCTCCCGAGGAGCTTATCCGACGTGGCCTGCGGTTAGTGAGCTATTCTGCGCGCTCCCTTCAGCGAAGAATACTTACCATGGTCGACACGAAGAGAGTGCTGTTGAACGTTGAACGTTGGCCGATCCGGTGGTGATCGGCAACGCCTCCACCGCTACACGCGTTTGCTGCCGCAGTTGTGTGTACAATCTGTGTGTAGCACCACCCCCTCGCTCGTGTCAACAGCACCATCGTCATGACAGCAGTCATATGCATAATGCTCTCTATGCAATGCAGTGAGTTGTGTATGGATACCAAGCCAGACCACCCCCACGCCATCGCCATCGCCGTGCGCCCCTCCATCCCCTCGCGCCACTACGCCAACCTCTCCTCCTCCCTCCGCTGCCGCCGTACCGCTGCCCGGCGGAACAGCCACACCAGATTCTCGTACACCACAAACGTCGTACACGTCCCCGGCAGGATGCGAAGCGCATTCGTCCCCAGCCCCTTGTAGAAGCCCAAGAACCCCTCGCCCTTCCACGTCGCCCTGATCACATCGGGGATGCGCAGCTGCGTCTTCCCATTCTGCAGACGTTAGCCATCTCCCCCGCCGACTGGCCACTTGCATTCACCTGTATACGCGCCCGGACGACCTGGTACGGGTACGTCAGCGCGATCGCCACAAACTTGGACGCTCCCGAGGCTAAGATGTACTCTGTGTTGCTCTGCCGTCAGCGCGCCCCTGCAACCTTCACGAACGAGCTTCTCATCCTCCTGCTTCCATGTCCGGCCTGCGTTTGCAAACTTGCGCTTCTTGACGTCTATCCTTCGGCGCTTGATGTCTTCATACGTTGCAAACTGGATCGACCCGTTCGACACGCCCACGAGGGCAAGTAACGAGCCGCGGTAGAGCCCGCGCCACCCCTCCGCCTTGTAGATTCGTGTGAGGGTGCCTACTGTTAGTGGGAGCGTTGGGAGTACGCACTCAGCAGCCCATTGTACGCGTTAGGATCGGACCGTGGTGTCGCAAAGATACGCGTCTTCACCACCCAGATGGGGTTGGTCAGCATCGCGGTGATGGCGCTGGCCTCGGCCGCGGCGAGGAGGTGCTGCCCCGCCGAGGTGCGGTACGCCGGGTCCCCGCCCTGCATATTCTTCTTAATCATGTTATAGCTGCGTCGGTTAGTATCCCAGCATGGGAAGGGGTTCAGCGCCCACTTACAAGAGAAAGTATAATCCCCAGCTGCCTGCGCCGCCGACGAGGTTCGGCACGAGTCCGCGGTAGAGTCCGCGCCAGCCGTCGGCGCGCACGCTGTCCGCGAGGACGTTGTACAGCGCATGCCCAAACTTGCCGCGGGGTGCGCTCCCGTCTGCGAGCTGGAAGCGGACCTTGACAAGGTCGAGGGGGTGCATCACCAGCGTTGCGACGGTTCCTGCGCCAAAGCCAGCGACGGCATGGTCCTGGGGTTAGTGGTGGTGTCGCTGCGCACTCACGATTGAGATGTCGCCGAAGAGCGCTGGAGGGGGCTTATATGGCAAGGAGGAGGAGGAAGAGGAGGCGGTAGATGAGGACGATGGGGGAACGGGAGGGGGAGTGACGGAGGACGCTGATGCGGAGAGTGCGTCGTTCGACGTAGATGCCATTGGCGGGGAGTCGGCCGAGTCAACCATGTCCGCTAGCGCGACGACGGGCACCTTCACACGCCGGCGCGGGATCAGTGGCCGGTCGTTGTCCAGCGGATCTGGCGGCGTCGATGAGGGGTACGCCGGGTCTGGGTTCGTTGGTGCCATGAGTGTTTGCAGCCAAACGAGTAAGATGCGGGTAGTATGTCAGGTGGAGGTGGGACGTGGGGTGATGCGCCGATGTCGTCTCACTGCCGAGGGGAACCGTGAGCTGCCGTGTGCGGAGCTCTCTCTGTCGCCCTGGTACGCGTGCGTCGAGGGGTCGATGGGTGGTGAGGAGTAGAGTGTTGATGAGCTGTCGGCGTGATGTGGGAGGTAACGCGGTCGCGATGTCTTATCAAAAAAGTTGGCCGAGTGACACTTGTGTCCCGCCCGGCGGAAGTCCGTACCCCGCACCCCACAGCCAAGGATGGCGCACACGACGAGTCGACACAAACAACACTAACGGTAGCGAGCAAGCAGCGAATGATATACGTGGGCTTCAAGCTTGGGGAAAGAGGTCTACTATGCGTCTATCATACATGCAGCTCTATGGCCTATTTCGCGGTCGCACGAGTCGTACGGTGAGTGACCGCTGTCTCAGAGGAACTCTTCGCCTACTTGCCAAGGATCGCCTCGCGGTCCATGACGCGTTGGTCGAGCTTGACCAGAATGACCGTGCGTTGTGGGTACTGGTCTGTGGAGACGGTGTGCGCAGTGATGCGGGCGGGCTGGAGGATTCAGTATGTGCGTGCTAAGCGCCTGGAAGCACTCACGATATCCAAGCCGTCGAGAACGCCCTCCACGACACCGGCGGTGTACGCCTCGCACGACAGCTGGGACATGTCTTTCGGTATAGAGATGTGCTGCGTGAGAGGCGGCTGGTTCATCGTGATCATGTCTGCTGTCAGCGCGAGCCAAGGCAGAGGACAGATGGCGGGTGAGTGGAGGAATGCCGAGGGTAGTGGGACTGCTAACAACTAGCACATGTACTGCACATGCTTTGAAGCTCTGAAGGTCTCTCCAGACACGCATCGTCCGCCCGTGACAGTACTCACATTCATCCTCGCCCTCGACGCTGCGCTCAAGACCGTCCGCGGGCCGGCCAAAGGCATACTTGTATACCTGGGTGTGGACGAACTGCAGTATCGGGATCAGGCGGTGTTCTCGTCGTGGGTCCTTCATATTACCTGCTTGCGCTTGCCGCAAGAGTAGCAGTGACAAGATTCGTTGTCCGACCTCGTACCCTAGTGCTGTCAAGCTGCCGTCAGTGACTGATAATGCAGATTGCGCGGCGGCCCCAGCTGCCTCAGCCAACACACATCAATGTGAAGCATGGTCGACAGGCGTCGAAGCTGCTCCAAACTACCACTACTGCTGTGTCGCTACTCACCGCTTCTCCAGATCAGCGACGCTGTCGACCCGGCTCTGCGAGTACGACACAATCTCAGCGAACATGAACGCCCATGACGAGGCGGCTACTTCTGCGCCCTTTGTGCGGTTGATATTGCGCTCGAGAATGTTCGCTGATGTCGGGACAGGCGCACCGGCTGGCAGTGGAGGATGCGGGGAGGGCCTCGGGTCGCGGATGGAGACTGAGCGGGGTGTCTGGACGGTGGAAGTGGATGTGTTCGTGCTGTAGGAGTAGATGGGCGTGCCCGCGGCTGGAGGGATCGCGGATGCCATAGCTGGGGAGTCGAGCAGCAGCCAAATGAGCTAGCTGCAGTGAACGCTTTGCGAAGAGGTAAGCCAGAGACGCGAGACTGGGCAGTCGAAGTGTGAGCTGTGGACCGAAGGCAGTCATCGATGACATGCAGACATGGACGCGTTCGAAGTCCACTGTTCAGAGCCGAGTGCATACACGCGACTACCACGTTCAGACCACACGACCACCACGTGCTGCCGCTTCCTTCCGCCTAACCTCCCGGGTATTATCCGATTAGTCGGTATCGAGCACGCAATGTCTGAAATGTTCGGCGACTCGAACCACAACGGAGAGAGGACGACACCGAGCAAGCAACCAAGGCCAAAGGCAGTCGTCGTCATGATCATCTCTCCACTTCATCACACAGCTCGTCAACAATAACGACAATAACAACAGCAGCAGCAGCAGTAGCAAGCAAGCAATCGCAGATCGGTATACGAAACACTCACACCCCCCTCCCCTCCGCCGGCATGACCAAGGCACAGCAAGGTTGGCCACCAACCCACCGACTTGACAACTGACGCCCAGAAGCCAACCCTTTCGCCGACCTGATCGAGCAGGAGGTCGCAATCGTCCCCTCGTTCACGTTCGAGTCGGGCGTCGAGCTGAAAGATGTCCCAGTAGCATACAAGACCTGGGGCAAGCTCAACGCTGCGGCGGACAACTGCTTGGTTATTTGCCATGCGTTGACTGGTAGCGCTGATGTCGAGGACTGGTGAGTGCTTCTGCTGCGCCCACTGCAGGCCCAGGCCATACTGACACACCAGGTGGGGACCACTCCTTGGGCCGAACCGCGCATTTGACCCGACGCGCTTCTTCATCTTCTGCGCAAACGTTATCGGTTCGCCGTATGGCACCGTGTCGAGCACAACAACAAACCCCGCTACTGGCCAGCCGTACGGCCCCGAGATGCCAGGCAGCAGCGTCAAGGATGACGTTAGGTGGGTATCGGTGTCGGACAGGGTGAATGAGCTGGAATCGCTGTGATGGGAGAGCGAGCGCGTGTGATGGGCCGATGGGGGGCGCCCGCCGAGTCGAGCGCAGTGCAAAGTGTCGAGTGTGAGGAGTCGCGTGCGATGGACCAGTCAAATCATTGTGCTCGCAGCGCTAACAATACAGGCTGCACTACCTCATCTTGAAGCAGCTCGGCGTCAAGTCTGTCGCGGCAGTGGTCGGCGGAAGCATGGGCGGCATGACAACCCTCGAGTACCCGCTGAACACCCCGCCTGGCTTCGTCCGCGCCATCGTACCCCTCGCGACCTCCGCGCGCCACTCTGCATGGTGCATCTCATGGGGAGAGGCGCAGCGCCAGAGCATCTACTCGGACCCAGACTATCGCGATGGCTTCTACTACGCCACCCCATCCGGTATCGACCTGCACGCCCAGCCATCGCGTGGACTGGCGGCAGCGCGCATGGCCGCGCTACTGACGTACCGCTCCAGAGACAGCTTTGAGAGCCGCTTCGGCCGCAAGGCGGGCCAGGGGCGGAATGGGAGCAAGGTGCCGGTGGGCGGTGTGCGTGTCATGGGCGGGACTGAGACGACGGACCCGTTGGAGCCTAGTGCTGCAGAGGTCACTCGCTCGCACGCATGGCAGCAGCACAACGACGGGCACAAGTCCTTCCCATCGGGTCAGTACAGCCGGTCATCGACGCCGACCTCGCCGTCATCTTCATCTGGCGCGCAGGGGAACGGAAATGGCAACGGGAACGGGCATGCCAATGGCGAGGCATCGACCTCCAGCAACGGCCACTCCGCAAACGGCTCTGACGCTTCGACAAATGGCAACGGCCACGCAACGCCCTCAGGATCTGGAGGCTCGAACATCGACCTGGGTATACCCCGCGGCAAGGCCAAGCTGGGCACGGGCGGCTCCGCAGGACCAAAGGTGTTCAACGCACAGAGCTACCTGCGATACCAGGGCGACAAGTTCACCGGCCGCTTCGACGCAAACTGCTACATCCACATCACGCGCAAGCTCGACACGCACGACCTGTCGCACCCCTCCGCCTTCCCGGGCACGCCATCGCATTCCCTCACCCCCGTCACGGGCGACAGCGACGAGGACATGGAGGCGGCGCTGCACCACGCGCTCACCCTCGAGCCACCAGCACTAGTCATCGGTATCGAGAGCGACGGCCTCTTCCAGCCATCAGAGCAGCGCGAGCTGGCGGCGCACATCCCCGATGCGGAGCTGGTCATCATCCCCAGCCCGGATGGACACGATGGCTTCCTTCTCGAGTTTGAGGCCATCAACGGCTGGGTCGATGGGTGGCTGCGGCGCAAGGTGCCGGAGCTGTATGGTGAGCGGGTGATCCCGCTGGACCAGTGGGGCAAGGAGGACGACGGGTTCGGCGTCAAGAAGGAGAGCGTGTTTGGCGAGGCTGAGGCAGACGTGACAAGGTGGTAGTTGTTGTTGGCACTGTTAGGACTGTGTTGGGACTGTGTCTGATTATATGTATCGCATGGCATTAGCGAGGCATGGACGTGAGAATCTGCGAGCCAGAGGAGCGAGGTCAATAATGTACATACACCTGCCGTCTGGCAGTCTAGTCGCACCCGGCCGTCTATGCCCCCTCCGATGTCTCTCGGCTGTCCCTCACAGCTCGACACCACATCTCCCTCCCTACTCCCAAGCATTCTTCGCACGGTTGCGCTTCGCCTGCCGTCAGCCCAGCCCAACCCAAGAACCCCACCTTCTTCTCCTCCCGCCCGCGCACGCGCGCCTCGATCTTCTCCATCCGCTCCAGCGCCTTCTCCTTGCTCGCGTCGCTCCGCTTCTTCTTCCCCTTGACCACAGCCTTGGCCTTCTTCTTACTCGTCTCAACCTTGCCTCCGGGCGTAATCATCGTAGCCGGCAGACGACGGTTCTTCGCCAGCTTGGACGCGGGGACGAGACTCTCCTGTCCTGGCCGGGACTGGTTCGTGCTCTTGCGCTTGGCCATGTCAGCCATCTGCGCCTTGATATCGGGCACATCGTTGTTGTCTTCTCCTGTCGTCAGCGCACGTTCCCTCCACGACGCACCCATCGTTGCCGCTGTATGTTGTTGTTGACACCGACAGAGACACAAAGTCGTGCGGTTGCCGCTCACTGACCCGCCGAAATCTGACTCCGCGGAGATACTCACCACTCCGCGATATCTCACCTATGTCCAAACCCGTATTCCGCTCCTCACGTCAGTCACCCACCCACCCCCCGACTCCGATGCAACCTCGAGGCTTGCCGCTGTGGCTCCGGCGTGCGCGCGAGCTCGTTGAGGGTCTGCAAAGCGCAAGTGCGAACGCCAGTGCGAGTGGCAGTTCCAGCGCCAGCGCAAGCACACAGCAAACCCCCTTCCGCCCCCCGCCATGGCTCCGACCACCATGGGACAGAGTCGACGACTCTCAACAGGACTCCGCACCAGCCTGGCGACCACCACCACGGCCAACCCGGCCACTCCAAGCCCAGCCGCCGTCGGCTCCAGCGTCGAGCTCATCACCCCTCGCCGCTGCGAAACCCCCATCTCCCAACCCCGGTCCGCATACGCTCAAACCACCGACCACCCAACCACCCCCACGACAGACCGACCCCTTCCCCCTGAGCGTGAGCGAGTCCCAAGCCGGCCAGCGAATGCGCGACGTCCTCCGCAACGTAGCCCAACCCGTCGTCATAGCCGTAACCTCCCAAGGAGACACCTTCCACGGCGCGACACTCACCTCCTTTGCCTCGCTCACACTCCAACCCCACCCGCTTGTTGCCTTTTCCCTCCGCCTCCCCTCACGCCTGGCTGACTGCCTTCGCCCTCCACCGCCGGAAACACAATACGAATGCGCGCCGGGGACGATGTGTTCCCCGCCCGCACAGCCCACGCGGCTGACTATCTCACTTCTGTCGGGGGTGAACGAGCCCGTCGCGGAGGCCCTCGCGAGGCCGGGGCACGAGAGTATCTTCGACGGAGCGTCGTGGGAGCGGAGGGGCGGGCTGCCGGCCCTCACTGATGCGGTAGGTGGCCTGCTTTGCCAGGTCGTGCATACTGTCCCACTGAGGGATGTGGGGGGCGACACGAGCAGCGGGAATGCAGGGAGCGAGCTGTTCGTGTGCAGGGTGCTCGATGCGTGGAAGGGGGTGGGGGAGGATTCGCTGGTGCATTACCAGAGGGAGTACGGGTGCGTGCGGGGCAAGGGGGAGTGAGCAGGTGTTCGACCACGACAAGCATAGTTTGCGGCATAACCCAACACAACGAGATGTACCAGTATGATCGCGTAGTATACATGCATGCGGCGCGAGTGCGCGTGACAACAACCCAAAGAAACCAGAGGAGACGAACTCGAGCTGACTCTACTTCTGCCGGCGCTCGATGGCCTGCGCGCGGATGCGCTTGTCATATGTGGCGCGGTCGTTCTTGAACATCTGGTAGGCGTCTATCTGGGCCGGGTCGCCGATGTTCGCGTTGTCGAGCAGGTCCTGAATGCCGAGAACAATCTGGCATCAGCACGGGTCTAAAGTATCGGCAAAAGAACCACTCACCTGCTTGATCGTGATTGCCGGCTTCCAGGACTTCTCCTCGTCCAGGATGGAAAGGCAGATCGTGCCGGACGGGTAGACGTTCGGGTGGAATAGTGGGGGCGTGAATTTGCCTGCTGTCAGCTGGTGGCTCAGAGCATTCTCTCGCACACTTTGGCGGCTTGGTAGGGTAGTCTGCCGTCAGCGCGCCCTTGTCGCTTGCCTACCATCTGGAAACGTCATGGTAACAACATACATGCCGCCCTGCCAGTCGGTCTGGGGTCAGCGGCGCCAGAGTCAGCAACGTACACCCTCCTTCCCTGGGATTCCAATCTCCCACACCATCATGTTGAGCGTGCCATCCTCCTTCTTCTGCGGGCGAGCGTAGAAGTTCTGAGGTGAGCGTGGTGTGGCGATCAGTACTCACGAATGGGTGGTCTTTGCGCCACTGACGGCGTTCCTCTGTCAAACGAGCTGTTGCAAGCGACGACTGTGGTCAATATAATGCCCCCGGCGACCTTCTCACCATCTCGGCAGACGGCTGGTGTGTATACGATGTCGCACGATGAGAAATCAAGAAGTTGAGCGGACTATCGATTTGTTGATGAGTGAGCCACCGGACATGAGGATGATAATATTGCTCCCGCGATCCCACGCTACACCCACGCGACGGCGTAATGACGTTTCATCCCAAACATTGTGTGTAATCCTTGTGTGTGTCCGGCGCGATCCACTGCCTTGTCATCAAAATGACCGACGCCGAGACCGCAGGGCTCTTTATTGTAGTCATCCGCACCGTCTCTTCCACGTCGACCTCGTCCATCAGAAAATCACAGACACTCTCTAAGGCCACAGGCCGCAGGCGCCTCGCTCGTCTGCCTATTCCCTCTTTCCGTCGACTCTTCCCGCCACTCTCAACTCCACCATGGTCGCCTTGGGCGCCCTGTTCCTGTCCTTACTCAGCTCCACCGCCGCCCTCCTTGACATCTCTCGTCCCGACTCCAAGGTCGCCCGCAATGTCCTCGAAGGCAAGACAGAAGGGTACTGCAGCGTGAGTGGACGGGCTTCATCTGCTGCTGCGGCATTCGCTGACCCCAGCCCTCGGGACCCATAGAATCCACCAACTGCCAGTACGAGGCAGTCGAGAGCCTCAACTCGGAGCTCTTCCCCGCGCTTCACGGACTCGTGGAGCACCCGTTCTTCCGCTACTACAAGGTCGATCTCTACCGTGAATGCCCGTTCTGGAACGACAACGGCTTCTGCATGAACCGCGCGTGCGGTGTCGAAGAGGCAAAGGAGGTGAGCCGATCTCAGCGCAGTGTGGCACCGTCCCTCAGAATCGGACGTGGCGCTTTTGCGATTTTCGCCGCCCGCCGCCAGAAGGACACATACTGATGGCAGTCTGACATTCCGGAGAAGTGGCGAGCAAAGGCGCTCAGCCAGGTCCGCGTCGACCCCGACCCCGAGGACGGCGTGAGCTCGTGCTACTTCCGTGACGACGACTTCTGCTTCATCGAGGACGATGCCACCCCTGAGGGGCAGTACATCGACTTGACCCTCAACCCCGAGCGCTTCACTGGCTACGCGGGAGAATCAGCCCACGACGTCTGGCGCGCGATCTACAAGGAGAACTGCTTTGGCCTGTCCGAAGCGGCCCTCGAGTCCGCACGCACGGGCAAGTCCGTCCCTGCGCAGGCAGCAAGTCCGCCGTTCGGGTTCAACCGCCTCTCGGAGGGGTACGGCACCGAGATGGTCAAGCACCCCTTCGCGCCCGAGGACATGTGCGAGGAGAAGAAGCTGTACTACCGCCTCATCTCGGGCCTGCACGCGTCGATATCGATCCACATCTGCGCAGAGTACCTCGACCAGACGACCGGCGAGTGGGCACCCAACCTCGAGTGCTTCATCTCCCGCCTCGCCACCCACCCCGAGCGCCTGAGCAACGTGTACTTCAACCATGTGCTGCTCATGCGCGCTGTCGCCCGTGCTGCGCCCTACTTCCGCGCCTATGACATCGGCATCGCCCCGAAGGGCAAGGAGGAGGAGTGCACGCGTGCCGAGCGGAAGACTGACGCCGTCACCCGCGCGACGTTTGACAAGGTTCTGGCTCTGGCAGAGAGGGAGGGCGTTGCCAACGGCTTTGCGGAGGACTCGTTCTTCCGCGGTCCAGACGCACCCGTCCTCAAGGAGCAGTTCAAGGACCACTTCCGCAACGTCTCGCGTATCATGGACTGCGTCGGGTGCGACAAGTGCCGTCTCTGGGGCAAGCTGCAAGTCAGCGGCTTCGGCACCGCACTCAAAATCCTCTTCGCTCTTGACGAGCGGGATCTCGAGTGAGTACAGCTCTTCGCCCACACACGCCCCATCACTAACCCCAGCCCGAAAGTCAACCCCGACCTCCTGCAGCGCTCCGAGGTCGTCGCCCTCTTCAACACACTACACCGCGTTTCCGAGTCCCTCTCCTCAGTCGAGGACTTCCGCCAGATCTATGCGCGCACGCAGATCGAGGAGGCTAGGGCTGCGAAGGAGCGGGTCAAGCGCGACGCAGAAGAGCGCGCACGGAAAGCCCGCGAGGAGCGAGAAGCAGCACTCTGGTTCAAGGTCAGCCAGCTGGCTGCGGGGGTGCTCAGCGTCCTCGAGGCCGCGAGGCGCTCGTGTAACGGGTGTCTCGAGGGCTTGTGGCGTCTCCTCCGCGGTGTGGGGAAGGACGAACTTTGATTGTATCAATTAGATGTCATGCATGGGTATAGGTTTACTATTAGGGAGAGGGTTGGGCAAGAGGGGGAGGCGCTCATGCGGGGGTGGGGGCGGCAGCTGGGGCGGCAGCAGCGGCGGGCTTGGCCTCGTCAGCCACAACCACGGGCTTGTCCTCGACGACGGGCTCCTTGACAGCAGTCTTCTCCTCGCCGGTAGACTTCTCCACAACAGGGGAAGGAGGGCAGGGGACGGAAGCGGGGAGGACAGAGTCGGCAATAACTGTCTCCTTGACAGTGACGGGAGTGGCAACGGTGTCAGCAGAGTTGTCGGCAGCGGGCTCGGCGGTAACGACAGTCTCAGTGACCACGGGGGTAGCGGGCGTGGCAGCGACAACAACAGCGGGGGCAGCCTCAGTCTTGGCCTCAGCCTCAACCTCAGTCTTGATTTCAGCCTTGACCTCAGCCTTGACCTCGGCATTGACCTCAGCCTGAACCTCAGGAGTGGCAGCCTTCACGACCTCGGCCTTGGGCGCCTCCTCGGGGGCAGCAGCAACAGCAGCAGCTACCTTGGCAAGCTCAGCCATGCCCTCAGACTCCTTTGCAGCAACAGCCTGAACCTCAACCTGCTCGGGCTTGGCCGCAGCGACAACGACGGGAACAGTGTCGGCAACCAGAGCAGGAGCAGGAGGGGGGACAGATGGAGTCGCGGCAGGAGTGGCGGGGGCCTGAGCAGGGTTAGGAGGTGGGACAGCAGGTGTGGCCGCCGGAGTGGCGGGGACAGCAGGAGCAGCGAGAACAGGTGCAGGAGTGGCGACAGCGTCCTCAGCGGCAGCGGCAGCGGGCGTCGAAGCAGGCCGTGGCTGCTCGAGAATGCCGTGCTTGAGGGCAAACTCCTTGGCCTTGGCGACGGCCGTCTTGGAGAACTTCTGGGCTGGCGACGAGTCCTCGCCTGCGGGCTTGATGAACCAGCTCTTCGGGCGGAGGAGGAGGGACTTGCGCTTCTCGCTGGGGGTGCAGCAGGTGGTGGGCTCGGCAGCGGCGGTGGCAGTGGCAGGGGCGGGGGTGGGCGCAGCGGTGGCAGCAGCAGCGACGGGGGTAGGAGGGACGGCTGTGGCGGGAGTAGGAGGGACTGCGGCAGCGACAGGGGCAGGAGTGGCGGGCGCGTCGGCTGCCGCGGCGGGAGTGGCGGTCTCGTCAGTCTTGGCGAGACGTGTCTTCAGCGCGTTGAGAGATGCCTTGCGCGATCCTGGGTAGAGCGCTGGTGTGAGCGGGACCGAGACGCCACTAGTAGACGTACGCGCAAGGAACTTGGTCAGCGTGCGGGCGAAGCGCGAGGTGCGCTTGGGGGCGGCGGGGGCGATGTTCTCGACCGCAGCGTGGGGCTGGGCGTCAGAAGCGGTGGCGGTGGGAGCCATGGTGGATGCGTTGCTAGTAAGTAGGTGGGTAGCGAAGAGAAGAAAGGATGAGAGATGAGAGACGCGCTATCGAGAGATATAAAGACGACGAGACGTGAGCTGAGAGTGGTGATGGCAAACAAAAAGCGGGGCGAGCAATATCTCCTGCGAGGGCTTGTGCGCGTGTGTCAACGGTGACCTTGATCACTCTTGTACGCGATCGAGGTGTAGCGAAGCACAACGGAGGCGATGTCAGCGGCGATGTCAACAATGAGGTCAGCTGCGTGCAGGAAAGAAGCAGTAGTAGCAAGACATGTCGGAGGCGTCCAAGGTGTCCGTCATCGTTACTTGTCGTTACTGACCATTTTGGAGAGTGGGACAAGATCAGCCGCGTCAGATATCTCAGGTCATCAAAGACCCCGTGCGCATCGCCGATTGGCATGCTGACGCGCTCACGCTCCTTTTAAGCACAGCATCTGCATCGGGCTACGCTTACGCTCACTCCTCCAGCTGAGCCTGCAGCGCAGTCAGGCCCTGTGCGAGGTCGTCCCTCAAGTCCTCAAACGCCTCGACACCGATGCTGACGCGCAGGAGACGAGGGTCAACGTGCGGGTCTGTCATGCGCCTCCACTCGATAAGACTCTCGACGCCGCCGAGACTGGTGGCGTGGTGGAACAATCGCAGCTTGCTCGGTAGCCGCTTCGCCACCAGCGGGGAGCGCAGCTTGATCGAGAACACTGGCCCCCAGCCGTTGGGCATCTGTTTGCGCAGCCACGATCCCTCGACCTTGGCCTCGGGCTGCAGGCTTGCGTGCTGGACCTCTTCGATGATGAGCGCGAGACCGTTGGGGTCTTTCCGTTGCTCCTCGAGCCACGCGACGAGCTTGCTCGCCGTCGTGCTCTGCTGCCGCACGCGCACCTCGAGCGTCCGGATCGACCGCAGACCCAGCCATCCCTCCATGCTTCCCATGACCGAGCCGAGCACGAGCCGGTCCCCACGCAGCCGCCGGATCCAGTCATCCTCACCGCCCGTGTGCTTCGGGTGTACAGTGAGCGTGCCACAGAGCATATCCGAGTGGCCACCAAAGTACTTGGTGCCACTGTGCATCACCATGTCGGCGCCGAAGTGGAGCGGGTCCAGGAGCGGCGGGGGCGCAAACGTCGCATCGACAGTGAGGTATGCGCCGGCTTTGCGCGCCTTTTCGGCGTAGTATGAGAGGTCGCGAGCCTCGCCTGTCGGGTTGAGCGGAGTCTCGACGTGGATCACGTCTCCGGGCTGCAGGTCCTCTACCGCGCAGTCAAGTGGCAGCTTCTCAAGCCCGTTCAGGCGGCCAAGCACCTCCAAACATCCGTGGCAGCCGTGGTATCCTTCCCCGATGGACACGCGTTTCGGGTTCAGGTGGACGATCATGGCGTGGAAGGCAGACAGGCCGGAGCCGTAGGTGAGCGTCGGGCCGTGCAACAGCGACGACAGGACGGCCTCCAAACGTGTAGTGTTGGGACCCGTGTCGCGCGAGTACACGTGCAAGTCAGCAGGGTACTCGACCTGCATGTCAGCTGTGTCGCAGGCCATAGTCTCACGCCTGTCCTGTCGATGTCCTCCCACAGCACGAGCTTGTCCGGGTCGCGCTCGTACTTGTACGTTGTGGAAACGTGCAGCGGCGGAGCGACACCGCGCCCAGAGGCGAGGTTGTCGTCAGCGTGCACTGCGCGCGTCGAGGCGGAGAAGTTGGCGTACTCGTCGGCCATGATGGTGAGTATGAGGACAAGACGGTCTGCCTGGTTTGCAGACTATATGTCAGGCCGATACGAGTCGATTCGGCAGGGCTCGGCGTTCATGGCGTTCGCGCTCGTCATTCATCGCTCCGAATCGGACCTGGTGGGCAGCGATAAATGGAAGTCCGGTGTGCTGAATCTTGCGATGATTTCGACGCCTCGACTCACAACAGTTGGCCTGCACATGCATGCGTGCGGCAGCTGGACCTGAAATTCTCAGCAAAGCAAGCCTACGCTGCGACTATACTCCGGACCACCTTTGCTAGGGCGAGTTCGGTATGCCTGTGAATGATAAGCTGTCCTCGTGTCAATCTTCTGCGCCCTCATCACTGCCGATGCTATGCTACACTATCTGATGCAGATCTGATACCAGTGACCACATGCCGATGAGCTTACACCCAAGACTGGCCTGAATGCCGTCCACCTCGACCTACTCTTTTCTGACACATTTTGCTCCTCCGCACCTCATACCCCACAGCCCCCCGCACTCATGCATAGCCGCTCCCCCACGCATCCCACACCTCTCGCACCCAAAAACATGGACCTGAAGGGAATGCTCAGTCTGTGTTGTCATCTTGTGAACGAGGCGTTACTCTCGAACTTAGGCTAATAGAGAACAGTGAGCATCATCGCAATCCGCCGCCCGCGCCGTTCTCTGCCTGATTCGATCTCACGCAGCGCGGGAAACAAAGGCATAAGTGCCTCGGCCGGCTCCGATGAGGACGTCGTCCCGCTGTGCCAAGGCAACTTGCAGCCGCGCGGGTGCGACAATGGTTTATAAGTGTGCACCAGAGAACAACAATGCGATCTATCGCTCTCTCCCACCTCACAGCGCTGTCTTCACCCTTCTCTTCACGCCCTTTCCATGCCCTCTTCGCGCCCCATCGTCACTGCATGCACGCTACGTTAGGTCGAGACTACTGAAAGTGCGGCGGTTAGGCGCGGCCTTGCGCGGGATGCGAAGTCTAGTCCGTACCTGATGTCACAGCTACTCATCGGTATCTTCGGCGCCGTCCAGCTCATGCATCCCATCGTTCAACACACCTACTACAGTCCCCCTGGCAGTCTCACCTCCGCAGAGCGCGTCCTCATGCTTCCCAGCTCCTCGCCGCGGACCGGAGAGACAACTTCCTGACGCAGACAGAAAAAAAGAACTTGCCGCTGCCTCGATACCCGTGCCTTGCCGGACCGACCAGCCGAGCGGTAAAAGCAGGGATTCGCGATCCACCGATCGCCGCTCTCCTCTCAGATCCGCAATCCACTACCAACTCCGCATTCTGACTGCTGATACTCACTCTCACAAGCTCTCTCGTCGACTCTCATCTACCTTCTCAACGCACTGTGCATCGCCACTTGCCGCCATGACCTACGCCACCTCCAACGTCCACCCGGTGCTCATCATCGTCATGGTGAGGTCGCCCCCACGTCTCGCGCTAACGGCAGGGCCCAGCCTCGTGCGGTAAATCTACCATCGGGCAGAACCTCGCGAGCGACCTCTCCATCCCCTTCATCGACGGCGACTCGCTGCACCCCGAAGCCAACGTCGCCAAGATGTCCGCAGGCACGCCACTCACCGATTGCGACCGGCTACCGTGGTTGCAGACGATCAGGCAGTCGGCCGTGGCTGGGTGCAAGCGCGAGTGGGAGGCAGGCCGCGGGGTGTCAGAGGAGAAAGGTGCAGACGTCGCGAGGGGATTACTCGGGCGCCCGGCGGTCGTGATTGCCTGCTCGGCGCTGACGAAGTACTACCGGGATATCCTGCGAGGGGATGCGGAGGTCATGGTGGAGGAGCAGGTGGGTTGTTGTCGTGTGAGCTGGGCTGACGTTAGCCGCGGATGCGCACGATCTTTGTGTACTGCAAGGGATCGCCAGAGGTGCTCACTCAGCGCATTCAGGCGCGCAAGAACCACTTCATGAAGCCGTCGATGCTGGCGTCCCAGCTCGCGACGCTGGAGGACCCGAGCGAGGAGGGCGGCGTTGTC
The DNA here is from genome assembly GCA_001600275.1 of Cutaneotrichosporon curvatum. Taxonomy (NCBI): domain Eukaryota; kingdom Fungi; phylum Basidiomycota; class Tremellomycetes; order Trichosporonales; family Trichosporonaceae; genus Cutaneotrichosporon; species Cutaneotrichosporon curvatum. The sequence continues at coordinate 890,573 of BCJH01000004.1, read as the reverse complement.
ACTGTCGACATTGACCAGCCGGAGAAGGCAGTGTCCAAGCAGGCGAAGGAGGGTGTGCAGTCTATTGTCGCGGCTATGGACCGCCTGGGGCAATGAGGAGGGGCTACAGGTGCATGTGACATATACAACGAAGTGGCGCCGGCTGGCAAGCCGCCAGCGCCGTGCACTCTACCACTGACAGCAGCTGACGAATGGTGTGGTGCACTGATACACAGGTATTTTGGTTGGAGTTCGGGGGGCTCGGTGTGAGCATAACTGTGACTGAAACATTGACGTGGGACAAGTTCGGTTGGGTGGCACTACATGCGCGCAAGGTGGCGCGCCTGGCGCTTGCACGGACCACACCAGTGCGCGCGGCAGTACTGCTCGCACTTGTGGTCCATGCCGCTCATGCCCAGAACAGCTACCTGGCTGCAAGGCGAGAGCGCGAACGGGTCGCCACCAGTCTGACCCGAGACAAAGCCGCTGCACCGCGGAGGACCGTTCGACTTGCGCTTGTTGGAGCGTGTCGTCTGAATCTCGGCGACGCTGACAATCTTGGGCATGGTATGGACTCCAACAACGGCGGCCTTGGTGGGAGTGAGCTTCTGCCAAGTCTTCATCTCGACAGAAGCGGTGTACTTCTCGTCTTCGTTGAACCCGACAGACTCGAGGGACTCGAGCACCTCTGAGAATGAGGGGACTGGCCGGGTCACGGTGCACTTGGGGATGGCCGAAGCCTTGGTCGGCGTGTCGTGGTAGCTCTCACGGAGGGTTGTGTCAAACTCGGTCGGGCGACGGGGCGCGCCGAGCACCTTGCTAGCAGGGGCGCGGACGGGGGTGACGAAGCTGGTGGGGCTCATGACCATGAAGGGCTGTGGTGAGGTTGGGACCGCCTTGGCCTTGGTCGGGGTGTCGTTGTAGCTCTCGCGGAGGATCGTGTCGAGGACGATCGGGCGACGGGGAGCGCTAAGCACCCTGCGGGGAGGGGCGCGGAGGGGGGTGATGTATTGGGAAGGGCTGGAGACCATGGTGGGCTGTTGTGATGTGGAGACGGTGGTGGGTATGTGAGTAGGACTGCTTGAGCATCGCCGTCGCAGCTCTGATTTATATGTGTCCAGCAACGTCCTCGGTCGCGTACAGCATGGCGTGAGTAAAACTACAGGGCGTTTCGGCTGGGCTCATCAAACTCTACAAGTAGCAGGTGTCACCTCGAGGAGGACAATGGCAGCGATAGTGATCATGAAACTAAAACCCAACTCGTCAGCCATCACAGGCGGCGCTGCCTCCAAAAACAGCGTGATGTGTTACATTCTGCGTCGTCGACGTACATGCACCTGCTGCATGTAGAGCGTGGGCGCGCTCAACTAGATCTCAGAAGCGCGAGCATCGCCCAGCCCAGCGCCCAGCCGGCGACGACAGCCGCCGTGCTTCCTTCGAGCACGCGCCGCAGGTGTCGCTGCCACACCTGCTCGCGTCGTCCATGCGCGTTCGCCCAATGCGGCTGCTCGCCGTACTCGTCCGAATCAGAGTCCGAATCGTATCTGATGTCAGCTACCGAGTTAGTCGTCGCTCACCTGTAGGGGTTGATGGTGGGGTGACGGCTGGATGGCTGTGCCGTCAACTGGCGGCTTGTTCGGGCCGCCCCTGGCGTATTGGAGACCAGTGCACTGAACAGGTGGATGCCATCAGTGCCGGGCAGAGGTAGGAGGTTGAACAGGAATAGTGAGAGGGAGATCACCTTGAAGTAGCTGGATGTCAGCTGGTCCAGCATGGGCTACTTGCGTGAGGAAGAGGGCTCCCCAGCGGGTGAGGCCTGCGAAAAAGCGTGGCCTTTGCGTGCCAACGTGCACTTGTGAGAGAACTGCCGAGCGATCGCCCGACCAGAGCACAGTCTGGCCTGACCGTAATCCGATGCGCATGATCCGCTCTGACGGCGCGGGGCGGACACACACCTCGCTGTCTGCACACGAGCAGCTTGTCGACTGGCTCGCCATGATGCCATGCGGCGCCAGGCAGTGCGCACCGCTGTCACTATCCCGTCCAGTTACAAACCCAACAAGATGGCTGTCAGAACATGGCGCGGCTGGCACTGAAGTGAACTCCGCTTCGGGGAGACACCAGCCATAGTCCGGTCTCGGCCCCCGCTCGCTGACAAGATACTGCGTCCACGCGTCTGGGTGGTGCGTGCCACCCACGAATGTGTCGTCTAAGTGCGTGATGATGTCTCCTGGCCTCAAGCTGGTACGCAGCGACGGCTGAAGTCAGCGGTGAAACTCAGTTCACTCACATTTGTCACTTGCATGACCACCCGCCCCTCTGCCGCATAGTCTGCCCACACGAGACTAGACATCGCCCCGAGGGGCAGCAGCGCGACCCAAAGCAGGAGGTTGTGCCACGGGCCGGAAGTTGCAATGCGCGCTCGCGAGCGGACCGGCAAAAAATCCAAGCTGGAGGGGAAGACGACGCTCGCGGACGGGAGGATAGCGTGCACGCTGAATGCAAGTTTTGAAGGCGACATGTCGTCCAGCGCTGCCGCGAGCGCGTGCCCCAGCTCATGCACTATCTGCGCCAGCACCAAAGCAAGGATCAGCGTCGGCAAGTCGCGCAACGGTGTCGTAACTCCCGGGATCTACAGTCAGCCCAACCACTACGACCCACTCACCAGCGGCTGCAGCCCTCCATCGGCAGCAGCCTCCACCTCCGCGTCGGTGACAACCTCAACCGCGCGGCGGAGTATCCTCCCGGGCTTGACAGACACGCGTGCGTGAGCCTCAGCCTCAGCCCAGACAGCAAGCCAAGCCCGCGCAAGCGCCCACACCGCCCCTCCCAGAGCCACCAGGCCGCCCGCGCAACCTGTGAGCACGCCGGCGTCATAGAAGCGCAGAGCGGCAGTGCGCTGTCGCGGTAGCAGACGCGCTACCAGCCTCTTCGGAAGGGCGTTGAGAGATGTCGTCGTCGCTGAGAGGGTGAGGCCGTGCCGCTCGAGCAGCCAGTCCGCGCGCGGGGCGAGCCCATACTGCGTGGGGAGGCGGCGCGGCTGCCGGTGGAGGTTGAGGTTGAGGTATCGCGGGGCCTGGCGGAGGACAGTGACGAGGGCGGCGAGGAGGACCACCGGGAGGAGGACGTCGAGCATCGGCCTGAGGGCCGCGGACGAGCTGGCTGCGACGGGTGACGAGGGACAGGTGACGGTGACAGGCGGGCGAGGGGTAGTTGGTGATGTCGAGGTGGAATGAGGCGTCGGTTTATGATTTAGTCGCCGAGTCGGGCAGGCTGACGCCGATGCCGCGTTGGTCGGCGAGGCAGCCGAACGCGAACGGCTGGCATGAATGTAACAGACGAGGACTGCAGGAAACCAATGACTAGAGATGTTGTATATGCATGTAGAGCCCGCTATGATGACGATCACTACCGCCCCATCCATCCGCCGTCCACCACGAGGCACTCGCCGGAGACGTAGTCGGACGCCGCGGACGCAAGGTACACGATCGCACCCTCGAAGTCCTTGGGCTGGCCCCAGCGGCCGGCGGGGATGCGCTCTAGAATCTGGCGGGAGCGGTCCTTGTCCGCGATGAGGGCCTCGTTCATGTCAGTCGCGATGTAGCCTGGTGCGATGGCGTTGACGTTGACGCCCTTGCTCGCCCATCCGTTCGAGAACGACTTGATCTGCTATTAGCGGGACTCTACTATGCACTCACAATACCCTGCACGCCGTGCTTGGCCGCCGCGTAGGCGACAACGTTGAGACCACCCTGGAACGCGACCAGCGAGGAGATGTTGATGATCTTCCCGTTCGACTTGTATTCCATACCAGGCTGGCCGGCGACACCGCCACGCGACTCGAGCATGTGCTTGCCTGCGTCGCGGGTGATGGTGAACACCGTGTTCAGGTTAACCTGGAGCACCTCGTTCCAGTCGTCTTCGGGGAAGACCTCTACCGGGTGCCGGCGCTGGATACCGCCGCAGTTGACGACGATGTCAAGAACGCGGCCAGACTCGACAACACCGGGGATGAGCTTGGCGACGGACGCGGCGTCGGCCAGGTCGCAGACGACAATGTCGGCCTTGCCACCCTTGCTGTCGGCTCCGCCCTCCTTCTCAATGCGAGTCTTGGTCTCCGTGTTGGTGTTGTTGCGCTGCACGAGGATGAGGTCGGCGCCGGCCTTGGACAGGGCGAGTGCCATGTCCGCGCCGATACCGCGCGTAGCGCCGGTGATCCTGCTCTGTCAGCGCTCTCTTTCAGTCAGACTTACAGCGCGGTCTTGCCATGTAATCCGAAGAGCTGGTCGAGGTAGGACATTGTCGTGTTGGGGTGTTGAAGAAAGAAAGACCGGGCGATGGGCAGAGATGTACTCGTTCCGGAAGCCGGACCGGTTGCCGTGAGATGCCGCTAACAGCGTCAAGCCTGACAATGCCTGCTAGTAGCGGCGGCCAAGATGCGCCAGGACGTGCAGCGGTCTGCTTACTGCTTGGCATTACTCCTCTTCGCATGCTGGCAATGACAGACAGCATGCATAACGCTCCTGCTGGGTTATGTGCACGCCGCATCCGTCACAATGGAAGATTGTGATGCGAACCGTAATCGGACCGGACCGTTGCTAAACCGATTACGTTTACTTAACTGGAGTATATCAAATGACGTGTACCGCTGCGCGCTCACTCCAGATTTCTTGGTGGAGGTGAGTGAATCTTTGGCCATCCTCGCCAACCTCAACCCTCTCGTCGCTACCTGCAGCCCCCACACGCACGCGCGATGGACTTCCACCCCCTGCAGGCGCTGCCGAGCGCGCCGCGGGCGTCCTCCTCCATCAACCCTCACTCCCGCCACTTCCACTCCTTCCGCCACCCCCTGTTCATCAAGCACGCCGCGCCCATCACCCACATCAACTTCTCCCCCTCCCGACCCCACCGGTATGCTGTAACGACCTCGACCCGCGTGCTGGTGTACGCACCGAAAACGGGCAAGGTCGTCAAGACCGTCACGCGGTTCAAGGACGTTGCCCGCTGCGCCGAGTTCCGCAAGGACGGCAAGCTCATGGTGGCAGGCAGTGATGATGGCTTGGTGCAGGTGTTTGACATTGGCTCGCGTGCAGTCCTGCGTACGATGAAGGAGCACAATCAGTGAGTTGGGTAGTGAAAGGTATGCTGAGACAGACCTGTGCACGTTACCCACTTCTCCCCGCATCTGCCGCAGATCCTGTCCGGCTCGGACGACAAGACTGTGCGCCTGTGGGACCTGTCAACGCAGGAGTGCCTCTCGACCTTCCGGGGACACAGTGACTATGTGCGCGCAGCGGTGTTCACTGCGCCGCATCTGGTGCTGAGTTCGTCATACGACTCGACACTGCGGTTGTGGGACTCGCGTCTCCCACCAGACGAGGCATGCACCATGACGCTGCGACACGGCGGCGCGCCCGTCGAGGACGTGGCTGCGTTCCCATCCGGCGGGGTTGTGCTGAGTGCCGGTGGGCCGATTCTGCGCGTGTGGGACTTGGCCATGGGACGGTGTGTGCGTGCGCTCTCGAACCACCAGAAGACGATTTCGAGCATTGCATTCGACGGCTCCCGCGGGCGCGTGCTCACCGGCGGCATGGACGCCATGGTCAAGGTGTACGATGTGGAGGAGTGGAAGGTGGTCCACACGATGCGCTACCCCGCGCCGGTGCTGTCTCTCGCTGTCTCGCCGGATGACACGCACATCGCAGCGGGCATGACCGACGGTACGCTGAGCGTGCGCCGGCGCGACGCCAAGGCGTCCGAAGCGGCAGCCGGCGACGCAAAGCAGGCGGTGATTGCTGGCGGCGCGTACGACTACTTCAAGGACATGGAGGCCGTGTTCGGCACTGGACACATCAAGGCGAAGAAGAGCGCGATTCCCGTCGTCGGCCCGGCAGACGAGTTCCGCGCAGAGACGAAGCGGAAGGAGAGGCTGCGCGAGTTTGACAAATACCTCAAGGCGTTCAAGTACTCTGCGGCGCTGAATGCCGCGCTGAAGAAGGTAAGCGTCCAACCGAGGACTAGCTGACAACAGACCGTTCGCCCGCCGACGGCCTTCGCGCTCATCCAGGAGCTGGTGCAGCGGGATGCCCTCCGCGTCGCCCTGAGCGGGCGCGACGACGTCTCGCTCGAGCCGGTGCTCGCCTTCCTCTCCAGGCATGTGACGGACCCGCGCTTCGGCGAGGCAGCAGCGGATGTCGCCGCAGTCGTGCTGGACCTGTACGCCGCGAACCTGGGCCACTCGCCACTTGTAGACGAGCTCGTCGCCAAGCTCCACACCCGGATTGAGCGCGAGCTCGCCTTCCAGCGCGAGCTGGTCAAGCTCCGCGGCGCGCTGGACATGACCCTCGCGCAGGCGGCGATGAGCCAGCTGGCATAGGGTGGCGTAGGCGTAGATGGATAGAGTAGTGATGCATATTGTACTATAGGGATGGAGATGGATCATGCAGTGGTGGTTATACAGTCTTGGTGAACAGGCGGCCGATGCCCAGGCCGAGGAAGACTGATGTCAGCGACCTACGGGAGGTAGCAGCGTACCGATGCCTATGGCGGCGGTGACCTTGCCTGCTACGACTGGGCTGCCGACGGGGCGCACGCGGGTGAAGGCGCCTTGCTCGCGCGCGGTGTAGAGCGAGTACAGGCCGAGGCCGGTGAATGCGGCTGCGCCAGTCAGCCTGCATGCCCTGTCGTCAGCTAATGTTTCTTCGAGTAGAGGAGTGCCAGAGTTAGCACGCAGAGGCCAGTGCTCGGACACGCTGGCATGGCTCTCCGGTGCGCTTGAGTCGCGACTCCACAGCATAGTCGGGCTTGCGCTACACAGCTAAGCGCAAAGGTAGCGATACCCACATGCAGTCCTGCTTCTGCGGCCGGGCCACGGCGCCAGGCGGCGGTGTTGCTGCTGGAGGCTCGATGGCGGACATGAGGCGATGTAAACAACGTCAGATCGGCGATCTCTGACTTTTTCCGCACAAGACATGGTAACATGACGTGTGGCGCGCGCGCTTGGCACAAGGCATTGCTCAACAGATCTTAGTTACTCTTTGCGAGTTTGCATACACCACTCACAGCATGCACCTCAGATCTGCTGAACTTCCCAGATATAAATGCATGCATTCCTGCTCACACCAAAGCGGCTGCAGCTCGCGAAGAGTATTCAAGCGTCGCCAGCGCCTCAGTCACGTGACTTGCGTCATACCCTTCTGCTTTCACCCCGATCACTCGCCTCGTCAACAACCACCCACTACACCCAACCCACCACAATGACCTGGCAAGTCCGCTTCTCCAACTCGCGCCAGCTGCCGTACTTTTACAACACGGCGACCTCCGAGTCGACGTGGGAGCAGCCCGCGGGCCTCTCCGACGCGGACGTGCAGGCCCTCGAGGGGGCTGAGCTGCTCTCCGGCGGAGGCAGTGCCCAGCCTGCGCAGGTGCGCGCGAGCCATATCCTCGCGAAGCACACGGGGAGCAGGCGACCCAGCTCGTGGAAGCAGGTGAGTTGCTGGTGAGCGGTGCAGCCGCGAGGCGGCGAGGCAGCCTGTGCAGACGACATCAGTGGGGAGCGTTAGCTCGAGAGCGGCATTCATGCCCTCCGTCGGTGGACGGGGTTGTGCACTCTACTATCACTCCCTCTACCCCCTGCGACGGCTCAGCCTCGCGCCGAGCTGCGCTCGACACTCGGCTTGACCCCGTTGACCACAGGCGACCATCACCCGCACCCTCCCCGAGGCGCGGGAGCAGGTCCAAGCCCACCGCGACCGCCTGGCCTCTCTCCCTCCCAACGCTGTGGCTGCCGAGTTTGCCAAGATCGCAAGCACGGAGAGCGACTGCTCGAGCGCGCGTTCCGGCGGCGACTTGGGTGTGTTCGGCCGCGGACAGATGCAAAAGGCTTTCGAGGTTGGTTGTGATGAGGATCTAGCTGATGGCAGGACGCGACGTACGCGCTCAAGGTTGGGGAGATGTCGCCGCTTGTTGAGAGTGACTCGGGGGTGCATATTATTCTGAGGACTGCGTAGGGTTGAGATGCAGTGTCTGAAGTGGAGTGGGGCGGGGTTGTGACGGTTTCTATGAGGGGGGCAGGCGTGTTTGGCAGCTATGTGCTTGGTTGAGAAGGTGTGAGCCTTGTCTGGCAGGCGGTTCACTACTGCTAATGAGACTCGTTTCCATAGCATGCATGCTGCGCTCGTCTGCAGAATGGAGCGCGTTCGATGAATCACTGGACGTGTCGCGATGGCCGTCTTAGCGTACGACCAGGCGGCCAGGCACGGAACCCCACTTGTTATGTAATACCAAAATTTCCGCACATTTGCTGCGACCCTCCTTCACCTCGCCGACTTCGCTCGCTCGACCACTCTCACCTCACCACCACAACACCCATCCACAATGAGAATCGAAAAGTGTTGGTTCGTGAGTATCCGTGGATGGTGTCGCGCACTGTGGACTATACCTAACTCCAGTGCTCGGTCGGCGTCTACCCCGGAAATGGCACCATGTTTGTGCGCAACGACGCCAAGACGTTCCGTTTCTGCTCGTCCAAGTGCCACAAGAACTTCAAGATGAAGCGCAACCCCCGTAAGGTGCGCTGGACCAAGGCGTTCCGCCGCGCAAACGGCAAGGAGATGGTTGTCGTGAGTAGTTTGGGCCTCATCGGTAAAGCTCCTGCTGACCTGTAGGACTCGACGTACGAGTTCGAGAAGCGCCGCAACGTCCCTGTCCGTTACGACCGCGAGCTGGTGGCGACCACGCTGTCGGCCATGAAGCGTGTCCAGGAGATCCGGAGCAAGCGCGAGCGTGCATTCTGGAAGAACCGCATGGCTGGCAACAAGGCCCGCGCGCTCGGCGAGAAGGCCCGCGATGTGCAGGACCACATCGAGCTCGTCAAGCCCCGCACTGCTACCACCACGCTCGAGGACAAGATTGCCGTCAAGGACAAGATCAAGGTCCGCGCTGCGAAGCGCCAGGTCATGGCCGAGCAGATGGCTGGCGGCAAGAAGGCCAAGAAGAGCAGGCTCGTGCCCGCCGGCGACGCGGGGCAGTCTATGGGCATGAACATGGACTAGGCGGGGTTAGCTGGGTGCAGCGAGTGCTGGCGAGTCGTGATAGAACCCGGTGCGCCGGGATGTTGTACATGCATACTAGTGACTGGCTCGGACGTCAGGACTGCAGACGAAGCGCGAGTGGAAGGAAGACTTGAGATGAAGTCGGATCGGTCAGACTGGGGGACTCTCTGTGCCGTCGTGGAATGCAATCCTTCACTCTGGATGGACGGGTGACACGCCTAACTGCCGGCCAAGCCACATTCCCCCGCGCCTAATCCCACGCCTAATTCAGACAATAAACTGATTTTCCTCCGGTCTTCCCTGCCCAATAGCATTCCCCTCGTTCACCCAATACTCGACCCTCCCGACCAGCTCCGTCGGCACCACCACCTAACTCTACCACCTCACCACTCTCTCCTCTCTCTCTCCAGCACTCGCACAACTCTAGTCGCCATGCTCGCCGCCCGCTCCCTCCGCATCGTCGCCCGCCCAGCCCTCCGCGCTGCCGCCCGCCCCGCTGCTCTCTCCGGTGGGTGTTGCCTCAAGCCTCGGCTTTAGACAGGGAAAGGGAAGGGGTCAAAACGAGGTTGCGCAGAAGTTGGCAGTGAATCTGCCACGCACCGCGCAGCCCAGTCAAACACACCTTCCCTCCCTCTCGCGCCTCGCTGCGCTCGGCGTTCGCTCGCTAACAGCAGTCCGCTACTCCTCCCACCAGGCCGAGGAGTCGTACGAGGAGTTCAACGCCCGCTACCGCAACTTCTTCGGCTCCGTGACCGACCTGTTCGAGCTGCAGCGTGGACTGAACAACGCGTTCGCCTACGACCTCGTCCCCTCCACGGAGGTTGTCGAGGCCGCCCTCCGTGCCTCGCGCAAGGTTAACGACTTTGCGACTGCCGTCCGCATCCTCGAGGGTGTCAAGGAGAAGGTCGAGAACAAGGGCCAGTACGAGGCGTACCTCGCCGAGCTGCAGCCTGTTATTGAGGAGCTTGGTGAGTGGATGGATTGGAGGGGATGGGAGAGGGGAAGGGGAGGAGATGGGCATGGGAGGTGTGGGAAGGGGTTGGGGTCGGGACGGATGGGCCGGGGAAGGTGGTCAAGCTGGCTGGCCTACGAGGGAAGGTGGCCGCGGTGTGGCTCGAGTGTGCGGGTGGGCATATGCGCTGCTTCGCTGCACAGACATGCTGTGCCACCACGAACACTGCAGACGCTACCTGCGTATGATCGCCCATGACCGCCTCGCATTGCCAAGCCGTTCCTACTTCAACCGAGCCATGATGTCGCCAACTTCATCCTTCCCTCAGTCTCCGGAACCCCTCTTATCCAAATCCACAACGAACTCCGCTGACACCAGGCATCGAGACCAAGGAGCAGCTGTACAACCTTTAATAAAGGATAGAGTGGAAAATGTCATAGCTGCATAAAGCTGGTGGCTGTGGCTGGTGGGTGGCATGGGTGGGCTGGCATCCATTGCAAACGCCGTGATTCGTAGTCCTCCTCCACACTAAACCTCTCACAACCAGTGAATGACCTATCTCCGCTCACGTCCACTAACGACGCCCTGCCTCACCCGCTTCCCCCCGGGCCTCACCCTCTCCATCCCCCTCCCCCTCCCCATCCGCCTCACCCTCCCCCTCCCCCTCCTCATCACTACTAACCTCCCGCACACTCCTCGGCGGACTGCGCGGCACCTCCGTCTCCATGATCTCCCTCCTAAGCTCCTCACCACTCCTACCCTTCTGCGCATCCTCCCCCTCACTGTCAACGACACCCAGCCTCGTCCCCTTGCGGAACACCTCGCCCTCCTCCTCGACCCAGCGCCGGCTCTCCTCCACAGGCGAGGACAGCCCCTGCGCCAGCTCGGCATCCACAAGCCGCTCGAGCGCATCGTCCGGCGGCGTAGCCAGTTCTGCAGGCGTGCCAGCCTCCTCAGGCGGCGAGACAGGCGAAGTAGGGCCAAGCTGGAGGTTCTTGATGTTCTTATCCGCCCCCTTCTTGGTCGGGGGCACGATCTGTGCCGAATCCAGCTCCTCCGCGTCAGACTCGGCGTCGCTCTCGCCTATCGAAAAGTTCGGGGAGGATATCTCCACGCCTGCGCTGGTCTTGCGCGGCGTGAGGCCCATGCCGCCCGAGGCTGGCGTCATAACCGGCGGGGCGAGGGAGGAGAACGCAATCTGCGAGGGGAGGAGGATCCGCGGTGGGGGCATGAAGCCGCGAGCCCGGCCGACTTGAGACGTGAGCTGGTCGTTGAGCGTGAGCAGGCGCTCAAGGCGTGCTGGGGATTGTGTCGTGTTCTGTGTCGTAGGGGTATCACTCGTCTTGTTATCGCTCTTGGTCGGGTTTGTCTTCGTCCCCGCCTCCTCTGCGCTCTTGCCCTCGTCCGAGTCGTCGTCCGACTCCGACTCTGCCTCCACCTCTGCAGCAGTCACATCCGCAGCCAGCGTCTCCGCGATGCGCTCAGTCAACGCACGCGCACGCTCCACCAGCGGGCGGAAGTCATCCTTTGGCATCTGGGCCGACTCCCACGTCTGCCTCGGCTCTGAGCGCGACCGAGCCCCAGCGGAAAACCACGCGTCGAGTCCCCTCGCCGTGTCCTCCGCCGCGCTGACCAGCTGGTCCGGCGGGAGGCGGTAGACGTACTCGCGCGCAACGCCCTCAACGCTGTGGATCACCTGCTCGCGCTCCTTCTGAGCCCTGGCCGCATCCGCGGCCTTGACCTGGCGGACCAGGGTCGACTTCTTAATAGGGCCCCAGATCGCATCAGTCGCGCGCCGCTCCTTCTCACTCCCGCGCGTGGCCGCGTCAGCCGCGAGCTCTGTGTTCCGGATACAGCTCTGGAGGATGCTCTGGCTCAGCTCGGCGAGGTTCGGCTCGTTGGGCGGGATAGACACATCCAGGCACCGGATGAGCTGGTTGCTCTTCAGGCCCGATGCGACGGCGAGGATCCCTGCCGCGCCGACGTTGGGGTTGGCCGTGATGTCCAAGTGGAGGAGGGAGCGGTTCTCGGGGATGAACTCGGCGAGGTCGATTGCGCCCTCGGTCGTGAGGCCTGTGTCGGCGAGGAAGAGGCGCTTCAGGCTGCGGTTGACGGTGAAGGACGTGCGAAGGGCCTCGATGCCCTCCAGGCTGGGGCCGCAGCACGGGTTCGAGCTCAGGTCGAGCGTCTCGAGCGTGGTGTTGTACTTGAGCGCCTCGGCCAGTGCGACGAGCCCCGCCGGGTCGATGCGGTTGTCGCTCAGGTTGAGCACGCGCAGAGTGCGGTTGCGCTTGAGCACTTGGGCGATGTACGTCACGCCCTGGCGGATGTCGTTGCTCTTCAAGTCGAGGGTAAGGAGGCGGCCGATGCGCTCGACGCCCTCCAGAGCACGCACGCTGCGCTGCAGTGCGAGGCTTGCGCCGCGTTCTGTTGCCGCGAGCTTTGTGCTCGCGCTTGCACTCGTGCTCGCACTAGAGCTCGATTCCCCAAAACTCGTGCTCTCCTGCATCGCGCTGTACCCGCCCCCGGGCATGACTAACGCGTTGTGCGACGGCGGCGGCGGCTTGTAACCTTCGGGCACGACGCGGTGCGTCACACCACCGCCGGACGAAGTGACGAGAGGAATTGGGGGAAGGTTGGCATCGTCTGCAGGGGGCTCGGGGGCACCACGACGCTGGCGGTTGGCAAAGGTGGGAGACTCTCCAATACCGAGCGGGGATAGGGTGGGTGTAGAGGTGTCGGGGTAGTCGCGGATCATGACAGCGAGCGCGACGGCTGATAACGATCCGATGCGATTGTTGCGGAGGGAGATGTGCCTCAGGTCGGACGTGCGGATGCCGTGCGCTGGTGTTAGTGAAGTAGCAGCGATGGCACGTACCGAGAGCATCGAGAGTGCCGGCGCGCAGGCCACAGTTGTCCATGCGCAGGCTTTGAACAGCAGCAGGGGCTGTGGCCGGCTCGCCGCTCTTCAGCAGCGGCGTCGGGGGCAGGAACACGCTGTAGGTCGACTGGCCTTCTGTCACGTCGCTCGCAGTGTTCTTCGCGCTCAGGCGCGTCGAGTTGAGAGCCTGGACGAATATCTCTATGCCGCGTCGATCCCATGATGTCCCAGACACGTCGAGGAACTTGAGCGACCGCGCCTACAATCAGCATGCTACAGGGCACACGACTCACCCGCTTCAAAAACTCTGCCACAAGACACCACCCCTCCGCCTTGATCTTCCTGTTCCCTGCGAGACTCAGGCTTGGCAGCGTGCCACTAACGAGCAACGCGTGCAGGATCGGCTTGAGCCCCTCGACGGTCTCGACGGCGCCGCGCTCGAGCTTGAGCTCGGACAGCGCCCACTCGACAGCGAGCACGTCTGCCAGCGCCTCGGCGGCATAGCGACCCAACGGCCGGTCAAGTGGATACGGCGCGGGCTGAGCGCGGTCGCTCTGTGGCACATCGTGTAGGACGAGGTGGAGCACACGGGGCTTGGGCTCCGGTGGGATAGCCTGCAGAGCCCGGATGATGCCTAGGCGGGGCTTCTCTTCGCGACCACGGCATGCGCTCTCGTACAGCTTGATGAGCCTGATTGACGTCCAGTAGGTGGCGCCACTTGCAGTCGATAGCAACAGCCGCTGCCTCGCTTCAATCTGATGTCAGCGGCTGCTTCATATGCCGTGAAGCCGTACCTTTTCTCGATCCTCGAGCACCTTTGCACTCCACGGCTCGCTGAGTGAGCTGATGGGGTACGTGATGCTGATGCTGGGGAGCACGAAGGTCGCTCGCCTGAGTGCCTGCTTCCTGCGCGGCCGCTCGGCGGGTAGTGGAACTGGCGCGGGGGGTGGTCCACTTGGCAGAGACCCGGCACGTGGCGGTACGCTGTTGCGTGGACGTGGCGGCGGCGATGGGGGCACGTCACGGTCTTGGGCGCTTGCGAAACGTCCAAAGCCGAGACCGAGTCGGCCAGAGATGGCATTGAGCGTGCCCACAGCGGCGTTCACTGCACGCTCGCCTGTTGCGTGCGGCGATACGGGGGCCTCACCCGTGACGGAGCCTACGATGTCGCGAAGCCGCCCACCGAGGGTAGCCTTGGGCGGCGGCGGTGGTGGACGGAGGATGCCCCGTGTCGGCGGCTTGGGACGTCGACGCGCTGGTGCAGGAGCTGGCTGCTCCAGCTCAGCTGGCTGCTCTGCTGGCTTAGCCTGCTCTGGTGCAGACGTGGAAGCTTTCACAGGCTCGGGGGAGGGCGTCTTTGATGGCACGGGGGGCGGTGCGTCCGGTTCCGCTGAGTCGGTTGCAGGTGGTGCGACGGTCGCTTTGGTGTCCTCGTCAGTGCTTGGGGCTTGATCAGACGGGCTCGGAGTGTCATCCTCCTTGGCGCCATCATCTACAACGGCATTGGTGGCTCCATCGACGGCATTGGTGATGTCGTGTGAGGTGTCACCTGCTGCTGCCTCGCTAGCCATCTCTGGTGTCTTGCTGGAGGGTCCAGCGTCTTCTGCCGATTGTTGTTGTTGCTGTTCGCCCTCCACCTCTACCTCTCGCTTGGCCTCTTTGGACGCGGTCTTCATCCGCTGTGCCTTTGCTTTGGCTCCCATCTTCGCTGCCAGCTCTCTCTTCACTCCGAGCCGGCGCTGGATGTCGTAGGACTGTGGTAGGTTCGCTGACGCGTGTGAGCGTCCACTGCTATCCAGCTGCTGTCACGGCGGATAGCGAGCGATCTTTCAGCCGATGATATCGACTCAATTAAGTTACACCCCTCTTCCAGCTGGATGTCCTGCTGATGCGTTGTTGTCGGGCGTTTGGGTGCTGGTTGCAAGGAGTGGACAACTCTTGCTCGGTTGCCTGGAATCGCGCGTCGCGTAGGAATGACGCACGGGCCGAGGTCATCAGAGCGCGCGCGCGCCTAACTCCGGCTCAAGGCGTCAAAATGCTCCCGCACGCCTAATCCCATCTTCCCATGACCACCACGCTAACCCTGGCTGGGAATTCCGTCTCGGCCGTGAACCTCCGAGTCGGCAATACGTAATCTGGTGCGCCTATTTCGGAAATACTTGACATTCCGGCCGGTCACGTGACCTAGCTTTTTCAATGGAGCCGAGAACGGACGGAGGATCAGCGGCGTAGTTCCAACTAAACGTACGTTATTATAATAAAGATCCAGCGTCAAGAGAGCACGCCTCATCTCAGGTTTGGGCAATCATCATCATCGTCGTCGTCGTCGATCATCCATTCCAGCTCCTACCCTTATACGCAGCAAAGCAAGACGCGCAGTAAACAGTACAACTCTCCCGCCATCGACACGATGACTACAAACCTCGCGGCCATCGCTGGCCCGAGCAGGCAACAACAGCTCGACTCCGGGCCAAAGGTCGAGCCGGCTTCGCCCGTCATCGCGCACACGGCGGCCGAGAACGGCAGCGGTTCCGGCGACGATGCCGGCGGCGTATCGGTGTACAAACCGGGTCTCAGCGTCGGCGAGAACGGCGAGGTCGTCAAGGTGCCTGCGTTTCTGAACAAGCTCTTCAGGTGAGTCTTTGTGGTCGTGGATGGCACGGACAATCCCGGCGGCAGAGTGGGCAACAGGAGGCTGACAATAGCATGGTGTCAGACCACGATACCGATGAGCTCATATACTGGGCTGACTCTGGCGACTCATTCTTCGGTGCGTAGATGAGTTGTGGTCGTCGGATGGCGACCTGCCGAGATGAGGCTAATTATAGTTCCCGACCATGAGCGCTTCGGACAGGAACTCCTGCCGCGATTCTTCAAGCACCGCAACTTTTCAAGCTTTGTGCGGCAGCTCAACATGTATGGCTTCCACAAGGTGCCGCATTTACAGTCCGGTGTGCTCAAGAACGAGTCGCCGTGTGAGCTGTGGGAGTTTGTGAACCCATTCTTCAAGCGGGACCAGCCGCAGCTATTGTCTCGCGTCACCCGCAAGAACAACCGACCGGCAGTGGCTACCCCGGCCCAGGGGTCTACTGGAGTGCGCTCGAGCGCAAGGCAGGCAGCAGCGCAGTCACAGAACGGCCCGTATGGTGTCCACCTCCTGACGGACGGCACGATAGAGGGCGAGGCTGGCCCACTTGTCGGACCAACAGGCCAGATGGCCGACCTTCATGCGATCCAAACGGGAATCAATGCGATTCGGCAAACGCAGGCGGCGATCGGGGCGGACCTCAAGGCACTCCAGGCGTCGAACGAGCACTTGTGGCGCGAGGCTCTCGAGTCACGCGACCGTCAGCAGAAGCACGAGGAGACGATAGACCTCATCGTGTCCTTTCTTGAACGTCTGTTCGGGACAGAGGGCGAGGGCCTCAAGGGGCTGAAGGAGGCGATGCGGCGCGGCGGTGTGGGCGCGATGCACAATATGCACCGCCGAAACACCGAGGACGCTGCTGCGGAGGAGCCCGCGAGCAAGAAGCGTCGCAGGCTGATGATCGAGGGAGGTGGGCAGAACGGCGGCGACGACTCTACTGCACGTTTAGTCGAGATCTCAGGTGGGTGTTGTGCAAGGCGACGGGAGACTGGGGCTGACGGCAGAATCTGGCAACCAGGACTCTTCGTCGCACTCAGGCCGCTCCTCGACTGAGCCTTGGAGCTCCGCGTCGCAGCGGTTCACGGCCCTCCCGACCGATGAGGACAGCGGGACACCAAGATTCACCCCAGGGGACCAGACTCTGCATCCGGGTGGTGTGAGCCCGCTGTCAGATGGCACTATGCCGGCGTCGGCGAACAACTACCAACAGCAGCAGCAGCGGGGCAACAACAACAACCGAGTCATGGAGGGAGCAGACCCGTCGGGGCTCAACCTCGACCCGAGCTTGCTCCAGACCACCATCGGCTCGTTGTTGCAGTCGCCGGCGGCTGCGCAGATGTTCCTCAACACGTTGAACGCTTCGTCGCAGGGACAGAACGGCGTTCAGGCAGGCAAGGGATACGGGCAGCTCGGGGACGGGCAACAGCAGCAGGACCCGACGATGGCTCTGTTCTCCCCCTTGCCCCACGAGCTGGTCAACAACACCAACGACTTGCTCGGCGTTTACACAAAGGCGGCTGGCGTCGGCGGAGACGTCGAGAAGCTGCAAGAGAGCATAGACAGCCTCGTGCGGTCGATGGGCCTCGACGTGCCCCCGCACGACAACGCCAATGGCAGCATGAACCAGAACACCAACATGAACCAGAACTCCAACATGAATCCCAACGGCAACATGAACCAAAACCCCAACTCGAACCCGAACGGAACGCTGCCCAACAGCATGAGCACCTCGGGTGCGGACCTCACCCTCCCCTCGGAGGGCACGTTTGACGAATCCGAGTTCAACGTCGACGACCTGCTCGACCAGCTTGCGCAGAGCAGCGGCCCAAACGCAGGCGAGCACCCCGACGCCTAGGCGCCGCATGTGCGCTGCATCCAGATTTGTACCCAGCTGAGGTTGTATTATAATAGTAGACATCCATCTGTGCATGTACCATGACGTCACCATAGTATGATTTCGCCGCGATTCCATCTCGAGCTCGCAACCACTCCATCCTCCACCACCACAACAAACACTTCCCACTACCACCTCAACTCATGTGGTCAGCCCTCCGCCCCGCGCTGCGCCCTGCGGCGTTTGCGCTCTCCCTCGGCGTCTTCCGCGGCGCGTCGTACTCGTCCACCTCGTCCGGCGTGACATGCTCGCGCTGGCTCGTGCGCCAGCCCAGCCCCGCCGCGCAGCGCGAGTCACCTACCCCCGTCGTCCTCCTCCGCACACCTGGCATCTCCTGGCCCGGCGCGGCCGCAGCCTCGAAGGAGGACACAGCCGACGGCGGCTCCGAGGACGTCTGGGCGTCCTGGGCGGACATGTTCGCGCAGAGGGGATACACCACCGTCGAGGTTGATATCAGCGCGTCCGCGCCTCTCTCTTCCTCCGACACCTCCGACCCCAACGCTCTCTCCGGCACAGGCGCCGACGACGCAGCCATCTCCGGCGCGATCAAGGCTGCGAGCTCTGCACTCAACGACCAGATCCGTCTCCTCGCTATCCCGTTCGCGCCTGTCCTCATCGCCTCCGGGCCGGGTTGCCTCGTCGCGCAAGCGTATGTCTCCGACTACCCCGCTGGCGGGCTTGTGCTCGTCTCCCCGCCGACGGACGAGGACCCCCGCCCCGCCAACGCAAAGGAGGGGTGGAAGTGGCCCTCGTTCAGCTACGAGCCCAGGTTCCCTATCTGTGTTGTCCAGGGCGTTGGCCAGGACGTGAGCGGGAGTAGGCTGGCGAGGGCTGCGGACGAGGAGGGCGTCAACTGGCGGGGGAAGGGGGTCAGCGTGATACAGGGGCACGGGGTGCGAAGCCAGAAGACGCGGATGGTGAGTGGTTATGTTCGTGGGCTGGGCTGATGGCAGGATGTGGAGCGCTGGATGGACAGGAGCGGCTTCTAGGACATGCATCGAGAGGACTACGGAGCTAGCTGGGCTGACAGGACGGACTGAGAGGATATGCTAAGCGACGAACTCGAGCTCGGTGTCGATGGCTGGGGTCAGCTTGCCCGAGGAAGAACTCACGGTGGCAAGAGGACAGCTGCGGCTTCTGCGTGTATCCTCCGGCGCGCATTTCCTCGCGCACCTCGGTGAGGAGGTCCTCGTACGAGAGGCGGGGGTTGCGCGTGAGTGCCTTGACAAAGGCCTATCGTCAGCTGATTCTGCTCATTTGACTTGACTCACGTATGACATCGCGCCGGTAGCCTCGCCTTCCTCGGTGGTGTCCGCGCTCTGCGGTCAGCATGACCACGCCCGTTACTCACGGTCTGCTCATCCATGCATCCCGACCACGCGACGACGTCCGCGGCGCTGGTGTTCTGCTTGCGCAGTAAGTCGTCCGCCTTCTTCTCCTGGAAGGCAGACTTGGCAGCGCCAAAGAGGGACTTGAACATGCCCCCCGAGTTGCCGTCGCGCGCAAAGCCCATTCCTGCCGCCAGCACCGCTTTGCCTGCTTGCGCCGCAAAGTCGGGCTCCATGATCTTGCCGTCGGTCGTGTACTGCCGTCAGCGGGGGCGAGAATCAACCCACCATGTAAGGGAGGTTCATGACCGTGCCGGAGTGGCACGCGTCAAAGATGGCAGTGAGCCTGCAGCCCGCGGGGAGGGGCTCGACGAGCATGTCGTAGCTGGCGTCAGCGGGCGCTTCAGGTCAGGCCAGTAATCCTCACACTGGTGTCAGCTAATTCACACCCTAACCTACTCTCATGGTCGACGATCACGCCCGCATCAGCAAAGTCGAGAGGACAGAGCGCCTCGCCCAGCCCGTCCGCCTCGGCCGCGTTGTCGACCTTGACCTGTGTACCGTGCCCAGAGCTGCCATCAGCCACGATTCGATTCAGCGCCATACTAGTGGAAGAAGAGCGCGTCGTCCTTCTTCGCGTCTTTCACAAGCCAGTTCATCCAATCAATAATGTTCGCCTTGGTCGGGAGGAGGCGCTCGTCCGCCGCGTCGTCGGTCAGGATCACCATGTTGTCCAGGTCGTACCCGTACGTCGCTGGTGTCAGCGGAATAACGCACGTACCCACCACACAAGAACTCTTTGAGGTTGTGCACGTCGTTGATGCAGCCGCGGAGCTCGCCGCTCTGGCCGACGTAGTTGATGCCGACCTGTCGTCAGCCCGGGCAAGCGCACTACTCACGAGGACGGCACGGCGGTCCCCCGTGCAGTGGGAGTACTCGAAGTGCTGCTGCTGCATGGCGGCGGTGGGTCCATCGGGCACAGGAGGAGGGATAGCGCGCGTCTGCTGGGGCACAAACGCCTGCTGGAAGGATTGGTCGTAGCCATGCTGCTCGAGTCCTTGCTGCTGGAAGCCCTGCTGCTCATAACCTTGCTGCTGGTAGCCTTGGTCGTAGCCCTGCTGCTGGTAGCCTTGCTGCTCGTAGCCCTGGTCATAGCCCGGAGCTCCGCGGTCATACTGCTCCCCAAGCTGCTCGTAACCCCTCTCCTCCAGCGCGCGCTCCCTCTCCTCCTCCTCGCGCTCCTTCTCCTTGTGGCGGGCGTACATCATCCCACCAGCAAAGCCCGCCGCGCCAACAAGCGCAGCACCACCCAGAAGAGCGGCAGTGCTGATTTCCTCGTCCTCGTCGCTGTGGTGGCTCTTCTCGCTGCCGCTGTCGGAGTGGTGCGACCTGTCGCTGCCGCTGTGATGGGAGCTCGAGTGGTCGCTCCCGCTCTCGCTGCTGCTGCTGCTGTGATGGCTGCTGTGGTGGCTCGAGTGGTGGCTCTCCTCGCTGTGGTGGCTTTCGCTGTCCGAGTCGTGCTCCGACGCCTCTCTGTAGTCTTCGTAGTCGCTCATGGTGGTTACGAGGGGTCTGTCTGTGGTGGGTGTACGTAAAGAAAAATGCAGGCAGGTTATATCGCCACGCACGCCACGAAGACAACATCACGGCGAGCTGGTCTGTGCGTGCACTGCCTCTTGTGTGCGAGTGCTTGGAAGTCTGTAGTCTGTAGTCTTGGAGGCTTGGAAGCTTGGAGCTGTTGTGTACATGTGTGCATCATCACATCTGCATGAGGGTGTACGAGACGTACAGAGGGAAGGTCAATCATCCGCCACAGTGCCCGACACAGCGATCGTCGTTGCCACAATTCAGTAAACCTTAACAGCCTCGACGCTGAGACAGTGGCAGTACCCGATAGTCACCACTCGTCATCAATAGACATGGCATACTGGCGTGCCCAGAAGGAAGCATACTGACCACAACGAGCAGTTATGCTGCTCCAGAAGAATGTGCATCTACTTCTGCTCCACTTTGTTCGATTGCAATGGCATCGATGGTCATCAAGAGGCGACGTGAACTCGCGCCTGTCTTTTCGATCACAGGATAACAACAAACAGCAGTCATTTTCTTCGACTTTCCGAACAATGCGCTCTGCCACTACTTCCTCGCAGTAGCATGCATGTCCTTGGCAGCCCACTTGGCAGCCACGATACGGTACCACACTTCGCATCCCCAACAGAAAAGCGTAGCGAAAAGAACGGTAAAGTGCTCCAAAATTCCCAACTAAAATCACACACGTTGTGTTCAGCAGACGCACGCATCCAAGTAAAGGGCCCTCAGCTAACACTCCCGCAAACGCTCTCAACGTGCGTCCGCGCAAAGCGGCGCTTTCCCCTCCGCTGCACTTCTGCACACCTCCAGCCTCGCCTCGCCTCGATGCATGCTCCCCGTCCCCGGACAGGTGTTCTCACCGCGCCGTCACCTGTAACGCTGCCGCCTCCCCAGACGCGTCAGATATGCAGCACATGTCTATCTGCCAAGCCGAGCCGAGCCGAGCCTGCCGCCGCCGGGGAGCTCACGCGCCCAGCAACAGCACCTACTGGCCCGCTCACGCGCAGCAAAGCACCTACTGGCCCGCTCACGCGCCCAGCACTATGCCGTAATACTAGCAGGCGGGCTATGCTATACATCCCTGCTTAGTGGACGCAGTCTCGCACCGCACCACCCACCCGCACTATGACACGACCATACCTGGGTGTACTCGGAACTGCCCCTTCCAGCTACTCCATGTCCAGTAGGACAGCTAGCCTCTATATCCTCCCCTCTCTGGCGCTACGTCGACGCGTGCTGTAGCCTGTGCAAGGCAAGAACCGTACACCCACCCGCGCTCCCGGCCGGCTGAATCCCATAACAGGCGAGAGCATGCCCATGCCCATGCCCATGTCCATGCCCGACGCGGCCGACCCGACGATCCCGCGGTGGCTGGGACTAGGGCAGGTGGCCCTGTGTATCAGCTTCAGCTTGTTCCGGCAAACAGGCACTGCATGGGACGTCGGGGGTGTGAAAGCTTGAACCTTTCCTTCCATCGGCAGAATGCCGAACTGGCCGCTGCCGGCCGGCCGGGGGTGTAAATAGCAAGGCTGGTGGTGCCGATGCTATCTATGTCTTGGATGTTTAGCAGACGAGTTGGGCAAGCTGGCACTCTGTAAGCTGCTTGTCTGAGTGAACGCCTGCTACACTGTTGTGCACCTGCAATATGTTGCATGGAGGCATGTGGTGGGAGGATATTCCGTGCCATGCCACCATGTTTCCATGCCACCGCGCTGCGTCGACTCTCTTCCCACATGTACGTCGGTGTTCTGTTTTGAGCACTACTCCTCTTCCCGGTCAGCAGTAGCTGGTTCTATCCTTGTCTCGTCCCTCGTCTCGTCTCGTCGCCGGCGTGCCTTGATCATCGCACGCATGCACGCATGCCTCCCAGAAACTAATGACTGCGGTGTGGTGCCACGCTGCACCATATCATCCATGGAACAAAAGAAGTTGCAACACAGCCGCACCGGCACAGCGCAAAGGATGATCCTAGCCTGGCTCGAAACTTACCGCAAGCACATCGGTTGAGAGAGTTAGTCCGCACGCTACCGCTCCGCGGGGAGGCTTCGGCAGTCCTGACATGGCAATGAGGCGCCCTCTAGCGAGCCCGCCTGGTCATCCCCAACGATCAACACGGCTACCTAGGTATACTCCCCTGCCCAGCCGCCCAGCCGCCCAGCCTGCCAGGATAAGGAAATACAGTGGATGGCACGCGCTCCGTGCCGCCAGGAGTACCGCAATACGCTACACTACCTTACGGGGCCGATTTCAGGTCCGACCGAAAGCTAGTGCACATTCGACCGAAGCCGGGAGCTGGCGCGCATACACCGCGTACACACGCGCTCATGCTCGCACGCACGCACGTACGACGAGAAAGAAAAAAACCAGACAGACTTATTGTCAGGATCGGTGTATTTCGTTCTTTCTCCAGTGTCTCGGACCCCGCTGTGTCAGGTTTATCAGGTTATTTTCCGGGTCAAAGTGGCGGCGGCCCGGGAAGCCTACTGGGCTTGACGGGGGGGGGGGAAGGGGCCCTGGACGCGGCATGCTTACTCAAAGACCTGAATTGCCTTCCGCACTGGTGGTGACGGCGGTGGACTCGAGACAAAGTATGTTATGTGTCCCGGACAAGCACCAGGCTCGGCGTCTGTTTCATAGCAATCGGAAGTTCGAACCAGGGTGGTTTGGTTCATCGCCGACGTTCTCTTTCCATACCCATACCGCTTCGCCTCACTGCCTTGCTGGGACTTGGGCAACACCGTCCAGCGGTTCTCAGCAAGGCAGGGCATGAACACCTGCTGCCGCTTGTGCTTGTGCTGCCGGGCTTGGGATATTCTCTCGGGTCCGGGGTGGCACGAGCGGCTCACGGACACCGGCAGAACGTTGTTGTCCTCCTGCACGTCCTCCTCCTACTGCTCCTCTCCTCCTCCTCCTCCTGCACCTCTCCTCCCCCTCCTCCTTGGCCCTCGTCATCCGTCCTTCCCACTGACTAGGATCCGCGCGCTTGCCAGCCTGAACGTTAACGGCAGCGGGGCAGCGGGACGGCGCGAGTGACATGCCACCCTGCCTCGTGCTCGTGCTTCCTGCTTACCTTGGGAACTTGGAAAAGAGACAACAGCCGCCTGGCATGAGAATAAATACCAGCACTGATGGACGGCTGAAAGACTCTCTCCCCAGCTTGACCACTCTCAACTCTAGACGACTGACAACCCAAAGGACGACCTCACAGTCCCCCCTCACACTCCTTACCTAGCTTCCCCCTCCTTCCCTCCGATGAAGCTCCTCTCTCTTGTCGTCGCGGCACTCGCGGCGGTCCCCACCGCGCTCGCGTCGCTCGGTGCGCCGACGCACGAGCTCTCCTTCCGCGACCTGGACGTCGAGCTCGACCTCGCCTCCCGCGCGACCTGCACCATGAAGCAGCGCGCGACCTGCTACACGAAGTACAAGGCGATGAACGCCAACACCTGCGCGTGCACCAACCTCCCCTTCCTGCAGCTGTGGCCCAAGCAGCCATGGGGTGCGCTCTTCTACGCCATCTGCGGCGACGTGAACAAGATCGCCGCCTGCTGGGACAACGGAGACAACATCGACTCGTTCTGCCGCTGCTTCCGCGGTAACGGACCGCACTACGCCGACCCCCCGTCCAAGTGCTACGACTGGTTCAAGATCGCCTCGTGCCACTGCAGGGGCATGAAGGCCGACGAGGGGTGCAACTGTGTCCCGGGCCACATGGACGTGCCCGGCGGCGACACGGACTGCAAGGACCCCGCCGCGCTCGCCAAGTGCTGGAAGGTCGGCCAGGCTGCCGACTACAAGTGCCAGTGCATCGACCCCCCTCCCCAGGTTGGCAAGTGCCACAACCTGATCCAGATCCTCACCTGCGCCAAGCGCGGCTACGGCGTCAACCCCGACTGCACGTGCACGCACTGCAACTGCTTTGACCAGTGGGGCTGCCAGGCCAAGGGCGGATACCTCACCCCGAGCTGCAAGTGTGTCCAGCCGTCGCGTGCGTTCAAGCGCTCGGACGCGCTCTGCCCCGTCAACAAGCAAAAGTGTGTCATCGACCCGGACTGGAGCGACTCGTACGAGTGCATCGACACCCAGACCAACATCGAGTCGTGTGGCGGCTGCATGTCCGAGGGCAAGGGCGAGGACTGCACCTCCATCGAGGGTGCGGCGGCCGTCTCGTGCATCAAGGGCAAGTGTGTGGTCACGGACTGGCTCCGTGGTTACGACGGGTACCGCAACCAGAGCTCGGCCTAGGCTTTCTTTCATTTCAGCTGGGCTGAGGCGGACGCGGACCCGGGACTAGAGGGAATTTCCCGGATGGACATTTAGGGCTGAAAGCGCGCCTGTGGACACTGCTCCAGAGGCCATTGTAGCTTTACTGCAGTTGTTTTTTATAATCGGCGCGACCATGCATGACCGGTTGGTCGCATGCTTCGACGTAGCAGTATGCAGCGGTATGGCCTGGCCGGGAGTGGTTGTTGGACAGGTCGACGATGGACGAGGTTGGTCTCGCCCTTCATATTGCTGTTTGCTTTTGGAGAGTTGTCATGCAACGGGCGAATGAGGCATCAGGCAATAGCGGTATGCTAAAGGTGTGGCTTCGATCGGTCTCCTTCTGAAACTGGCAGTAAGCTCAAGTGAGCGAGCGAGCGAGCGAGCTCCAGACCGCATCGAGTCGAGACGAGGAATGAGTAATCGTGATAAACGCGTCCACCGTACGCTCCCGCCGTCCACATCAACCGGTCACTTTCCTCTTCGGCCAGATGTCACCGTCAGTTGGGCTCCGAGCGCCACCAGAGCGAGCCCGCGCGACGTCTAAAGGGAGGTTCGGGCCCAAGTTGGTAAGGCCTCGACTGGCTGCAGTCATATTGCGGACATACTGTTCGCAGCAGACGTCCACCCGTCCAGAGATGATCGAATATGTCCGTTGGCATATTGCATGCCGTTTTGCCACATACACAAGTAAACACACACCCCGGCCAATGGTGATGCTTATATTTTGGGTTGCGTGCGTGATCGGTGCTGTGGGATGCGGGCGCGGTGTTTGTTGACCGAAAGTTTGGGTATGCGCGCGGAAGGTGACTTGCGCCGGCATACTTGTAGAGGTTAAGTGGCTGCGGCGCGTCTGTAGGTGGTTAGTGTCGATTGGTGTCTAGTGTTGGTGTGAGTTGTGAGTGGAGTGAGGTGAGTGAGGTGTGTCTGAGTGTTATGGCGTGAGTGGTATGTGGTGGGTGGTATGTGCTAGGAGAGACACCGATCGAGAGCCCGAGTTGTGCTGGACTCTGCGAGGCATGATGTGCTCGAAGGAATGGGTGGATGAGTAATGAGTAACGGACGTGAATGGAGAAGATGGAAGAAGAGGAAGTTTGGCTCGCGATCGAGTCGGCTGTCTGTTCTGAGCAGAGTCGGGTCCGAGGAAGGTGAAGAAGGAAGCAGACGAGGAAGGAAGGAAGGAAGGAAGGAGGGAGTCTGGACTTTGTGATACGTTTTACTCGTTTGCCACGAGCCTTCACACGTCACATGAAGGAGCAGCGAGGAAGGCACGCACGCACGTACGCACCGCCTTGCAGAATGAATTTACAACGTGCAGCATGTCCATGTGCACCAAGTGAGTGTCATGTAGGCACCTGAATGCGTGCGGCAATGCACAGAAGAGGGTGGCCACTGCAGTCAGATGGCAGATGCACTTATGCACATTGACCAGCAAGCTGCAAGCAGTGCTATCTATCTATCGCTTACAAGGAGGAACGCGAGGAAGGTGAATGCGATCCAGCATTCATGTTGTCGTGCCTCGGTGCCTGCCTTGCCTCTCGATGTCGATCTCCGTATGTGACAAGCACCAGCTAGCTCGCTCAAAGAGCGTTCTCTGGAAGCAGATGTGCATATCTGCATCTCGGGACCCGGCGAATGCTGTACGTGAGATCTGTATGGTACATGGTACACGAGCAGGATGTGGCCGTCGATCTGTCAATAGCTTGGCGACCTCGTTCCAGACGAGTGACATGCAAGCTGTGTGCCACATGCCACACGAAATCTTTAGAGGTCTCTTTGAGACGGATGCCCCAGTAGTATGAGAGCGGTCTAGCTGGTTCAGAGTGCGCCAGTGCTCAGAGTGGCGCTTGGCGGCGAGCGTGTGCGCTTTGTGGTGGCACTACAGAGCATGGCCTAGACTGTAGATCTTGGCGTCCTTCCCTGCGTCGTACTTGCTCTCTCACTCTGACCCTCATGTCTTCTCGATACGACTGACATGCTGACAGCTGACAGCTGATACAAACACACGTCCTCCATCTCATGCTTCGTGCTGCCGACGAAATGTCTGTATGCCTCTGCAAAAGCCAAGCTCGCATGCTCAAATCCGCATCCTCAACTTCTCATGTCGCGGTATGAATGAAGAACCTTCGTATTCAATTGCAGATATGCAGATTTCGCAAGGGACGGCATGCAGACGCGCAGACGCCACATCTTGTGCCCCGAGGGAACCGCGTCACAGAGGGATAAGGAGGAAGAGCCCAGAGGGACGGGCGAAGGCCGCGCAGGGTAGCTCAGGGCAGGCACGAACGCGCGACTTGGTTACCATTGTTATTCTCTTCCAAGCGAGGCCGCGAGGACGCGTACTCTTCCCCCGCGAGACGCGACGTCAAACGCTCTCACACGCGACTGCTCTTCTTTAACTATTATATTTGTCCATGGTTTTCACGCACTTCCATCGTTCTCAACCAGAAATGCAGCTAGAGCCTTGATCTAACGCGCATCGTGACCCAGACCCTAAGCTC
>BCJH01000004.1:689044-851723 GCA_001600275.1 Cutaneotrichosporon curvatum | reverse complement strand
ACCGTAGAACCTGCATAAAATAGCTCAGTAGGTGCGTAGAGATGCATAGAATCACCCGCACGTCTTTGATTCCGTGTAGCTACTCTAAACGGCCGCGTAGCGGCCGTCAACTGCTAGTGAATATCTGAACAGTGATCAGACCCGCTTGATTGCAACAAATGCATGCATGTAAGCTAGAGCAAGGCAGATGCATGTTCTCTTTCAGACGCAGGGGTATTCGGCCAAGCTCACCCACCCTCCCTTACACGGCCGATCCCAGCACACACAGCAAGTACACGAAAAAAGTCTGGGCTCACGTGAAATCCAGGAGAAGCGGCCCTGGCGCCCAGAAGTGCGCAACCTGACAAGTCACATCGCACAGGCTTCGTCTTTCCCCGGCGCACGCGGCGCACATTGCCATCCTAGGCCTTCCCCGCGCGTAGCAGACACACATACTCTGCCTTCCTCGCCTTGCTCACCTTCCTCGCCTTGCCCGTCCTCCCTGCCTTTCCACCTGTCGTCGTCCTCTCGTCGTCGTAACTCTCTCCTTTTCCGTTACCAAATCTCTTGATATAACTCGACTACACTTTCCCTCTTTTGGCGCAGAGCTCGTTGCACGAGACGACCGCAAAGAGCAGTCAGTCAGTCTCTCTCTCTCGTCGACGCCCTCCCTTACCGCGTTCATCTCTCCGCTCGCTGCTGGCAGCTGGCGCTCGCTCTCACTCTCTCGTCCCCGTCTCCAGCCAACACTGTTACACCCCTGTCGACCGCTTCCACTTGCATATACACTGGCCTGCCGGACAGACCAGACATCGCGTACAACAACGCACTTCGATCGTGCCGTAACACGAACCCAGACTCCTGGCTACAACTGCTCGCCTTTGGCCTGCTTGGAGACCAGAGGACCAGAGAAACCGACAAACCGCAAATCGTACAACACACACAGAGCAACAGAGTTGTGACCATACCGAATACTCTTTCTTCTCTCATTCAACGACGACGACGACGACTACGCAACGAGGACGACACCAACAACGACAAACACTCACAGCAGGCACCCCTCTCACTGTCCCACGTCCCACGCCCGTCCGTCTCCCCTTCCTCGACCCCCTGCCCCCTCCCCCCGTCTCACCCAAGACGACACAGACCTGCATCTGTGCACCAAACGGATAGACGCAGGCCGTCCTTCATCCCCCGACCTTCCCTTGCATAGCTGTCGAGTGCCGCTGGACGGCAACACAGCGTCTCTCTAATAGATTTACTACAACATCGCCCATCTCCACACCACACTCGCTGCCTCATGGCTAGTCCCTCGAACGTTGAAGCCCCCAATGTCGGTGTTGGGGGCTTGGTCACCTACACCGGTGGCATCCCAGCCGCCGCAATGACCCTCTCCCTCGAGGGTCTGCCAACCACCACAGCGGCAACATCTGCACCACCAGTGCAGACCTCAAAGGCATTGAATGCCACCGAGATCATCGCCATGGAGTCGAGCCTGCAACGGCAGCTGTCGTCAAACATGGACGTCTACCTGACGATCATGCTGGCCATCCTCCTCGGTGTGCTCGTCGTCATGGCACTGCCTCGGTTCGTTGCCCGGCTCTTTGCCAGCATACATCGCCAACGCACGGCTCGCGCAGAGGAGGCCGCAAGACCGATAAACCGGGGTTTTACTACCATCGACGATGTGCAGAAGATCGCCGCGCTGAACAGGGCGCCACGCGTCGTTGCAGGCGGCGACCTGACGAAGGGGTGGTTTCTGCGCAGCGGGTCTGGTCCCTCTCTGTCCCCGGCGGAGACCAAGGCAGACCCGTTCGCAGCAGCCATGACCTCGACGAAACACACCATTCGCTCTCGCGGCTCGTCGCGATCTACCTTGGTGCCGCCCTTCCATGTCTCGCCGTTTACAAGCCGCTTGCCATTGGGCAGGTTCCTCGAGTCTGCCCCTTTGGCACGCTTCCCCTTCCCCCTGCGCACCCGGGCGACCCTCAAGACGCTCATCCTCATGGCTGCCTACCTCGCCTTCTCCATCGCTGCGTGCACGTACAAGTCCAAGGTCGGACCAAAGGCAAAGGGATCAGGCTACGGCGCAGACTACAGGAGAACCGGTGTCGTCGCCATGTCGCAGACGCCCATTGTCATCGCCCTCGGCGTCCGCGGCAACCTCATCGGGTTGCTCACAGGACAGAGCTACGAAAACCTCCGCATCTTCCACAAGGTCGTTGGGCGTGTCCTCTTCCTCACCGCGGCACTGCACTCGATCTTCTACTTTGTTCAGTGGGGCAAGTCGGGCCAGCTGCTCCAGCGCTCCATGTCGCCTATCGGCCTCACTGGGTGCATCGCTTTTGCTGCTCTGTGCCTCATTGTGGTCACCTCGCTGCCCCGGTTCCGCCGCTCTGCATACGGCGTCTTCAAAGTTTCCCACTACGTCGGCATCATCATGCTCCTCGGCGGCCTGGGTGCCCACGTCCCCTCTGCTGTGCCGTGGGTCGTCGCCTCTGCTGTCATCTACGCCATCTCCATCGTCATGAGCCTGTGCAAGTCGCGCGTCACGCGCGCCGAGCTCGTCGCGCTCAGCGGGAATGCCACCACAATGGTGACTCTCCCCGACGTCACGACCGGCTGGCGTGCAGGTCAACACGTCCGCCTCCGTGTGCCTGGTATCAAGGGCGCGCTCAACAAGATCGAGTGCCACCCGTTTACGATCGCCAGTGCGCCCGACTGTGGCGGACTCGTCCTCATGGCCAAGGTGGCTGGTGACTGGACGCACGAGCTGTACAACCTGGCAACAAAGGGCGGCGGCAGCGTCGACAGCGAGTTTGGCCTCGGCGTCTGGCGCCCGCGCCGTGCCAAGGTCATCGTTGAGGGGCCGTACGGTGGGCTCGGGAACACGCTCCCTACCTCGTTCTCTTCCCTGCTCCTGATCGCCGGCGGCTCGGGTATCACCTACTCCCTCGCCCAGGCGCAGGATCTGATCGCGCGCTCCCCGTCTGGCGTCGTCGCCGCGCGCACAGTCGACATTGTATGGATCGTGCGCGTCGAGCAGACAGCCAAGGTCATCCTCCCCTCGCTCAAGAGCCTCGTCACCCAGGCCCGCGAGTGGGAGGAGCAGGCCCTCAAGATGCGCAGGGCCGGCGCCGACATTGCCTACCCCACCGCCCTGCGCATCCACATCTTCGTCACCCGCGTGCCCACCTCCTCCCCGCTCACCCTGCTCGACGAGATCCCCAACTACTCCAAGCTGGAAAAAGTCGACGCGGAGAACAAACTCTTCCCAGCCAGCGCCCCGACCTCCTCCGTCGGCCACGGCAGCGACGAGAGCAGCGAAGACGACGGCCTCGACTCGACCGACGACCACTGCCCCGCCATCTCGGGCGACTGGCGCCCCACGCCCCCCTCCCTCCCGCAGCAGTGGCACCCAGGCCCACGGCCGAACCCAAAC
This sequence comes from Cutaneotrichosporon curvatum, assembly GCA_001600275.1. NCBI lineage: Eukaryota > Fungi > Basidiomycota > Tremellomycetes > Trichosporonales > Trichosporonaceae > Cutaneotrichosporon > Cutaneotrichosporon curvatum. The sequence continues at coordinate 848,302 of BCJH01000004.1, read as the reverse complement.
CACGCCTCCGTCTTCTCCTTTGACACATTCTACCAGAACACCGCGACGTCAACAACAACACTCACGCCCTCGGCGCCCGGGGCCGAGGGCCGCACCGAAACCCCAGCGGAGAGGACAAAGGCCGACTGGCTGCAGCGCAACCCGTCGAACGCGACCGTCGCGCGCCTGCACGCGCGCCCGACCAACCCGCGCAGGACAATGTCCTCGATCAGCGCGTACCGCGGCCGTCCGGATTTCCGCAGCGTCCTGAACACGATCACGGACGAGACGATGGCGCGCCATGGGCGTGCGCTGATCGAGGCGACGGGCGTGCTCGTGCATGCTTGTGGGCCCGAGTTTGTGGTCAACGCCGCGAGGGATGCGGTGCATGCTGTGCCTGCGTTCAAGGCCAAGGCGTGTGGTGGGATCGAGTTTGAGGAGGAGTTCTTTGGCATCTAGTGGGGGTGGGGGTGGGATGTATGGAGGGGAGTGTGGAGGGGAGTAGCATGGAAGAGAGTACTGGAGGAGAGTGGCATGGGGAGAGTAGCGTTGAGGAGGGTAGCATGGAGGAGTAGCATGGAGGAGTGGAGGAGGAGAGGAGGGGTGTGTATGAGGCCCGTCGCATACTGATTCGAGGTAGCATTGCGCCCTGGTGGTGCACTTGTAGTATATGCATAATCATCATCAAGCTGGTTGCGGTTGGCAGTTCCCATGGCGGGGTCGTGCGCCGGCTTGCAGTACACGGCTCTCACCATGGGAGAGGTCAGAAAGGGAGAAGGCTTCTGACTCCTTATCTGGGCTGATGTTCCGGGCTACAGCTCTACGTGCTCCTTAACCGTGCTCTGCCCCGGTCCTCGACCGTGCTCTGCCCCGTTCCACCGTGCTCAGCCACCCCCCCCCCCCCCAACTGCCAAGCTCAGAATAACCCATATGCATCCAAGATCTACCTCTGCGGATCTACTTCTGCGCATACTTTGTGCGCAGGCGCATCCCCGCCTCATGGAGGGCGAAGAACATCGGCCCCCGGCGCTTGAGCTCCGCCTCTGGCTCCTCATCCGACGAGTAGAGGAACGCCTCGCGCATAGCCACCACATTGGCCTGCAGCTGCTCCACCCGCTCGATCGGGATGTCATTTAGCACCGCCTCGATGTGGTCCAGCTCGGTGGGGTGCACGCGCACGCTGATCTCGCTCCAGTCGATCATAGACGCAAAGGGGTAGTGGCTCGCCTCGGCGATGAGCACGGGGATGCACCCGGCGTAGATGGCATCGCTCACGCGCGGGGACCAGCCGGCGATGCCGCGCGGCTGCGGGCAGAAGCGGGCCGAGTTCAGCTCTTCCATGTAGTCGTCCCATCTGAGGGGGAAGGTCGCCTGTGGTCCCAGGCCGGGGTGGAGCTCGTGCTCGGCCGCGCCGCCGCGGTGGCAGGTGAGGCGGAGGCGCTCGTTCTTGCCCGTGCCCCAGAACGTGCCGGACCAGGTGAGGAGGCGGGGGCGGTCCCGTGCCGGCCGGACGGCGTAGATGTCGCCAAAGGTTGCTATGAGTTTCGGGGTGTTGCACGAGCGCGGGGGCACGACGACATCCTGCGCTGGGCGGTAGCAGTTGCTGTCCCAGTCGCCCATGACTGAGAAGACGAGGGTGTTCTTGAGCAAAGGGTCGGGGTAGAGCTTGGTGTCCTTGCGCGAGGACCAGATCTCCCACTCGAACGCGAGGCAGATGCCCCAGTCGTGCGTCATCACCAGGCTGACGGTCTTGGACTGGTCGTCGATGCCGGGGATGGTCTTAGACGCATAGTGCCATACATCGTGGAGGAGGAACTCGGCGCCGTCGCAGTGCTGGTAGACTGGGAGGACGATCAGGTCCGCCTCCGCTGCAGGCACCGACAGGTGCCGCATGGCCTTGTACATGATGCTGTCGGCGCTGAAGCAGTGCGACTCCCTCAGCTTGTGGCACTCGGCAGCCTCAATCTCCTGCTCCTTGGGGTACCCGCTCACGACGTGGGGTTTGATAAACTCTGGGTGCGCAGTGTAATACGCGCGCGCCTCGGGGAGGAGAATGTCTCGCCAGTCGACCTTGGCGACCATCTCGGCCAACACCTTGCTGAATCCGCCGAGTTCGCCCAGCGCAGATCCACCCTCGATGTACGCCGTCGGGTGCCGGACACCCCTCCCCAGTGCGATAAGCGGATTCTCCCGCAGCCGCCTGCACGAGTCTGCCTGCACGCACCGGCAGTTTCCGGTCTGCACGCAGATCGCGGGGCTCTCGCAGTCGTTCCAGCAGGGCGGGAGCTGCTTAAGCGCCCACTCGTTCGGGTGCTTGTTGAGCCTCGCCGGCTTGGCTGTGGTCTCGTCGGTCTTCTGCGCGTCCGTCAGTGACAAGTGCAGGTCGTTGTAGTATTCTGTCGAGGCCCTGGCGCGCTCGCACAGATGGGCCCGCCGCGAAGCGTTGAATGGGATGTCCCCCGTGCGGCCGAACCGCGTGTCCGCCGACTCGTGGTCGTCAAGGAAGAGCGGCCAGTCGCCCTCACTCGGGCAGCACAGGACGGCAAAGCGCATGTCGTAGGGCGAGCTAGTATCGGCTGATTCCAGCTTGAACACCGTCTGCTCGTTGCCTCCCGCATCGGGCGTCGCGTGGACCTGCTGCTGGCGGCCAGGCAACAAGAGGCGCAGTTGTGACGAGTCTGGAGCTACCTCGATCTCGAAAACGTCCTGGTACGCCGGTTCGTCCCCATCGTTGAACAGCTCAAACGTGACAGGCCCGCCGGCATCGATCTGCGCTTGCGGGATACCGAGGTAGCCCATGCCGTTCTCCTGCCAGAATTTGACCTTGGCACGCCCGTTGCCCTCCTTCGATGACCCAGGAACGGTTTGCACGTACCAGACAGTCTGGTTCCAGTTGTACGATGGTACCTTTGTGTTGTTCGCGATGCAGTGCTTGCCGTCCTCGCACTTGACGTGGTCGAGGAAACCATTGCGGTTGAAGCCAATGTTGACGGTGCAGTTGTGAATCTTGTACAGCTCTCGGTTGCGAACGTCTGCGTCGGCCATCTGTGCAGGTCCCACCTGGTTGAAGGAGGTCTTTAGACAGCTGTGGTGGTGGAAGGCTTCGACGTGCATGCTCGCTAACGAGGCGATGTCTGAAAGCTGCCCTATCAGCCCATCACGTAGACTGAGCCGGGGCTCCCACCCCAACTGCTCCTTGGCAGCCGTGTTCGAGTACTCGGACCACGCCGCAACCTGAACTCTGTGATCTCCGATATCTCGCACAGGGGATGACGACTGCACTATTCCGCGGACAATGTCGACCAACTCCTCCTGCAGCCACCGCTTCCCACCATTGACGACATTGAAGACTTCAAGGCTGGGTAGTGCGCTAGCTCCGTTGTCCATGCGGTCAATGACCAGCAGCAGGGCTTCCTCCGCATCGCGTACATGCAACAGGTCCATTGGCGCAGCGTCGGACGAGTACTGGATTGGAAGGGAGGTGATCGCGTGATGGGCAAGACGGGGGAAAAAGGCCGACGGTATGGCCTCTTGTGGAGAGTAGCCATATATGTCGGCAAAGCGTAGAATGGTCGCGCGCAGCTGCAAGCTACCGCCCGCAGGCTTGGTGTCGTCCTCGTCGTCTTCCTCTTGATCCGCGGCATTAGCAGAGGCATCCCGCCGAGCACGTGCAATAGCGTCGCGCACAACGTCCTCGGCGTGCGCCTTGGTCTTTCCGAGCGCCAGCTCTGGCTTTTGCGCAGTGCTCTCTTCGATTGGCTTGCCGTTGGCAGCCGAGCCAAAAACATCCATACTGGAGCCGAAAATCAACCAAGGAACCTTGGCCGTCTTGCGCCACGGCAGGATGCTCGAGCCCTTTCTCCGTGCAGCCGCAAGCTTGACCTCGAGAGCGTCGACAACTGCCTTGGTCCCGCCCACATTGACATGCTCGCATTCCTCCATCTTTGGCGAGCACCATTGGTCGAGACTCACAGCGGCGAAATGCACGACGCCGTCAAAGTCGATGTCCTGCAGGACAGAGTCTATGCCTGTGAGCACATTGGCACGGTGGTAGATGACCCGAGCAGGCAGGCTTGCCGGACGTGCGACAATGTCGAGCGCGTGCACAGTGAATTTGTCCTTCTTGTGTGCGAGGCGCGAAGCCAACGACTGCCCCAAGCTTCCTGCGCCGCCGGTGATGAGAATGGTCTTCTGCTTTTTCGCCAAACCAGGCAGCATGCCCTTTAGCCGATCTCCGGTGGCAGGCTTGGCAAGCTGATCTTCAACAAGGTCATGCTCGGTCCATGGCGATGCCGGCTCGTAGTAATCATTGCTGGATTCCGTTGGAGCACTCCAAGACACGAGGAGAATGACGGCCACAAGAAGGCCAGTCACAGCTAGCAAGCGCGAGCGCCGCAGGGGCCCGAACATTGCCATACCGTCAAGGTAGAGATGAGGGGCGGACGCGCTGCGCGGCCTACGGGCCGGGGTGGTTACAGGCTACGCTGCAGGGAGGGGTCGAGGGGGTTGTAGTAACGTTGCCTGCTTGCTCGGTGGTGTCGATAACCGTGGTGTTGAAGCTGCTCTAAAGACACAGCGTCCTTCCAGCAGCGATGTGCAAGCCGTATATAAGTCGAACGATCAAGAGTGAGGGCAGAACTCGCACGCTGTGTTCGCTGTGCAAGTTGCTGGAGAGGAGGTTGATGTCAACGGAGCAGCAATGGTCGACAGTTGCAAAGGTACGCGACGGGACATGAGCCGCTCGAGTGCCGGAATTGCCAAAAGAGGCAATCGGCGATCAGCGGAGACACGCGCCTGGCGCCGCTCAATTCATCGCGCCCGTCGATGGCACCGTTCGTCCACGCCGTCCTGTGAGATCTCTAGTTTCTCGTCAACCCCCATCCCTTGTTGTATCTGCTCTAATCATTGTCTCTTGCTACTGCCATGTCCGCGGCATACGCCCCAGTGGATACCGGATCAAGGGGCAGCGTATCAGGCGGTGTCAGAATGCGCGTCAAGCCCTTCCAGCTCCTCATTCTCCTCGGCATCGTGGCCATTATCGGCCTGCCGCTGCTCGCGGGCTCTGAGCGGCGTGCAATGGTCACGGCCTGGGCGATGGGCGGGAACCGCTTCACTCCCGACGACTTGAAGTACCACATTGCACCCCCATCGGGTGGTATCTCGGACGAAGAGAAGATCCCCCTCACCCTCGAGGCGCGCCTGAAGCACCTGCTCTCGCGCCCGGCCTTGGACCAGTGGGAGGCAGAGCTCTCCAACCGTTACAACTGCCCTTTCTTTACGTACGCACGCAACACCTACTTTTTCCACGAGCAGGACGGCAAGGATGAGAAGTGGAAGGCGCTCAACAAGGACCAGGTGAAGCAGTACCGACGCAAGATGGTCGAGTACCTTCGTCAACTGGACCGCGATGGCAAAAAGCTCGTGTGGGACAAGAGCATGGAGGCAGGCACCCCAGTTGATCAGCGCCGGGGTATCATCTACACTGGTGGTGAGGGAAAGACGATTGAGCGCCTGCGCATCGCGCTGTACATGCTCAAGAATGTCATCAAGACTAAGCTGCCTGTCGAGGTGTACCACTACCCGGGCGAGTTCACCGACGAGAAGCTGCGCGACGAGTTCATCAACGAGTTGGGTGTTGAGCTCGTCGAGAGCAAGGCGCCGAAAACGGACGGCAAGGCGTGGCGTGAGTGTACACATTCAGGGGTGCGATGGCAGATCACTGATGCCGCAGAAATCAAGAACGCGGCGTTCCTGGACACAAAGTTTACGCAGTTTGTTTACATGGACAGCGTATGTGGACTCGGTATCCGCTCGGCTGACCGTAGGACAATATCGCTCTTGCAGACCCGGAGGAGCTGTTTGAGTCTGTCGAGTTCACGAAAAGCGGTAGCGTCTTCTGGGCTGACCTGAACAAGGACCACCGTGAGTGCCGTTTGATCCCTGCACACCTCCACACTCATCTAACACTCAGCCGACAATGCCATCTGGCGCATCCTGGGCCGAACCTGCAGTGATGAACACTGGCCTGCCGAGTCTGGCCAAGTCATCTACGATAAGTCGGCAAACAATGGTCTCAACCTCGCGGTCCTCCACCTCTCTGTGCACATGATGGACAACCCCGACATGTACGGCTGGCTCTCATACGGTGACAAGGACACATACCGGTACTCGTTCTACGCCCTCGGCCTGCCATACCAGCAGGCACCGCGGCTGTTCGCCAGCGTGGGCGGCTACCAGACGCAGGACGCGCAATCGTCACCAGACTACTTCTGCGGTCATGCTGCCCTGCAGTGGGGCCTCACTCCACCCTCCGCCGCCCGGGACCCCGCCTATCACCCCAAGCCAGCATTCTTGCACGGCATCCTCACCAAGCATCGCTACGGCCTGCAACCGGACAAGCTGTTCAGCCACGCGAAGCGGCCTGTGCAGGACTTTATTCTCGACAGCAGACTCGTGCGCACGCTGTACGAGTTCACTGGCGACTGCTTCGCCATCACGCTCAAGGGCCCAAGCGGGTTGCCAGACGAGCCAAACTCGTACGGCGATGGACAGGATGTGGTCATCCAGCCGATGGGCGAGGTGCTCTCACGCGAGCCGCACGTATGGGATGCGCTCCGCGACCTGCAGAAGCGCATTGCGGGTATGAATGTGCCCGGCGAGTAGTATAGATAGGAAGCATGCAGGATTTTGGGCGTGGGCGAGTCTGGACTGCGATTGCGATCGCAGCGGGAGTAGTGAGCGGTCGCGGCTCGTAATCGGGTCATTGTCGGCCCGATTCCTATGAGTGGGTGGGCATGCAAATGGCCATTCCAACTCTCCTCTGCTACTGCAGAGAAGTAATGTGAAGTTGCAGATACATGCATACCTTAGCAAGGTCATGTGCAAGAACTGGCCGCGACCGAATGCTTTGTGCGGACAACACTGCGGCCCATCATCGACGGTTACTCACGGCACGGCTATCTGCGGCACAGCATATATACCGAGGTCCATCACACCCACCCACACCATTGCCACCACCAACACCAACCACTATGACTAAACCAGACTGGCTGATGCAGCTCGAAACTGACGGCTTCGTCGTGATTCCCGACGTCGTTCCCCCCGCAGCTTGCAAGAGGTTTCAAGAGGCGGCACTGGCTTGGACCGAGCGCTTCCACGGCTTCGACCGTAACGACAAGACCACTTGGAATGCCGAGCACCTGCCCTACGGTCCAACGTGAGTGTGCTGCTAAACGCAAGCCTGACCACAGTGGTGGACTGTACAACCGCTACAGCGTGAACCACGAGTCATTCGTATGGGACATCCGCACCCAGCAGGGCATCCTGGACGCCTTTGCAAAGATCTGGGGGACGGACGAGCTCATCGCCTCCTTCGACGGGATGAACGTGTCCCTCCCCCTCGGCGAGGCGGGGCGAACTGACATTGAGCCGACAAAGGCCTGGCCTCGTGAGTACTCAAACCTAGGCTTACAGTTTCAACCCCGTTCCTCACAGCTGTAGCCCCGCTCAGCGACTGCTACATCAAGACGAGCTCACACCAGACATCGACCAGAACCCCCGCCGCCTCGGATTCGAGCTGTACCAGGGCATCGCGAACCTCGCGCCCAACGGGCCAGACGATGGTGGCCTCTGCGTCCTCCGCGGCAGCCACCGCCTCCACGAGGAGCACTTTGCCAGCATCGGCGGCTTCCGGGAGGAATGTGATGCTGGTCCCGACCAGAACTCGTATAAGTACAACCAGACCGACTTTGAGTGGTACAAGGAGCGGTGTGAGGCGGTCAAGGTGTGTGCCCCGGAGGGCGGGCTCATCAGTGAGTGGAGGTCTGGATCAGCGCGCTGACGGAGAGTCTGGGACTCGCGCACGGTGCACTGGAACGCCTCGCCTATGGGGAAGCAGACGCGCTTCGCGACGTATGTGTGCTACTCGCCTAGGAAATACCTAGATGAGCAGGGGCTTGAGGAGAAGCTCAAGGTCTTCAAAGCGCGGAAGGGGACCACCCACTGGCCGCACATGAACGTTATCCCTGTAGAGAGAAAAGATGGACAGCCCGCTCGGCCCGTGCGCCCGGATGGGAGCCGCGACCCGCTCGACAGGGACAGGCCGTTCGACGACGTGGTAGAGACGCCAGAGGTGCTCCGCCTCGTCGGGGTCGTGGCCTAGCCTTCTTGTATACAAGTGTATCAATCTGTTAGCGTCTCGTGAAAAAGAATGTGAACTGTTAGCCCTTCTGTGGAAAACTCCTTGTCCAATCGCTGCATCTATTACCGACTTAGAACACCTTCTCGACCATGGTGACGCCCTCCTCGGTCTCGAGGATGTCGCGGAAGAGCTTGGCGGTGGGCTCGTCGTACGGCGCGTGCACACCGGTCTGGGTGAGCTTGCCGTCGAGGACAAGCTGGACGGCGATACCGCAGGGGACACCGACAAGCTTGGCCATGGCGGAGGGGCCGCCGTGACGGTCACCGTAGGCCTCGAGCGAAGCGACGATGGTCTCCTCGCGGCCGTCCTTGCGGATGACCTCGAAGGTGTGCTGGAGGAGCACAAGGTCGACCTCGCCGTCCTCGAACTGGCACTTGGTCTCGAGCAGGCCGGAGAGGGTGCGCATCAGAGTGCCCTTGGGGACAACGACCTCGTCCGCGGACAGCATGCCGAGCGACGAGTACTTCTGGAGGATGATCTTGGCCTGGTCCTTGGGCACCGAGGGGAGCTGCTGGATCTTGGCGGAGACCTCGGCCTGGTCGGCCTTGACACCAAGGAGCTTGGCGGTGAGCTCGAGCCAGGTGAGCTTGGCGGCACCCTCGGCAAGGTACTCCTTGGGCTCGTCGTCGAGGAGGCCAAGGTCGTCCCAGCCCATGACGACCTCGCAGAAGCCACCGTAGCGCATAGTGCCGCGGATGAGGTTCTCGCACTCGGGGATGCCGTAAAACTCGGCAAAGACAGTCGAGTCACGGTTGGGGTAGGCGACGAGGTTGTACGCAGGGGTGAAGTAGTAGGGCTTGGCGAACTGCATGAGCTCCTTGCCACCGCCGACCTGAGCGGGCTTGCCGTCCTTGAGGTAGCGACCAGTGTTCTTGAGCGCCATGAGGACACCGACGGGCGACCACGAGAACTTGTAGCCGAGAGCGTTGTCGGACGCAGCAGGCTCGGTAAGACCACCGCAGTACGAGTAGAACGACTTGACCTTGCCGCCGGCCTTGTGAACGTCGTCAATGATCTTGACAGCGTAGAGGTGGTCGACTCCGGGGTCAAGACCGATCTCGTTGAAGCAGAGGAGGCCGGCGTCCTTGAACTGCTGGTCGAGCTCACGCATCTGGGGGTTGACGTAGGAGGTGGTGACGACGTGGGCCTTCTCGGCGAGGGCAGCCTCCATGACAGCGCGGTGCTGGGTGTAGGGGACAAGCGAGACGACAACGTCGTGACCCTTAACGGCAGCCTGGAGGGCGGCGGGGTCCGAGACATCGACGGAGATGCCCTTGGCGTTCTCGAGCTTGCCAGCGAGCTCCTCGGCGGTCTTGAGGGTACGGCAGCCGATGGTGAGCTCGTGGCCACGGTCGGTGATGTACTTGGCAGCGGGCTCCGCAACGAGACCCGAGCCGAGAAGGAGGACCTTCTTGCCAGACTTGTTGCCGGACTGGGCACCGGGGCGGACACCGCCAAAGACGGGGAGGATGTTCTTGTTGTCCTGGATCATGGCACGGCCAAACTCGGGGAGAACAAAGGCAGCCTTGTGGACCTCGGCGTTGTAGTACTTGCAGCCGGGGATCTCACGGAGGGGCTTGTCCATCTGGCGAGTGGGCTCCTTGGAGCAGATGAGGAAGCCCATCGAGCCGGAGGGGTAGGTGGGGATGGTCGAGGTGGCGTACTCGGCAACGGGGAAGATGCGCTTGGTGGTCTCACGCAGCTCCTGGATAAGGGGGAGGTGGAGCCAGATCGACTCGCCCTGGGTGGACATGTGGCCGCCCTCCTTGAGCGCCTTGTTGAGGAGCGTAAAGTAAGGGGCCTCGAAGAGCGCAGCGGCGGGACCGACGGGGTCGGACGAGTCAGTGACAATGACGTCGTACTCGTTCTCGTGCTCGGGGAGGAACTTGAAGCCGTCGCCGATGAACACCTCGACACGGGGGTCGTCGTAGCAGACCGAAAGGGTGGGCAGGTACAGCTTCGAGACGCGGATGACAGCCTCGTCAATGTCGCAAAGGGTGACCTTCTTGACAGTGTCGTGCTTGAGCGCCTCACGGATGACACCACCGTCACCGCCGCCGATAACAAGGACGTTCTCGGGGTTGGGGTGCGAGCAGAGGGGGAGGTGAGTGATCATCTCCTGGTACCTGATGTGTGAGTGTGCTGTGTGTTGTTTGGGACATACGAGAACTCGTCGCGCTCAGTGACCTGGATAGCGCCATCGAGGACGAGGACGTTGCCGTAGGTCTCGGACTCGAACACGAGGACATCCTGGCGTCAGTGGTGGGCAAGCAATAGCTTTCCGCATATCTACTCACCTGGAAGAGCGACTTCTCGTGGTGGAGGATCTGCTTGACCCTGGGGGTTAGTTATGTTCGTGCCCTCGCCGTTCTGCACAAGCAAGCTCACTTGAGGGTCATAGCCTGACCTGCGATCCGTCAGCGTGTCTCCTTATCGGAGGGAGGCAGAAGCAACTCACCAGGCCACTGAGGCGAGATCTCGCGGAACCAGCCGTCTGCAGGTTAGCGGGTAGTCGAGCACGACGAGGGAGAGCAACCAAGCATGCAGCTTCGCCCTCTCCTTCTCCCACTCTCTCACGCACCGACGATGGAGGGGTGAGACTTGGGCGCCGACATTTTGTGAGGGTGCGGTTTTGTTTTGGGAAAGAGATAAAGTGACAGGCGGCGTCGAGATTATTTCTGCTGGGGACCGACCGGCAGTGTCCGAGAACGAGTCTGGCGGTGACTCCGTCTAATCACTCCGCTGACGGAATGACGTGTCATGCTTGCCTGTCCGTGCGTCATGATTGTGTGTGTATGTAGTTGTGTGTGTGCGCGCTGTGTGTAAGGTCCCGATCAGCTCCCGTGCACTCATTTAGAGATGACACTCTTCTACCCCGGCCCGGACGCGATCTAGAGCACCGACCGCTCTCCACACTGCATCTCATTTGCTCGGCCCACTGCTTCTGCTATGCGCGCTCTGGCTCTGCTTGCCAGCCTGGCGCCGCCGCGACGGCATTGGCGCTGGATCGCAGGCGCCGTTCTGCTCTTTGCGGTCATCACGTTTACCATCGAACGACGCGTGAGTAGCTAGCGACATTGCCGTTGCAGGGGTTGTCTGACATGGTACAGGAACTAGTTTCAGGCGGCGTGCTACCATGGCGTGAGGACGGGTATGTCGACGGCTGGGAGGACCACAGTATCAAGGTTCCAAGTGTGCACCACGACATCGACAAGCAGTATGGCGGACAGGAGGAGGCGATCAAGCCGGGGCACCGGGGACGTGTGCTAGTTACCGGAGGCGGCGGCATGATCGGTAAGTCGCTGCAGTGTTGAGTGATGGCACATCTTTTCAGCTCGACTGACTTTCAGGTAAACAGGTCATTTCCAGACTTCTAGCGAGCGAGGATCCTGTGCCGATCACCGTGCTCGATAAGATCTTCTACGAGGATGAGATCGAGGCGATTCGCTCGGCCTACCCGCGAGCCGACTTGCGGGTGGTTATTGGTGACATTCGGGACACGGACAAGTTGAACGAAGCAATGACCGACGATGTCGTTGGCGTGATCAATCTGGCCGCTGTGTCTCGGGTCCTATGGTGTCTGGAGAATGAGCAGGACTGCGAAGCCGTCAACGTCGCTGCCGTAGGCAAGGTGTTAGAGCATTTCAAGGGCGGATGGTTCATCCAAGCCAGTTCACGAGAGGTACGCTAAGACGGAATGACGATGCTAACGCTTCAGGTATACGGCAATGCCCAGAACTTCCCGGTTCCGGAAGACACACCACCCAAGCCGGCGAATGTGTATGGAGACTCGAAGGCAAAGGCCGAGAACGTCATTCAGAATCACGTCCAGACTGTCACTGCCGATGGAACCAAGCAACTGAATGCGATTCTTCTCCGCCTGTCGAACGTTTACGGCAGTGCTGCAGACCACCGCGAGCGATTGATTCCAGCAATCATGAGCAACGCTTTGTCTCATCGACCTATTCAGATTGTCGGCGGCGATCAAGACCTCGACATGGTCAACATCGCTGACGTCGTCAACGCTGTCGTTCTTGCAGTGAACAGACTGAGGGAGAAGACCAAGGGCGGCGAAATAGAGGTGTTCAACATTGGCACGGACAAGTCGACCTCTGCCATGGAGCTCATCCGCAAGATCCTATGGCTAACGAACTCATCCTCGCCTCTGCAAACCCTGCCTGGCGACAACCGCTTTCCAGACAAGTACGTTGGGCGGACATCGCACGCAGCCGAGGTGCTCGGGTTCAAGGCCAAGATCTCCATTGACGAGGGGCTGCACCGACTCGCTACTCAATACCTGCTCGAGACGAGCACGTACCTCCACGCCAAGCAAGAGACAGAGTGTTCTCCACGCCCTGCATACTCGGTCCAGGACCTACTGTTCCTTGACGGATGCTCGGGGACCCTCGCAGCGGACCTTGAAGGCCAGCCGTTTTACGCCTACTTCGATTCACGTATGACCTGGAGCGACCCGAATAGACCAGATATACAGCCCGGATTTGGTTGGCGCGATGAAGACGAGCCACAGCCTTGGGACTTTTCTGTGAAGAAGAGTGGGAAAGGCGCTCTCATCACATTCACGCGCCTGGCGGAGGACAAGAGCGACGACAAGGTGCTCAAGCAGTACGATGTCAAGTTCGAGGCCATGGAGAAGGGGGCTATGCTCGGCAAGGAGACAGAGTTCTATGCGGAGATTGAGCCTTCTACTGGCTATGTCAGTTTGAAGCTCTCCAAATCTAGGTCTTCACTCGTACCCTGGAGCCCCAAGCCGCCTCCTGGAGGAGGCGACGATGACCCTGTACCGGATCCAGAGAAGACGGCACTGGGAGAGTTCCGATTCAGGCTCACGCCCTTCTGCTGTCCGGGCAAACCATCGCCATGGCCGTTCTTCCGCGACGACCCGCTTGCTTCGAGCATTCTCGACGACCGCACAGAGCGTCACCGGAGATTCAACGCGTCTCAGATCGACACCCTGTGCTCGCGGTTGAAGACTGCCGAGCAACTTGTGGAGCAGCGCCTGGCCAAACTGCAGAGTGACCCACGCCCCGTGAAGCTCGAGCAGGCCGCTCTGCCGACTGGCAAGCCGCACGACTGGCGTTCACGCGACCTCGACATCTGCACCAACTTATGCGACCACCCGACTGTCTGCTTAGACACCGGTAACTGCGCGTGCGGGCAGGCGTCTTGCATCACTCGCCGCCGCTTCCCTTTTGCGGACTACGCCAACTTGCCGTACTTATCCTACCCACCACCTCAGCTCACTCTCGACTGGGACGACATCGAGGCGGTTGATCCTGCCGCCTTATCAGGACTGGTGGAGAAGTCGACGTGGCTGAACGTTCTGCGCCCAGGAGCCCGCCGCTATCTCAGCCGCAACCCCGACTTCCCCGGCGTGAATGTCACACGACTACCTGAAGACGTCGAGGCTGCCCGCGCTGGCGACCCAGAGAAGTACGACAAGGTGCAGACAGAGTGGCACGGATGCTACAGCGCCGATAGCGTCATGGAGCGTGGAGCAAAACTTCTCAGCCACGAATACAAGACCAATGATCTCGTGTTCCTCCCGCACTGGTCGTACACGCTGCGATTCCCGCCCGTGGGCGATTGGGTCAACAATGCGCTCGAGCACAACCTCCCATCTGGATTCGACACGTCCGACATGATCGTACCCTTCACCTTTGATTGGGGCCGCTGCCAAACGATCCTGCACAACCTCTACCGCGTGCGTGACTGGAGCCAATCCGTCCAGGAGTGCAAGCGCTCCTCTGCGTGGCAGCCCATGGGCGACATCAACAGCCCCTGTTACTTTATGGACCAGGACGTGGTCATCCCTGCCCGCACGTGTCTGCAAGAGGACCTCAGGCGGGAGTTTGGCAACCTCGCAGACGTCAAGCCTGCGCGCATGCGCTCCACCCTCGTCACATTCAAGGGCTCGCCCAACGGTGCCGGCTCGTCTGTGCGGCAGAAGCTGGTCTGCGACCGGCCATACAAGAAGATCCGCGGCAAGTTGAGGGGTGCAAACGACCTGGCCTCGTACTGGGGCAAGCTCAAGCCGAACACCCGGCCAAAGTCGGAGACGCCAAGCGTGGCTAAGCAGTATATGGACACGCTCGGCGACGCAATCTTCTGCCCCCTCCCACGCGGCACGACTGGCTGGGCGACACGCACCTCAGATGTCATTTACGCTGGGTGCATCCCCGTCCTGCTAGGCGACCAGACACACCACCCATTTTGGGATATGCTCGACTGGGCCAAGTTCTCAGTCCAGGTCAACGACTACGACATTGAGAACCTCGAGAAGATTCTCCTCTCCTACACGTGGGAGGACATCCAGCGCATGCAGACCAACCTCATGCTCGTGCGCGACGCGTTCCTCTACCCCGCCGAGGGGAATATGGACGCCAATCTCCACGAGCGCGTGCCGTTCTTCTACGCCATGCACTCGGCGTACCTCCTTAAGAACACCAAGTTCCCCACCTAGAGCCTACAGCAGGGCAGATAGGACAATACATCAGGTTCATTAGGTTGTAACATTAGAATATGCATTGGTGTAGGTCTTGCGGACGGTGGTGGTCTGGATAGTGGTTTCCGTTATCTCGGAGGCAAATCGCCACCACTATCTCGGTCTGGTCGCGTCGCGCGTCACGACCGATCAGACGTCAGACCGTCAGACTTCTACCAGTTGCGTCAAAACACACCGACCATGTCCGCTGAACCGCCAGCACAGGACCCCTCCACGCCAGTAAAGCGCTTCTCGGCCAGCGCGGAGGCAGGACCCAGCCGCCGGCCAACAACCCACTCTCCAGCCTACGTGCGTGCCTACCCATCCACCACTGACGCCAGATTTCGCGCCGCCACTCGCTCTACGGTATCGAGGACCGTGTCGTCATCGAGTGAGCTGTCTGCTATCTCCCACATCTTGGCTGACAGCAGCCCCGGCTCGCGCGTGTGGAAAGTCGGCTTCTCAGGCGAGCCAGATCCGCGTGCGGTGTTCTGGTCCTCCTCGAGCGAGTTCCGCGCCCGGCCTGCAGAGCTCTGGGATCTGGATCTCTCAGCAGTGACTGGGGCGAGAGGGAATCGCACAGAAGCGCGGCGGCTCGTCAGTGCGTACGTCCAGCGGCGGCTGCGTGATGTATTTCATCGGTGGGTTGTGGTCTGGCCATGCTGATGGGAGATACCTCCATGCAGATGGGAAGGCGAGGAAGGTCATTGTCGTGGAGAATACCTTCCTCCCCACGTATGTGAAGGAGGAGATTGCGCGTGCACTCTTCGATAATCTCAAGGTGAGCATCTGCACTGTTCATTCTGACACCAGGTCCCAAGCGTGGCGTTTACGCCGAGCTGCCTGCTCTCCTTGGCTGCGTGTGGACGCATCACTGGCCTGGTAGTCGACTGCGGATGGCTCGAGACGACAGTCACCCCTGTAGGTTGTCCGTGACATGCGACAGCTGACAGAAGGTGTATGCCTCGCGACCGATGTACCACCTCGCACGGAGCAGCCCCGTCGCTGGCCGGGCACTGCATGCGCGGCTGCGCGCCCTCCTCCGCCACTATGGGCAGTACCACCCCCCAGGGGCAGGAGGGGAGGCAATACCCCCTCCATTGGAGGTACTGGACGACGCGCTGGTCGAGCGCGTTCTCACTGAGGCATGCTTTGTCGAGTCGAGCGCTCCGGAGTCACAGTCGAGTATGGAGGTGGACGCCGACGCCGGGGTAGTCGAGCCACAGGCTGATATGGAGAATGCGCCGCTAATGGCTGCGCTGGAACGGCGATATGTTGGTGCCCAGGCCGCGGACTGGACGGTGGCTATACCCTCCTCGCGCGCTGGGCCTTGCGGTAAGCTCGTCGTCCCGGGGTGGGTACGCGCCCGGGCGGCGGAGGTGCTCTTCGGCGATGGGGCGGACGAGCTCGAGTCGGTCTCCGAGGTGGTGCTTGCGGCTGCGGAGATGGTGAGTGGCGTGTCATGATTGCCGGCTGACATAAGTTGCCTGTCGATGTGCGGCCTGCCCTTGCATCTGCTATCCTTGTGACGGGCGGCACGGCGTGTCTGCCTGGCCTTATCACGCGGCTGAAGAACGAACTCTTGTGCAAGCTTCGTCTCTCTACTGAGTCAACACCGCGACGGAGAGTAGCCTATGCCTCTCTTGGCGGTCTCCATAGCCGTCTCGCGATCATCAACGAACCGGCCCCGCTTGACGGCGAGGGCGGACATAAGGGTGGATCCGCGCCAAGATGGACACCAAGCCTCGTCGCATGGGTTGGCGGCTCGCTTGCTGGGTGAGTCCATGCCATGAAAGTACTGATAGCAGCGTTCTGAAGACGGGCGGGCCGGAGATCGTCCGTGAGGACTACGACAGCGTGCTCTCTGAGTCTATAACCAGAGGGGAGGACTACGTCGCCGAGCTCAAGGCCGAGCGGGAGCGGCTAGGCGAGGCGATGGCGGCGGTTGGACTCGGGATGGAGGAGCTCGCGCCAGGCATGGCGATCGGAGGTCTAGACGCACGCCGGAAGAGGGGATGGATGCCCACCGCCGTTCCGGACTGGAGCACGGCCGGCATTCATGCGGGATAGCTGCTGCATTTCTCTTCATTCTACTCTGTATTCCCTTTCATTCATGTCATGCTTATGTACGTGTACGGCACAACTGCACCACCTTTACTTCTCCTTCTCGCCCTCGATCTTGGCCAGGCGGGCCTTGATGTCGCGGAGCTCCCTCATGATCGCGGTGCTTTCCGTAACAGTAGTGTTGGGGAACACCTTGCACAGGTCGTCGAACGACTCGATCGAGATACGGCCCGAGGGGTCGTCGCTCTCCGGGTTGATGATCTTGGGGTCCTCGTCGTCCTCGGGGATCGGCTCGGAGAAGTACGCGTGCAGCATGCCGCCGCGGCCGTGGGTGATCTGCGACTCGTAGAGTGCGATCGCGACCATGGGGACGAAGAAGATCGTGCCCATGACGTAGCGGTTGATCTGGACGTACGTCTTGCTCGAGACGCAGAACTCGAGCGGCGCGATGAAGAACGTCTCGATGAGGTTGAAGGGCGCGGGGTAGACGAACTGGTCGGGGGCGCGAACTGGTGTCAGCCTTGTCAAAAAAGGTGATCTTACTCATGTTGATGGTCTTGCCTGCGAAGAAGGTGAGGAACTCGTCTGTGGCGTTCTCGTACACGTCCGAGTAGGCCGTGCCGAAGAGCGCAATGAGGACGTTGACGAGAATGATGGTCGTGAAGAAGTTCCAGAAGTAGTAGATGATCAGGCCGAAGGGGTAGCTAAAGTTCTCGGTGGGCGTGTCAAAGTCCGGGTTGCCGAGGAGGGCCTGGATGAGGTTGTTGACCAGCATGGAGACTGTGGCGGGGTCGGTTTCGCGGTCGGCCGCGTCGAGCGCGTACAGTGCCTGCATGAAGCCGATGGCCATGATGGCGAGTAGGATGAAGAAGATGGCGGACTCGCGCAGCATGCGGAAGACGACGACCTGGAGCACTCCGACTGTCTTGTAGCCCTCGAAGACGGTGAGCAGGCGAATCCAGATGAGCGGCGCGGCGCATGATAGGACTTGGAAACTGCGGAGATGGAGTTCGGCGCGTTGGTCAGAGTCCGTGTCGAGGCGGAGCCCGGCAACACGCAGCGCGAAAGCCGTGAGGATGAGCGCGTCGGTGAGAAACGAGACGATGACCCAGAAGTTCTGTGGTCAGCGGGGAAGGGGGTATGGTCTCACGAAAATGCCCCAAAACGTAGTTGACAGCCAGAAGTTCTTCCAGATCTTGACGCACTCTGGTGGTCAGTCTAGCCCAATATGGGGACGCACCCTCCAGGAAGTAGGCAAAGGTCATGATGTAGAGGACGATCTCCCAGACGTCAAAGTCGTGCAGGGGGTCGATGGAGTCGACGGGACTGTCGTTAGCGATTACATTATCATTCGCTCACCTCTGGACGGCCTGGGAGTAGACGAAGAGGTAGACCAGCCACATGGTGATCTTGAACCAGGTCTGGTAGCGGGGGACGGAGAGACGCGAGGGGTCGAGGTGGGACCAGAACGAGCCCGGATCGCCGTTGGCATGGTACTCGACATAGTCGATGTCCTCGCCCGGGTTGTTGTGCTGCACCCATTCGCCCTTCCACAGTGCGTTGACGACCGTCTGAGCCTCGTTCGAGCTGAGGAAGATCTGTCGTCAGCTGGCTCACATTCGCGACGCTTACAGTGCAGTGTTGGTCAATAGCCGCCTCGAGGGCACACGACGCGGCCGACTCGTCACCGTCCGCCTCGCGGTAGCGGAAGCGTCCGCTCATCACACTCTGAAGGCGGTGACGGGGGATGTGGTGGCACATGCGGCGGGCAATCACTTCGCAGGCGATGGCACGGCACATCGACTCCTCGTAATCTGCGGGCGAGAGCGCACCCTCACGGATGAACATGGCGCGTGCGCGCAGAAGGCTACAGTGTCAGCACGGGTCTTGCCAGTGACAAGAGCAGAGACTCACCAAAACGGAACAGCCTCGCCAAAGTCACCGCCTGCCTTGTAGAACGCCTGGACCACCTCTGGGGTGATTATGCTCGACGTGGCATCAGTCAGATCATCGAGCTCGACCTCGACCGGGAGGAGCTTGACTGCCATAGCGCGGACACGCTTGATGATCTCTGCGAGGGTCAGCTCAGCTCGCTGTGGCCTCGGGACGCACTGTTGATAGTGTCGGGGTTGGGGTGCACCGACATGGCGCTGAGGAGAGACCGCTGGTCCTCCGCATTCTGCAGTCAGCAACCACACGCTGCATGCTGTCACTCACGTTGGCGTCGTCCATCGTCACAGATGGATCCTACTGCAGGTGAGAGATACTGAGAGTGAAGACGATAATAAGAAAGAAGGAGCAAAAGAGATCTTGTCCCGACGCCTCGCGCGACCACCATTCCTCTTCCTTTCTTCCTCTTGGCCATTTCCTCGCCTTCCTCGCTTTCCTCCAATCTGTCTGTCCGTGTCTGTACCCGCCGATCAGGCCGACCTCCACCTAACCGACGTCATGCAATTACCCCGCGTACGGACGGCTTTACGTAATCCGAGACGAGCTGAGACCTCCACCTTGCTGTGTGACGAATGCACTGCGCAGTCTCGGCGCTCGAGACGCCTGCATGTCTCCACTTTGATCGATGCATACCATCATCATCATAAAAGTAGACACATACGCAGGCTGCGAGGCGATAAGCACGTCTCTCCTCCTTGTCTGACCAGTTTCGCACTCTACTCATTCTCTCACCAGCCATGGGTCTGTTCGACAAGGTCAAGAAGATCGGGAAGGAGGCGGCCACAGGTCAGATGGTAGGCGGCAAGGACGCACAGGCGACCGTCCCGCCGCCTCCGCCGCTCAACCACTCGATGGTGAGGTACAGGCGCCAGCGGGGGATCAACCTTGGCTCGTGGTTTACGACGGAGGACTGGCTCGCCACTGAGCTGTACAAGCACGCTGCGGACCCGAAGAAGAGCGACTATGATCTCGCGCGCGCGCCCGGTGCCAAGCAGCTGATGGAGACACACTGGGACACGTGGATTACGGACGGGGACTGGCAATGGATTCGGGATAGGGGGTTCAACTCTGTCCGCTTGCCGGTGGGTCGTGAGGGAGGAGAACAGTGTAGCTGACGAGCAGATTGGGTACTACCATCTGAGCGGCGTGCTGCCCGAGGTACTCAACGGCACCGACTTTGAGAAGTACGCGGATGTGTATGAGGGGGCTTGGCAGCGTATCCTTGGAGCGATCAAGAAGGCTCAGCAGTACGGTCTGGGCGTATTGGTCGACTTTCACGCCGCAGCAGGCGCACAGAATACGGATGGTGTGTGCGACCTAACTAGCGAGATGCTGACTCTGCAGCCCACTCCGGCCTGTCCAAGGGCAAGGTCAACTGCTTCGAGAAGAGGAACATGAAGTCCACGCAGGCGGCACTGCACTTCCTCGCTACGACGTTTGCCGGCAACACGACAGTCGTTGGACTCGAGCTCCTCAACGAGCCGAAGAACGACAACCGCCTGCAGGGGTGGTACGAGTCCACACTCAAGGATCTCCGCTTGGCTGTCGGCGTGGACTTCCCTATCTACGTCTCTGACGCATGGGACACAGGCCACTACACGAACTGGGACGGCAACCGCGACGAGTTCACCGTCATCGACCACCACCTGTACCGCTGCTTCACGGACGAGGACAAGCGCCTCACGGGCTCGCAGCACGCAAATCAACTAAACCATGCGCAGGCGGGTCAGTTCGAACAGTGGGCAGCACAGAGCAAGGGCCGCCTCGTGGTCGGCGAGTGGAGTGCAGGCCTCGACGACTCGGTCTGCCTCCCCAACGCGCCTGCGAGCGAGCACGACGCCCAGAAGCGCGCCTGGGTCAATGGCCAGCTTGACCTTTTCGACCGCGTCCTGGCAGGTTACTGGTTCTGGACGCTCAAGACCGACCGGCCTTGGGACGCAGGATGGTCGGCATACAACGCCGCCCAGGCGGAGATCCTGCCCCCCTCCATGGTGCGCAGGAGATTCACCCCGCCGCAGCAGGGTGTCAAGGAGCAAACGTGCGAGCAGGCGTGTGGTGAGTCAAGATCATGTAACAAAGATGTATCATGCACTGACGGCAGCGTCGCACTGCCAGTACTGGCAGAACAATGGCGGCCGGCCAAATGCCGAGCTGTACAAGAACGCCTTCAACACCGGCTGGGACGACGCGCTGATGTTCCTCCAGTCCGAGGGGCAGCAGCAGCTCGCGTTCGTGTACGACTGGAGTCGCCGCCGACGGATCGAGTACGAACAGGGCGGCGGGGTCATCGGCGGCGAGGGTTGGCAGTGGGACCATGCGTTCCAGCAGGCTGTCAACGAGTGCAACAACCGGAGCCTGCACTAGAGCGTGGAGATGGAGGTGGTTGTCCGTGCATAGATAGCGTCGTGCCTGCTAGGCTGAGATGATGACCGCTGTAGATTACGCGATTTTGAAGCTGATGCGATAAGCACTAGTCGAACGGCGTCCGATGTCAGGCTGCGGATGTGAAAGATGTGCATTGTGCCATTGTCGCTTTGGCAGTGCGAAGCGAGTTGTCCATGAGACATGGTGATTACTGCCCGCGCGGAGTAGACACATTCATTAAGCGCTCTGTCGCACAACGCGGACGCCGAAATGAGCGCGCCCAGACAATAATGTCTCGTGAGTCACCACCGGGTCCAGTCGGCGTGCGCCAACCGAAACAATGAGACAGCTCCATAGCGAACAGTGGCAGGTTGCGCGTAAGATGACAAAGGCATGTTCTCGGTTGTCGGTTGCAAGGGCGAGGTATGCATGCTCGTCGCTGCCCGTGCCGCTTCCGGAGGCGCCCGCGTTATGAGGCTAGCCAAGCCGGCGACCGACAACGCGCCCGCCGCAATCGAGCCATATATTTTCGCTCTGCTGCCGTCGTAGTCGTCTCCCAGCCCAATTTTACAACAACAACAACATCGTTCTCGCACCAAGATGTCCGCCGAACTCGCCCTATCTTATCGCCAGATCAAGACCCCGACCAGTGCGCTATCCCACAGGCCCCCCGCTGACGCCAGAAAAGGAGTTTGCCCGCATGGTCGAGGTCCTCTCGGAGGCGTTCCTGAAATGTACGCTGCTGCCGAACAACTAACGACCGGTGCTAATGGTCCACCAGATGAACCGCACGTCGACATGTTCGGCCCCAGCCGGAAACTCATGCACCGGCTGGAGAAGGCGACGCTCAAGCTCAACCTCCGGAAGCATGAGACCTGGGTTGCTGAGCTGGACGGGGAGATCGTCGCTGTCGCGCTATGGGTTCGCCCGGGACAGGAGTGGATCGAGAAGTGAGTCGGGAAACGGGCGCAGCAGCCATCACACGAGCCTGCCTGTCCAGACAGCACGGTCGAAGAGAACACGCGCTGACCGCAGCTCGGACATCCTCTCAGTGTTCGGCCGCGTCGTCCTCTCCATCCCATTCTCGACTACAAAGTTCCTTGTGCTCAACCTCCTCCCCGGCTTGGACGCGCAGCACGACACCGTCTCGCCTCACTGCGCCAAGGAGTGGATGTACCTCGCGACCTTTGGCGTCGACCCGAAGATGCACGGCAAAGGTGTGGGCAGTGCATTCCTCCAGCACGAGAGGGAGCGCATCGACGGCCCGATCGGGCTCGACACGCAGACCGAGAAGAACGTAAGAATGGGCGGGGTGTGGTATTGGGAGTTGTATGCTGACTGCAGGTCGTGTTCTACGAGAAGAACGGGTACAAGACTCTCGCGGACAAGGAGTGGACTCTGCCGAACGGGAAGCCGTATCGCAACCGCTTCATGGTGAGCGGGTATGAGAAGTGATGCTGGCCATCATGGGCCGGACGTGTCGGCGCCCCTCTCTTTCTGTACATATAGAGTTAATCATCATGTCTTATCTTGTCTCATCTTGTAATCAATATGAATGCATCATCTGTATCCAGAGTTAGTCGCCAGTTCCCATACTCGCGCAAACGCTCTGTCTTAGTCTGTCCATCTGGTGGCAAAGACGCAGGCGATGTGGAGGTGCAATTCGCTAGTGACTACCCCGGTCGCACGAGCCCCCCACCCTCCACGAGGCGCATTCCGGCCGGCCTGGCAGATGAGAAGGAACAGTGCATGCACATGCTAGCCCGTCCCGCATCACTACCCGGCGGCATCTCGATCGAATGAAGAGGCCAGCGGTGTGCGCTATGTATAGACAGCTACAGCCGATGACGCTATCCCACCGGTGGAGGACGAGGGATCTCTCGGGCTCCGAGGTCGGTGGAGGCCCTCCACCAGCGTTGCTCGCGATCTAGTTAGTCTCTGGAACGCTCCATACCATGCCGTATATAACGACATCCCCAGCGTGCCATGCATCCAGCACCGTTTTCAATCTTCTCTCTCTCCCAACTGCACCTACTGACCCACTGAACCAAGCACAATGTCAGACCTCAAAGGCAAGAACGCAATCGTCACCGGAGGCGCGAAGGTACGTCCGTCGAGTGCCACACTGCCCCACCATTTCCTCGCACGACCAGTATGGTTTCTGAACACTGCTGACGGCAGAACCTCGGCGCCCTCATTGCTGAGACGCTCGCCTCGCAGGGCGTCAACGTCGTGATCCACTACCACGGCGAGAACTCGAAGCGCGAGGCGGAGGCCACGCTCAAGCGGCTGATCGACAAGGGCGTGACGGCTGCAGCTATCGCAGGCGACCTCAGCACCGCCGGCGATGTCGCCAAGTGAGTAATCCATTGCAATCTACTGCCCCGGGTCTTCACTTGCTTCATGTCTCGATAGAGTAGAGGCAGTGACAGAGGCAGTGGCGGCTAGCAACCATATGCCGATTATTCTCTCTAACTCCCCAGGCTATTCAAGGAAGCCCGCGCAGCCCTCGGCGGCGCAAAACTAGACATAGCAATCAACACAGTCGGCCGCGTCCTCAAGAAGCCCCTCCTCGAAATCACAGAGGAAGAGTACGACGGCATGTTCGCGACCAATTCAAAGGCCAACTTCTTCTTCATCCAGGAGGCAGCCAAGGCCCTCAACGACGGCGGGGCGATCATCTCGATCGTCACGTCCCTCCTCGGCGCCTTTACGGGGCTGTACTCGTCCTACCAGGGGAGCAAGGCGCCCGTCGAGTGGTTCACCAGGGCCGCGGCGAAGGAGTGAGTCGGTTGCCACCCAGCGACTTGTCTCCTGTCTCTTAGGGATGGTCAATGGGCTTGTGGGGGTTCTGCCTCGCTCGGGTCAACCGTCGCTGACAACAGACTCATGCCCCGCGGTATCCGCGTGAACGCAATCGCCCCAGGTCCCATGGGTACGTTCCCGCTCGAGTCCCCCTCCCTTCCCACTCCTCGCCCTCCGGGCGGCGCTGACACAAGACACACCCTTCTTCTACCCCCAGGAAGGCGACGACGCCGTCGCCTTCCACAAGAGCCAGGCCCTCGGCGGCCGCCTCACCGACATCAAGGACATCGCCCCGCTCGTGGACTACCTCACGAAGGATAAGTGGATCACTGGGCAGGTCATATTCTGTACGCCGAAACAACGGAACAGCACTAATGCCAGCGAATGGGGGCTACACCACCCGCTAAAGTGGTCTCCAAGGCTCAGATGGAAAACCAAACAAATCGATAAAATGATGAAATGAGTGAAGAAGACGTGCCGCGTGCCTTGGCCTGGATCGTCAGTCGTCGCAACTGCAGCGCGATGCGGACTGACTGCTAACGTGCTAACCATGATAATCTGACATAGCTGATACAATGCAATGCTTCCAAATCTACACTATCTCTACACCCCGGCCCTCCCATAACAACACCACCTCTCATCACTATGCCTGCTCCGCATCGACAATCTGCAACACCCAATTGAGCAGCGGGAACACCTGCTTATTCGCCACTACCCGCCCCAACCCATCCGCCGCGTCCCCGGCATTCTCCTCCACATCGACGCAGCGCAGCGCCCGCTCCAGCTGGGACTGCAGGTCGATCTGGGCATACCCAAAGCTCTGGAGGGCGAGGTTGGCCGCCTCGGTCGGGTTGTTCCGATGCGGCGTGGCGAGGAGACTCCGGAGCACCTTTTTAAACGTGGGCGAGTTGGACGCGATGGACGTGTTCGACCGCGCGGAGCGGGCCGAGCTGGTCGACGTGTTGAGTCCCGACCGGGCGGAGGAGGTGGACATGTTAAGTGGGGAGACGGGTGAATTGCCAGCTGACGACGGGGAGGACCCGCCCTCCTTGTCCTTGTCGTCGTCTTCGTGCGCCAGCGTCCGGAGGATGCGGATGGCCACCGCCTCGACGGGGGAGCAGCGCAGCCCCACGCCCGAGCGCCAGTCGCATACCCACGAGAGGGAGCGGCGCACATGCCCTGCTGCGTCGGGGCGGATCTTGCGCGACAGCACGCGCGCGATGATGTGCTGGAACATCCGGTCGACTACCGCCGAGGCGGTCGCGTCCCGCACCGTGTCGGGGAAGGGCGCCATGTCCGCCCACAGCGTGTCGAGCAGTGGCCGGCCGGCCGACTGCTTGCGCGCCGAGTCGGGGGCGAGGGCTGCGTCCGTCACAGCCGCGGCCTTCTCGTACACCCTGCGGAGGATTAAGTCCGCCGTCGACACCTGCAGACGCTCGAGCTGCTTCGCGATAGCGTGCGTGGGCGGCAGCTGCAGCCAGAAACCGTGCACCATAGCTGCAAAGGACCACAGCAGCGACAGCGCCATCATGCGGCGTACGCTCGGTTGGGCCGTGGACATGAACTGCCGCGTGATCATCTCGGGGATGTAGTGCAGCTTCTCGGCCTCGTACCATGCCACCACAGTGCCGAGGATGACACCGACTCGGGTGGCGGGAACGTAGAGCGATGCGTTCTCCAGCAGTCCCTGCACGAGCACAGCCGTTGCCTTCTCGTCGACGAAGGGGCTGCCGCTCAGGTCCCGCTGGATGGCAGTGAGGTCGATATGCGCGGCAGACGTCGGGATGGAAGATGATGACTCGTCAAGCTCGCCAAAGCCGCTGCTGCCTGATCGGGAGAGGCTGGCGCTGCTGCCAGAGTAGCGTCTTAGAGAGCGAGACGAGTAGTGCTCGAGCAGGAAGGGGTCGGTGTGCGAGGACACGGCCTTGTCGAGACCAGCGTCGAACGAGTCGTCCAGTGCCCGGCCAGCGCTGCCATTGAAGTACGAGGATGCTCCCTCGACTGGCCGCGTAGCCGTCGCGGCGGACTCGTCGGAGGGCGTGTAGTATGGCGTCTCCCCTGGCGTCGGCGGGAAGATAGCGCTCGTCACGACAGCCTCGCGGTTGTGGTTGTAGGCAGGGACAACGAGAGCCTTGGGCTTTGGTTTCGGGACCTGAGGCTCACTCTCGGCGAGGTACGCGAGCTCAGAGTCGTGTGACGCGTCGGGGAGATCGGGGGTGGCTATCGCTGCTACTCGAGGCAACTCCTCGTCAGCATCCTCCAGGGCATCCCGGGCAGCAATAGCAGCTTCCTCCTTGGCCTTGACCTCCGCCACACGCGCTGCCTCTTCCTCCTCAGCACGCCGCGCCTCAGCTTCAGTCACCCGTTTGGCCTCTGCCTCTGCCCCGGCAACCCGCCGGACCTCAGCCTCAGCCTCGGCCACTCTCCTCGCCTCTGCCTCCTCCTCTGCCTTCCTCTTCGCCTCTGCCTCCTCCACCACCCTCCTGGCCTCCCTGGCCTCAGCTTCCTCCTCAGCCACCCGCCTAGCCTCAGCCTCAGCTGCAGCCACCCTCCTCGCCTCAGCCTCAGCTGCAGCCACCCGCCTAGCCTCGGCCTCAGCTGCAGCCACCCTCCTCGCCTCAGCTTCAGCCTCCGCAACACGCCTCGCCTCAGCCTCAGCCGCCGCCTTCTCCGCCGCGATCCTCGCCGCCTCCCGCGCAGCAGCAAGCTTGACGCGGAAGTCCACACGCGCGAGATGACCCCGAGTAACGGCTTGGATCCGCAACGCAGCAGCCCGCTTCTTCAGCAGCGTCGAACGCGCGAGGAACGCCCTCGCGGTAGTTTGCATACCGAGTAGCGCGACGAGTTTAGGCTTGAGCGCGTCCTCGACCTTCTGCAAAGCCGCCATGCGGAAGAAGACATGCCGCGTGCCGAGCTGTACGCCCTTCCCGTCTTCGTCGCCTGCGAGGTTGTTCAGTGCCGCGACTGTCTCTTGCAAGTTGTCGCGCTCACACCCCACAAGTAGGGCGTAGCAGGGCATAGCGTCCCGGGGGATGCGGTACGGCCCGTGGGCGCGTGCAAAGCGTGAGATGTGCGCTACACCCGTGGCCTCCATCTGGGCCGCTACTCGTGGCTTCTCGAAGATGCGGGGCTTGGACTGCTCGTTGGGCTTGATGCAGTGTACGTAGTGGACGCGGGTGTTGGCCAAGAGGGAATCAAGTTTCTGGATCGACAGCCGGAAGGAAGTCACGACAGAGGTGAACGGGTCTCGGCGGGTGCCCTTGGGCGTGACCTTGTCGCGGACGAGCTCGGAGACGAACTGCCCACAGCTGGCGAGCAAGTGGAGCAGCTTGTCGTCCACGCGCTCAGAGTTGGCAGCGAGGAAGCCGCGTGTGTCGTACGCCACAGCGCCGGCGTAGTGCTCAATCTTGAACTCGAATGCAGACTTGGAGCGGGCGTGGCCGGGCAACTCGACGCACTCGACAGCGACGTTGCGAGCAAAGCCAGAGTCAGTGCCCCCAAGGCCGAGACCCAGGCGACGCGTCTCGTCATCGAGCAATGAGGAGATACCCGGCTGGCCTGGCTTCCCTAGAGATCCGGGCAAGCCCGCAATAAGCCCCAGACACGAAGGGAAGCTTGGTGGCCGGTCTACCTCGATATCCTCGGCCGCGTACACGTCCGCCTGGTGCTCCAGCATGTCCTTGGACAGGTGACACAAGAGCTGCTCGTTCGCCCAGTTGATCAGAAACTGCGCGAGCGTGTTCTTGTCCTCAAAGCTCTCGAAGCCAAAGATATCCACGAGCGAGATGCAGGGGTCATCGAGCGACGGTGCCCCGAGGGCGAGGTTGATCTGCTCTGCGACCCACTCGAAAAGCCAGACGTACAGCGACCTGACCAGCCCGTGTTGTGCAGCACGCAGCTCCTCACCCTTGCGGGGCTTGCTGATACTGTCGTTCTTGAACGTCACTGTGCGAACGTTTATTGCCACGTGCAGGTCGTACGCCTCGACGCCAAAGCACTGGGCAGCAGCCGCGTTGTCTCCCTTGATGAGGCAGTCAATACCCCGCAGCATGCCCCAGATCTTATCTTGCGACTCGGAGGGAATGCCCAATCCGTCGAGCGCGGCGCAGACCTCGTTGAAGCGCTCAGAGGCGCCGGTCTCGTCATGCTGGCGGAGGAGGGTGATGATGTGGAATGGGTTGTGATCGGTGACACGCGCGCGCTCGAGAAGGAAGGTGGAGACTGATGCCCCGACCGCGGCGCCATTTGTGCCAAAGTGGATCTGGAGTGAGCTCTTGCTTCGATTTAGCCTACCTTGACGACCTTGGCATATCGACTAGAGTTGTGATTGCGCACTGTTGGAGCGTTACCGAATGCTTCGAGGACAGTTCCGGCATTTGCCAGCTTCTGCGACAGGCCGTCTGTAGCCTGCCCACGTAAAGCGAGGTACTCGATAATATGGTTACAAGAGATGGTCTTGCCCGCGCCACTGAGACATTAGCGGCGCCACCTAACCGGCACTCACCTCTCGCCTGTGATCACAATAGCCTGGTCGCGCTTCTCGCCCGAAAGGAGTGCGCGATATGCATTCTCCCCCACAGCATACACGTGCGGCCGCTGAGACGGCGGGGCAGTGTTGTGAAATGCACGCTGGACACTCGTCCCGTCTGCAAAGTCAGCATGGCTCGCTTCTGAATGAGCGTACAAAGATTTGGCAGCGGCTCGAAGGGGTTGAGCGCGACCTGCGTGTCAGCATATTCAGCGGCGGGGCAACTCACGACAACTGGCCCACAATGAGTATACACCTGTGACGCCTTGTGCAGATCGTACAGCGCCTCGGTAAGACTCTCTGACGCGTCAGCTGCGGCAACCTCCCACGCGACGCACCGCTTGACTGATCTGCAAGCGCAGCTAGGTCTTCCAGATGTCCATCGCGAGCCATAAAGGCCGGCACGTCCTCTGGAGAGTCGCTCATTGCGATCGAGCTGGCTGAATGGAATGAGCGCGACGGGAACATTGCGCAAATGTGCGTGGGCACTGCTCTTGTTCAGCGGACGCGAGGCGTGTGTGTGGTTGTGGGCGGCAATGTGGGTGTGGTGATGGGCGGCGCACAGCTGGCAGCCGGGTTTGGGGTCGCGGGTGCGTGCGCGATGCTTGGTATGTCGTCGACGGGGGTGAGTGCGGTCCAGCCGCGTGCTTGGGTGTCCCTGCGGCTGTGTGAGACTGTTGTGGCCGGCCTGTGTGTAGTCGAACGTGTGTTTTTACTTCTAGCGTCTAGCGGGGTCTTCTAGTAGCCGGCAATGTGAAGAACGAAGAGATGGCGGTGGAGCAGTTGGTCGTGGAGCTGTGGAGACGGGGTCGTTGTCGTTGTTCGTCTAGGGGTCGTGATCGTTCGAATCTGGAGAGACCTCGCGATAGCTATCGGCGTTTGGCAGGTCTTTGTCGAGTACAAGATGGCAGCCGGAAGTGAGATGTGAAGATGAAGACGAAAGATGGCAGTGCCTGG
Organism: Cutaneotrichosporon curvatum; assembly: GCA_001600275.1. Classification (NCBI taxonomy): domain Eukaryota; kingdom Fungi; phylum Basidiomycota; class Tremellomycetes; order Trichosporonales; family Trichosporonaceae; genus Cutaneotrichosporon; species Cutaneotrichosporon curvatum. The sequence goes on along the minus strand of BCJH01000004.1, from coordinate 818,953 downwards.
GGTGGAGATGAGATGTGCAGAGATGAATGTCTCAGCAGCAGCAGTTGTCACTCGAACGCTGTCGCCGTCGCAGTTCCCGGAGCGCGTGGTGGAGTCAACAGATCGCACAGAGAGGAGTGGTAGCGACGGAAGAGGCAAATAATGCCAAAGGAGTGACGGACGGAGCGCGCCGGTTGGTGGTGCGCGATGGATGGGTGAAATCGAATTACGAGAGAATGAGGCAAATCGCGACGCGTCCAGGCTTCTAGACTGCCGGGCGGCGTGTGGAGGCCCCGATGTACCCAGATCTAGGGGAGTTCTTTTCTGAACGAGTTCGAGGCTACTCTCGACGTCGAGGAGAGACGATAGGACGTGGGAGATGAGATGTGCGATGAGATGCAAGAGCAAAGCGAGCGTGAGCAAAGGAGGCAAGGGAAAGGGTAACGGCGTGCTCCCGCGGGGGGAGGTGGCCAGGACAGGCACCTCCCTTCCTCCGCTCACGACTCTTCAACACCGTTCATTCCGCGGTTCGTGATGGCAGCGAGTGCATCGGTTCTGCGGTTCATCGATGCATGCGGCGTCGTCGATGCATGCTTGCCGAACGTACAGGAGCGATGCGGACAGCAAGTGAATCCAATCAGCCGTGTATGCTTTGCGCGAGCTCCGCGACGTCTGCGGCATTGTCAGTTCCGCGTTCCAGCAACTCACATCGTCTTCGCCGAAGCGCTTTCTCTCTCTTCCGCGCTCTGGAAGCTCAAGAGCATAAACCATACTCGTTCCCAAACTGCATGCTGATAGCTTTGGCTTCATGTCATGCAGTGCACAGCGACGAACACACGCAGCAAGAGAGCTTGATACCCACAAGCCGCAGCAATACACAGGCACGTCGTCATCCTCTTCCACAACCGGAGGCGTACGCCGCGCGCTGCTTAGCGATCTTGCACAAGCGACCGTCCTCAAGCGACGCCTCACCATGAAACAACCGCATACCGAGAGCACACTACTACTCCCACTCCTCGTCGTGTCATTAACTCTTCTACTAGATACATCGCTGGCACGGTAGATATCTAGATATCACCACCTGCCCGCCCTCATCTGCGACCACCGCCGTCCACCGCGCAGCCGAATCCGTCGCACGCCAGACGGCTCGAGCGTGCAGTGCCTGACTCGTTGCCCAAGTCCCAAGCCAAAGGTCCATGCCACACAGCACGTCGCACGTCGCACGTCCAACGAGCAACGACCAGCTCGCTCTCTTCCACTACTCTCGACAGTTCTCCACCTCTCCTTCTGACCGTCACGCAACGTTCAGCCACGCCAGTCGACACATCAATTCGCAGTCACTCACTCCATTGTTGACGCGGGTGGCCTAGGTATCTCCGCTCGTCCGTCCTCACCTCGCTTCCTGTCCACAACCCACAGTGCCCAACTAGACGAGCAACAACAACCAGCCCGACTGCGAACGAGCACGAGGCTCGCAATGGAGTCTCGCCTCAGCAGGATACTCTCCTTCCTGCTCCGTTCGTCGCTGCCACACTCTCCAACTAACAACAGCCTCCCGCACCGCCACACCACCGAGCACAAAGCCACCCAACCCCTACCTCAAGCCCAAGGCCATCGAGGACTCTCCCAAGGGCAAGCGGCGTAACTCGTGGTTCCTGCGCGACAAGGCATCGGGAGGGCAAACCGTTGCCAATGGCGACAGTGACGGCGACCCCGCACATAGCAATGACAGCACCACCGCAGAAGCACAGCCTGTAACTCAAACCTCAGCCACACCGGCCGAACCACAGCAGCAGCCACAGCCACAGCAGCAGCCACAGCCACATCCTCAACCAGCATCATCCTTCCCCCCCGCCACGCCAGACGAACGAACAACGACACAACCCCGCGCCCCCTCCCCAGCCCCACCCCTCTCCCCAGACCTCACCCCCACCCCCACCCCCGACATAGACTTTACGCCCCTCACCCCCGTCCCCGACTTCTCCCTCACCGCACCAGGCCGCTCCCCCTCCTCCCTCCCACCCGCAGACCCCAACCCGCAGCCAACACGAGCCCAGTCCCAAAGCCTCTCGCGCAAGCCCAGCCTCCTCCTCCGGGCGCGGATGAGCCTCTCCCACCGCCCCTCGCAGGTTATGCTCTCCCCCTCCCAGCCGCCGAAGATAGAAGTCGTCCTCGAGGGAGGGGGGTTGGATGTGGATTTCGGCGGCAAGGGGGAGGGTATCTCTGAGCTCGGTGACGTTGAGCGCGGAAGGGAGCGCGTGCGGGATTCATGATGCCCAGGCGGCTAGAGCAAAGAGGCTGCTGTGCACCTCTTCGACCTTTACATTTACATTCGTAGTATAATACCCGCGTCTGGTTTCTCCCACACCCAACGACGACGACGACGACGACAACAACGACACGACAACGGACAACAAGCGGACACGGGCTCTCTCGCTCGCTGGCATCCCGATTCCCAGATACATAGCTCGTGTTGATACATCTACTATTATTATTTATTTCGTAACCAGTCGTACCGTACCGTGCCTCGGTGCCTCTCGCTCCCAACCCCTCCCCCTACTCCCCCAAGAGGAACGCAGCCCACCCCTCCTCCTCATCAACGAGCGCAGGCCCGGCCTGCACCTCGCCCACCCCGCCCTCCTCGTAGTTGTACATAGCCCCCCGCGCCCGCACGACCGGCACCAGCCCGCCCACCTGCTGCACCGTCATGCGCGCGCCCGGGTCCGCCGCCATCATGCCCTGTATCGCACCGAGCAGCACCCCCGACACAGTCGGGACCGGTGCCTCGCCGGCAAACTCGAACACGTCCATCCCCCCGCTCTTGCCGCGGATCGCGTAGTGCTCCTCAATGTCGGAGAAGTCGTCATTCCGCAGCTTGACCCATGCGTCGCCGTCTGCTATCAGCTACGTTCTTTGAACACTCACTAGACGGGAGGACGACGTTGAGCGCCGCTTCCAGAGTCAGGATGCCGAGGCTGCAGTTAGCACTTAACACCCGAGGTGGCCTACCTGAACATGTCCGCCTCTGGTCCGGGGACGACATCGCGCAAAAGCTCGGGGCAGAGGTACTCCCTATCTCCCTCTATATCGCGATCGGGGATAGGGCTCGCCGCCGCCTCGCCGTGCTCCGGTGTGCCCGTGCCCAGCAACCCACCCCGCGCATGGAACATGCTCATCCCAAAGTCCGCGACCTTCAACCGCCCATCGCGCATGACGAGAATATTCGACGGCTTAAAGTCGAGATGGAGTACCCCGTTCCCGTGGATAAACTCGAGCGCAGAAGACAGCTCCACGAGCATCTTCCACACCCGGCCCTCGTCCAGCCCACCAGTATCCCCCAGTGACAGGAGATACCGCGCGAGGTCGCCGCAGTCGGCCAGCTCTGTGCGGATGTACAGCCGCCCGGCCTGCTCCCACGAGTCGGCGTACTGCACCACATGGGGGTGCTGCTGCGTCGACAGCTGGTGCAGTATAGTCACCTCCTCGAGCTGCCGCTGTCGATTCCTTGGGCCAGTGTATGGCCGCCCAGATTTGACAGCCCACAAACCCCCGTCGGCCTTGGAGCGTACCTTCCACACGCAGCCGTGCTCGCCGCTCCCGAGCGCTTGGACGAGCGTAAAGTCGCGCTCGAAGCGGCCAGCACCCGCTACGCGCGCCGACTCGGTCATGTACGACTCGGCGAGGGCGGATTCGGCAGCTGGCGAGTTGGGCATGACTCCGCCGTGGGCGCGGAATGTCGCCGCGAGCATCGGGTTGGAGGCGCGTGCGATCGGCCCGCGGTTCAGTTGCCGGACGCGGGCGGTGCCGGCATGTGTCGGGCGGAACGGGCTGACTGTCGGAGAGGTAGTCTCGATCGACATGGCCGACGTGACTGACGCGCGCCGCGCAAAAGGGTACTGCTGCGACGAGACTGTCGGCGACGGGGTGGAGATGTTGAACTTTGCTTGTACTGAAAGTTAGCTATCGCTTGTCTGTAACCTGTACCACTTACTAGCTGAGAACGGCAAGGCCTTGGTCGGCGTCGCCGGCGAGTACCCCTTCTCACTGACCGTGTCGCTATTGATACTCGCAGCAGAGTTGAACATAAAGCTCCCCTTCCGCCTCAGACCGCCAATACTGCTCGCCGTAGACGAGACGCGCGCATGCGTCCGGCGCAGGGGCGACGTCGCTGCTATATCGCTCGCAGCGGACGGCGCCCGCATGTGGTGGCCGGCAGTCTGGCTGCTGATGGACCGGCGGAACGGCCCACTCCGCATCGGCCGTATGGGGGACACCTGATCGTCGTCCGTGTCCTCGAGATGCTCCAGCGCAGTCGCAGCAGACAGCACCTCTGTGCGGTTCGAGTCCATGGTCGCGCCGGATACCGAAGTGCGTGCTGCCGTTGCGGAATGTGATCCCGACGCCGCAGTAGTAGAGCTCGTTCCTGTCAGAGGTGACCAGCTCCTGCCCTTGGCCATGTCCTGGAAGCGGGGCAGGCTGAACCGGCCGCCGCGCTTTTTGACGAGGCCGGTCGACGCAAACGCAGCTGGGGACGGTTTGTCATCACCAAACAGCTGTGACACAGGAGTGCCTATCTGCGGTACTGCCTGAGGCTCAGTTACGCCCCGGCGCAGGTTTGGCCGCGTGGCCCGAGCCGAAGCCGACACACGCGTAGACTGCGAACGCGAGGGACTGCCTCCACCGCCTTTGGGCGTGCCTTTGAGCTTATCCAGACGCGTCTTGATGGAATGCAGCGATGTCGATGGAGACAGCACCAGACCTGGCAACTTTTCGCGACGCGCGTTCGCGCTCGCAGGTATCGCGGATTGCCGGTATGCAACAGACCTCAATGGGGAATGTTCAATGTCGTCCGCCTCACTAGACGGCGGGGCTGGCGAACTGCTCTCTCGCACGTTTCCGTTCCCATGCGGCGACGCGTCGCTGCGGGTAGCGCGGTCACCGCCACAGCGAGCGAGGAACGCCGCAAAGGCATCGCCGGAACTGTGCTCGAGAGGCTCAGAGATTCGTCGTTGGTTGACGATCGACTTGTCGTCCAGATCGAGCAAGGCTTGGAACGGTGCCTGGGAGGGTCGGGCATCGGCTTTGCGTGCTGAATTGACCATCCGCGGTATGTACCCAGGGATGGGTGAGCGGGTAAACTGTCCTGTGGTCTTAGGAAAGTTGGTAGCCGTACCGACAATCGCCCCATTACCACTTGCAGTCGCTGGGGATGCTGTGACTATGCGTGTAAGGGGCGGTTCAAAGGGACGAGTGGGTGATTGGTCGTACATGCTGCTTGGCGGTGACCGACGGGTGTGTGCTATCGGCGAGGTCGTTCCTGGACTAGAATGCTGCAGGGGACGTGTCGCTGACATGAGCAAAGATGCTTGAAGCTTGTTGCTGTCGGCAGCGAATAGGGTGCGGTTCGGCGTTGAGAGATCGGTATCGTCATCTTGTGCGCCATCAGCGTCGTCGCCCCAAAGAGTGACGAAACTAGGACGAGAGTGGAAGCGCGACGACGCCATGCGGCCCGTGGAGAAGAAGGACGACGCGCTGGTGCAGCTGCCATCGTCAGACGCGCCCGAGTTGCTGCGCGCCTGAATCATGCCCGGGGGACTGATGACAGACGTGCTGACGAGTTCCGGGAGCACGTCCTTGTCTTCCTTCCAGTCCGGGCGCCAGGTGGGCACGGCCTGCGGGGCACTGCTGCTGCTACCCTCATCGTTGTTGGAGCTCCCTTCCTCGGTGGTCGGTGACCTTGGTGGGCAACCTCCCTTGGCTATCCATGTCGGTGAGGCCAGCTCGTATGGATACAGACGCGGCTTCGTGCTTGCAAAGGGGCTGCCGAGGAACGACTGCATGGCCGGTATCGGCTCGGTATGCGGGTACTGGTGGAGGTTGTCTGTGATGAGTGGTGCTGGGGTGTTGATGCGGTGACGAGACGGCATGCGAGTTGGTGTTTGGGCCGGGATGGACGAGGAAGGGGTAGCAGGTACTGCTGCATCGTCCACACTAGGCGGGGAGGTGGACGGCGCTGCGAGGACTGTCACGTCCGAGTCCATCCCAACAACGGTGGACGACGACCCGGGTCCTTGAGGCGATCTGTCTGTGGACTGCGAGAGCGATACGTGGGACAGCGTCTTGGATAGCTGTAACGAGTGTCAGCAATGAAACAAGCCTCGCTTGCATGCCCGTCACTGAGACAAGACATGGGGTTGCTGAGAGTAGCAACCCCTCTAGTCACTCACCAATGGCACCGACGTCTCCCTGCGTCGCTGCGACCGGAGTCCCATCCATGGCCCCTGCTTGTGGCTGGGGCTGCGACACGGACTCGTCGCTGGATGGCCTGGGACAAGGTGCTGGTGTTGTCCGTCGCCCGTGGTGTCCCACACCGCGGGGGGGCTGGCAAGTGGCTTCCTGCTGTATGGCGCTGATCGCGCAAATCCCGCAGCGACCGAAGAGCCCGTTCGGGTGTGGAGGCTGCCATTATTGCGGTCGCCGGACGAGGCGGAAAGGCGTGGGGATCCCGAGGCTCGAGCGCGTTTTGGTGACCGGCATGAAGCGCAAGACGAAGACAAGCGCCCATCGCTGTCGCACAGGCGTCGCGAGCCGCTCGGACTGGCGGTGGCTTGTGTTGCCGTCATTTCGGGCAGGTTGGAGCTGGTGCGAGACGCAGCGCGTCTGCAGGGTGCAGGAGCTACTGCTGCGAGGTTATGTTGGCGACTGTTATTGTGTCGAGAGGTGTTCCGATTTCACTGGATGTGAACTGCGTCCAAGATGCAAGGCGACGAGGTAAAGAGTGATCGATGGTTATATTCGGGGCGCGACCTGGCGTAGTTCAAGAAAGGATGCCCAGGCCGACGAGCGGGCAAGACCGACAACTGGCGGAAGACGGATAGACAGACAGCTGCAGACAGACTGGCACACTGGTGTCGGATGGGCCCAAAGGTTCGGGCCAAAGGTGTCGACCGAGCGGCGTGCGTGTGCGGGATTGCGTTTTGGTGGTGTATGGGTTGCGTGTACGTTTGCGTGTATATACGTACGTGTGTTCTGTGTGTGTGTGTGTGGAAGGAAAGAGTCGAAGAGAGCAAGAGGACAGACCGAGAGAAAGATTGCTGATGCTGCTCTTTCGAGCTACGTGAGGGGGGTATTTGTTGTTGTTGGGTATGAGAGGAAGCCTCGTGTCTACTTGTCGTGTCGCCGGCGTTGCCTGTCTGTCCTCGGCCTGCTGTTCGTCAATGCTGTTCTGTTGTTGTTGTCGTCCGGCTGGCGGCGGCGGCGTGTGGGGTATAGGTACGACGATGCGAGCGAGAGAGGGTAAAATGGTGGAGATGGAAGAGAGAGAGAGAGAGTGTGAGAGAGAAGCAAAGGTGGAAGAGGCGGCCGACTGTAGGGGAGAGAAAGGGAAGCGAGGAAGGTGAGGAAGGTAGGGAAGGTCGAGGAAGGTGAAGAAGGCAAGGAAGGTAAGGAAGGTGAGGAAGGTGGAGGAAGGCGACATCGGCAGCAGCGAGGAAGGCACAACCTGATACAGCACGAGACGCGCACAGCCAGATGATGTGGACACTACTTGCACAAACAAGCGCCAGGGGAAACGCAGGGCCGTGCACCGGAAGACCCTGAGCTAGGCGCGCTGTCACACACTGGGAAAGCCACGCGCGCGTCCACGAGTTCGTGCTGCGTTGCGCCCCTCGGCTCGAATTCGCTGCAGGGCTTCATGCCGCCGTGCTTCTGCCGTCTCCGGTCCGACACGCGGCACGTCCTTTCCCAGGAAAGCAGGAGAGCTAGGAGAGAGAGCCGGGTGCCTCTTCAGAGGGGCGCAAAGGGACCTCGCGTGGGGGGGCGCAGATAAGCGGCGTCTCGGATGGGTGCCTGCGAGATTCAAACAATTCAGCGCACCGGCCGGGTCGCACGTCGCAGTCTGCCACACACACAAAAGAAGACGCTAGTGTGTTAGCCCGATTGTATATCTCCGATATCCGATTCCGGTTCCGGTTTGGGCGCGCGCGTTCGAAGCTTCGATGCATAATGTCACGTGATTAGATAGCCACATGGTCCACGTGTGATGACTCTTATCAATGATCCTCCACCTCTAGACACACGTCATATCTCCATGAGCCGGCTTAATCCGCCCCCCATGTAGCTCGGGCGTGTCTTGTTTTGCTCGAAGCTCACAGCGCCACACCTTGCGGCTACATTCAAGCTCTCACCTCGACCCCCTTTACCTCTCTCAAAACAAGTCGCAGCTTCGTCTCGACTAGTTCCAGCGCAGCCAGCACCCAGCTGCACACTACCTGCAACCCCCGAGCTACCACTCTCCCATCCTCGAGCTCGAGAATGCCTCCCCGCGGTGAGTGGCTTTGGCAGCCGCTACTAACCTCGCAGCCTCGTCTCGCGCGGCATCGGCCAAACCGGCCTCGCGCGCTGCTTCCAAGCCAAAGTCGGCTGCAAAGGCTGCCTCGCCGCCTGCTTCCAAGGCTCCCAAGTCGGCCAAGGCCACCAAGGAGGAGAAGGTCGAGGCCAAGGCCAAGGCTACCGCAAAGGCCACCAAGGCCGACACCAAGCCCGCAAAAGCTGCCAAATCTGCCAAAGCAGACACCAAGCCCGCATCTAAGGCCACCAAGGCTACTAAGGCTACCACTACCAAGGCCACTAAGGCTACCAAGGCTAAGGCGGCCAAGGCTGATGTCGAGTCCGAGGCGGAGGCTGAGGCTGAGGCCGAGCCTAAGCCTGCTCCCAAGGCCAAGGCTAATGGCACCAAGCGCGGCCGCACGTCCGACGCTGCCGAGGCACCAGCACCGAAGAGGCACGCGCCCGTCAAGCGCCGCCGTGCACGCGCAGAAGTCAACAAGCTCCCAGCGGTCCCCGAGCCACCACAAGGCCTCGCCGTCTTCATCTGGGGATCTGGCGAGTTCAACCAGCTCGGCCTGGGTCCCGACGAGGTCGAGGAGGTCGCACGGCCAAAGCTGCACGCTTGGTGAGTTGATCACATCCGCTAGTAGCAAAGCTAACGCCCAGGTTCCAGGAGCAGAAGGAGGAGGGCAAGCTTGGATCCGGCGAGGACAAGGGCGGTGTCGAGGCTATCGCCGCGGGTGGCATGCACAGCATCGCGGTCGACGAGCTTGGCCAGGTGCACTCTTGGGGTGTGAACGACAACGCAGCCCTCGGCCGCAAGACCGACGGCATCCCCGACCCCGAGAAGGAGGGCGAGAACCTCGACTCGGCCGACTTTGAGGCATGGCCGCTCATCGTCGAGTCGCTCAAGGAGAACGGAGACACTTTCCGCCCCGTCAAGGTCGCTGCCAGCGACTCGGCATCCTTCGCCATCGACAACAAGGGCGAGCTCCGTGCATGGGGCTCTTTCCGCGTAAGCACACCACCGCACTTCACAAGCTAACCTCCAGGCCGAGGACGGCACGACCCTCTTCGACGCGACGCACAGGACACAGATCCAGCCCGTCGAGCTCCCCGCCCTCGCCGGCGTCGAGGTCGTCGACATTGCCTGTGGCAACGACCACGCTGTGGCACTCACGTCCGACGGCGACGTGTACACCTGGGGCGCGGCTGAGAAGAGCCAGCTCGCCCGCCGCCTGCTCGGCCGACGCAACATGCACGGCCAGTTCAGCCTCGAGCCCGGACGTCTCGGCCTGCGCAACATTGTCCACATTGCCGCGGGTGGCTCCCACTCCTTCGCGGTCGACAAGGACGGCCGCGTCTTCGCATGGGGCATGAACGCATCCAAGCAGCTCGGCCTGGATGGCCCCGAGGCGGACGAGGACCTCGTCAACCACCCCGTCGAGGTCACGGCCCTCGCCCCTTCGGAGCACGACGGCGCCCGCGTCGTCCAGATCGCTGGATCGGACTTCAGCTCCTTCTTCCTCTTCGACAACGGCGCGGTCTTCGGCGTCGGCTCGGGCGACGACAACGCCCTCGGCCTGGGAGCTGACCACCCCGAACTCGAAAAGGTCAAGGAGCGCAAGGAAGAGGCCAAGGCCAAGGTCGAGCAGGACATGGCCGACATCCAAAAAGACATTGACCAGCTTAAGAAGAAGCACACCGACGAGTCCCTCGCCAAGCTCGAGATCAACCCCATCACTGTGCTCGAGAGCGAGCTCGAGAAGAAGCAAAAGTCCCTCACTACCCAGCAGAAGATCGGCGACGTCCCCGAGCCGGTGCGCATCGTCTTCCCCCCCATCCCCGAGTCGTACGAGGTCGTCCCCGAGTTTGGCGCGTACTCTGAGGAGATTATCAACCCCATCGCCCAGATCTCCGCAGGCACACGGCACATCCACGCCGTCTCCCGCTCCGGCCACCTGTACTCCTGGGGAGTGGGCGAGGCGGCCGAGCTTGGTCTTGGCAACGCGTCGTCCGCAGAGGTCCCCACCCTCGTGAGGAGTAAGCAGCTGAAGGAGTACAACTCGGTGTACGTCAGCGCGGGAGGGCAGCACTGCGTGCTACTTGCGAAGAAGAAGGACGAGTAGACAGTAGACAGCGTGATCTGTGAGGCGATGTTACGATGCGCTATGCGATACGGTACGACATGCATGTCATTCCTTGGTACGTTTGAGTGTACAGGCTGGAAATCATATGTTGCGCTGCATGATGTTGTACCACATACACGTGGCCCATGCTACAAATGCTATCCTATCACTCCAGGTCCAGCTCTGGGCTGGCGCTGCGTGTGCGCTGCACCTCGCTCATCGGTCGCTGCATGCTGCCCAGGCTCGGGCGCTCGCTGCTCGGGCTCAGCGCAATCTCGCTCACCGGCCGTGCGGATGGAGAGCCGCGCGGCGTGCTCCCACCCCCGCTTCCGCTGGTGCGCGTCGTCGCGCGGCCAAACACAGCCTTGAGCTGCGCGAGCTGGTCATCGACAGGCTGCGTGCGGTCGATCATCGAGCTCGGGCGGGGGCCCATACTCGGCCTACGCGAGTTGGAGCCCGAACCCGATCCTGAACCTGACCTAGCCAGGCCAGGCAGTGGCGGCGACTGCATGTCCCGGATTGGGGAGCGTATCGGTGACGGTGGCGGCGGTGACTTGGGCTCGTCGTCGCCGGTGCGCCGGTCTATCGCGCGCCAGACGAAGGTCTGAGCTGCCGACGTCAGGATGGACGATATGGCTGCACGAGCCTCGGCTTCGTTGTCCGGCGACGACTTCATGAACGCGTACAGCTCATTGAGGCGCTGCTCGCTATCCCGCGGGTCAGTCAGCCGCCGCACCAAACGCTCTGCGTCGCTGAGATCCCGTGTCGGTGACTTGGACGGCGTCGACTGCGAAGCCTCCTGTCCTGTCGATGACCGTCGAGTAGATGCAGAGGCGACGCTCTGTGGCCGATCGTGGCCGTTCGAACGCTGCCTCGTCATGTTCGGTTGCTCTGCCGGTTGCTGGGGCGCGGCTGCGGCTTGCGTTGCAGGCGCCGTAGTAGCAGCAGCATCGTCTGCCGAAGAGATGCGGAAAATGTAGCTGTAGACCGTGGTAGTGTCGGCATCGGCACCGAACTGCTCCTGCAGCAAGTCGTAGATACCAACGTTGATCTCCTTGGTGTAGACAATCACACGCTGAAGCAGAGTCTTAATCACGCGCAGCGGTAAGTCGCCGTGAGGGAGCCCGTACTTGGGCCGCCTGCGCCACTGCACAGGTGGGATGACTTGCAATAGCTCCTCGATGATCGACAGCAGCGCGCCAGCCTGGATGCGGTTGCTGCGAAGATCGTTGTCGATCGACCGCACGCGCTTGTAGGTGCATTGCAAAACAACACCAATTTCGCTCGCAGTGTGGGGGTCGTTCGGGTTCTGTCCGGGGTCCTTGCACAGGTCAACCAGAGCGTCGAACAGCATAGTGTATACTAGCTCGCGAGCGGGTGTCGCGATGAGCGAACTCAGCACCATGCTCATGTAGTCGCGCAGATCGCTAGCCGGCTGGTTGTCCTCACCACCTGCCTCAGTCCATACCTCCAGCATCGCGTAATGCTTTCGGATACCGGCGTACAGTCGCTCCAAGCCTTCGAGCTTCAAGCGCTTGACGACATTTGCGCGGCTGAATGCCAGGTGTATCGTTCGCATGAGGTGCTTAACGCGGCGCAAATTGCGCGGCTCAAGCAGATCTTCCGGTCGGGGTGACAACAACTCGAGCTGGAAGCACAGACCTTCGAGTAGCTGTCGCGCCTCGGCCACGAACGACTGATCGTCCTCCTCGAGCAGACCAGCAGCAGCCTTCAGCGCCTCTGCTCCGTCCTCGACGTCGCGAGTCTTCATTGCCGCCACAGTTTCGGCAGCCTCGCTCATGACAGCAGCTTGCCCCGGGCGACCCAAGGGCTGCATGGACGGCCTGTTCGAGGCCGCATTGTATGCGTTCATCTCTGTCGGCTGGCTGTTGCGCTTCGGCCCAGCGCCAGGCCTGGGAAGGCCGGAAGCAGAGGGAATCGAGCGACCAGGTGTCGGTGCCCCAGTTGGCAACCTGGAAGCTGAAGGAGCAGGGATGCCACGGGGCGAGTTTGACCCAGAACCCATGTCGCGAGACAAGCGCGAAGGGTTGGGCGTGGCTGCACCAGCGACCTTTGGTCGTGGCAATGGTGAGCCAGATCGCGGGGATGAGGGTCCCGACTCTCCCGATACAGCACGAGACAGCTGGCCGGATGTCTTGGACGCAGCCATGGTGGCGCGGCGGTTCGCGAGCATATCCTTGGCCGACGTGGGCATGGCCTCGATTACTGCCTGCAGATTGCGCGACTCGCCTTGGATCTGGAGAAGGCTTTGGAGTCAGCTTGTGTCGTCATTATAAACTTACGCCATGAGCGTCAACGCGTTCTGCCGAGTGCCCTGGTCGGCGATGCACTTGGCCACGGCCTCGTAGAAGGTACGATCGTCCTTGCGGAGCACAGACCCGCGCTTGCGGTACGCTTTCTCGATGAGCTGGAGAGACTCATTCTTCCCCGTCTTGCCAGCTGTCTTATCCTCGAGCCCGTACTGCACAAGCAGTTGAACCACCTGGGATGCAGGGATCAGCTTGTCCATGCCATCGAAGATGGCTGCCAGTCGGGGACCAAACTTGGCATCTCCAAGCTGTGGGCGTTAGCGTCGTCGCCAACACATGACTTACCTTGATGATGAGCGCAGGCACAAAGAGCTTGACCTCGGCATCCGACAGCCTCTCGCCCGAACGCTCCAGCATGCTCATAACGTTGGAGATCACCTCCAAGCAGCGGGAACTCAGCTGCGTGTTGTTGTAAAGCAGGCGCAGTGCCGCGTACTTGAGCGCAAGGTCGACGTTCGCAAGCTGGATCGCCTGCAATTCCTCCTCGTGCAACTCGAATGTCGGTGACGTCTCGGGATCGTAGAACTCGGCAATGACGGCAAGAGCAGCCATAAAGTCCTCCTCAGCGCGGTGATCTTTGCTGAATAGTAAAGTGAAGATGTCAGAGCTGGCGTGCGGCTCCATTTGAGGCAACAGGTACTCGAGCATGTCGTTGCGCGCGGCGGGGTCGAGGTTCCAGCGTGCAGTATCGCGTTTCAAGCGATGACTGCGCGCATCCATCGCGCTCGTCACGAACGGAATTGTCCGCCCCGCAGAGTCGTCTGCAGCAGAGGGCAGCGACGCTGCGGTTGATGCTGAAGCAGAGCGAGGCGGCGCCATGCGGGACTTGAAGCCAAACCCGCCAGCGGGGCCCTCGCGAAGGCCGGACACCGGTCGACTGCTAGGCGCCGCGGACAGAGCCTTCATGGCTATTGAACGTCCCGGGGCTGCCAGGGCCGGCTTGGGTGCTCCGATAGTTGACGTCGGCCGCGAGGGCGTCGGTGCGGATCTGGCGGGAGGTGCAGTCGTCCGAGTTGCAGCAAGTGGAGGTCCTGCCCGATTAGGCGGCCTACTACTGGCGTCCGAGTCGCCGCTAGAAGCCGGAGCCGAAGCACGCGCCTTTTCAATGAGGGGTACGATAGTTGATCGCGAGGCAGGCTTGAGGTTGGTAGTCTGCTCCATGACATGATCATATCCAGCACTGGTGACAACGAAAGGCAGGACAGCACCCGCACCCTTGCGCACGTCTCCGTTTCGGTCCTCAAGACATGAGATAAGGGGCGCCGCGAGTGGCCCAAGGTCGGCCGATGACGATGGTGGTTCTGCTTGCAATTGTGCAGCCAGCCATCCAAGCACCGAAGCTCGCAGAGCAGGGTTGGTGCTTTCCAAGCTAGCAGCAAGGCTGCCGTACATGGGATCCAGGCCACCGACAGCGTCGGACATCGCTGTCAGGGTGTTGAGCGCAGCCGTACGTGTCCCTGCTTTCTGGTCTGCGCAGACACTGGCTACAGCTGGAACGAGCTGTCGGCAGTACTTCTCGAACGGCTGACCCATGCCACTTGCTACCTTGGAGATGATGCCCAGTGCCAGCATCTTCACTGACAGGTTCGTGTCCGCCATGGCCTTCTTGAGTACTGTGCAAATCTCGCCTACACAGTTAGCGTCAATCTATAGCTCGTTGCTCACCCATTGTCGGCTTCAGACGCTGGTTGGACTTGATCTCCAGAAGACCACTGAGAGCCTCAAATGCTTCCTTGCGGACCTTCCAGGCATCGGATTTGGAGTCATTCAACACAGTGGTCTGGTTGACAAGCTTGTCCAGGTCCACGCGCGGGATCAGGTCGTCCAGAGGGTCTGCACCTCCCTTGCCCTTTCCTCCTGCTCCAGCAGCCGGTCCGGCACACAGGTCAGCCTGCTGACGTGTGGGCTCGGGGGCACTTTGATCTGCGACCTTGTCAAACTCCTTGTTGATAGTGGTAAGAAGCTGCGGGTTGAGATCCTCGATGAAGCCCGAGATGTCTGCACCGACTGCGATCTTCACCTGCACCAGGAGAGCGGTAGCACTCGAACGAACCATCGCATTCGGAGATCCCAGAGCAGTCTTGATGAACGTAATCAGCTCACGCAACGTGATCCCCGCAATTCCAAAGTCGATGACCTGCTGCTTGATCCAGGTCAGAGCGTCAGCAAGGGCTTTAGGAGCCTTTTGCTTGGACATCGAGTCGTATGCTACATGTTAGAAATGACCAATCACTTAACCCACATTGAGCCAGAACAAAGGCCAGTGAGGTCTTCTCAGCACAGACAACCAAGGCATCACCAGCTGGCTTCTTCAGCTTCATGTCACCCAGCTTGTCGGTCAAGTGGGCGATGATGAGAGCTGCAGCCGGTTTGCCGAATGTTGGACTCTTCTCCCCCATCAAAGCCATCACCTGGTACACCTTGGCCGAGACTTGGAAGTTCTTCTCACCCCAGCCTGGCGTCTTGCCCAGGAAACGCATCATAATCTCGCTATCCACCTGCTCGGCTCCGCCGTTCTCCCCAACCCATGCCACCATCTCGTCTGCTCCCTCCAAGCGTACCTTCCACGCTGCGTCGGCCAGCTTGGTGTGGTAGTCGGCGGGAATCACCTCTGCTGCTTGCGCTGCAGCATCTTCCGGAGTGAAACGGTACTTCACTGGGTCAGTTGGCGACCCCGCAAGAGTCATGGCGGGTCCGCCTCCCCCTCGCGATGGGGCAGGTTTGGAGGGACCGGCAGTTAGCGCTGGCGCTGGAGCGGCAGGCTTTGCCACAGGTCGTGCTCGAGGGGTAGGGGCGCTTCTTGGTGGAGGTGCAGCTGCAGGAGAGGCAGATCGAACAGGAGATGCCGAGCGCGACGATGAAGGAGCTGACTCGGCCGCAGCAGCCTTTGCAGCCTGGCGTCAGTGCAGTTCTCACTTCAGCGCTTACCTGTTGCCTGGCAAGCAATCGTGCTGGCGGCTTTCTAACGGGAGGAGCGATGTCTTGCAACAGCTCATCGTCGCCGAAGGCTTTAGAAGCCTTTGCTGGTGGCGAAGGGGGTGGAGGCGCAGCCTTCTTCACCGGGGCAGGTCGAGACGCAGCAGCTGATCCAGCAGGCTTAGCACCAGGTTTGCCGGCAGGCTTGCCTCCCGCCCTGTACTTGATCTCCGCACGAGCAAAGGCATCCTTGACTTTGGCCAGCTGAATCTCCGGAACGCTCTCCACATATGGGTTGAACGCTCGCTCCCCGAGGATCTTCATCATCGTTCCGAGGCACTCGGCGGCGGCAGTTCGCACAGGCTCAGCACTGTCGCTCAGCAAACCGACAAGAGCCTCGGCCATGGGCTTCACGTGGTCGCTGGCAGGAGGCTGCTGCGTCACTCTCAGACTCCGGTGAAGGAAGTTGAGCGAACCCTCCTTCACTTGGGGGTTCTTTGATTTCAGTGCAGTGAGAATATCCTCAGTAACATCTGCCAGCGTTGTCTGGAGTCAGATATGCACACGGGTCATCACTCACTGTCAGGAAGATGGCGTCTAGCGCCTTGCCCAGCGCCTCCACGACCGAAGCCTTGCGCTCCTTTAGCCTCTCCATCAGAGGCGGTACTGTGGCGCTCTTGAACTGGCCAAATGGACGTCCAACGCCACGCGCGAGGCCCTCCAAAAGCTTAGCTGCCTCTGTAACCACGTTCACGTTGGCATCCTTCTGGCACTTCGTGCCAAGCAGGCCAACCAACGATGAATACGCGCCGATGTTGGAGTCAGAGATGCGTGCGTTCTTCGGGTCGTCCAAGACCTTGTTGCACTCCTCGCAGGCCTCCAGGCGCTCCTTCCACTTGGCAGAGCCCAGACGTTCCATGACATCGGACGGGAACAGAGCGAGGACATCGACAGGGTCGAGAAGAGACAGCGGATCAATGGCCGCCGCCTCTTCCTCAGCCCCACCGGCTGCGCCATCACCCTCATCTCCGCCATCGCCAGCCTCGCGCTCCCTCTGCGCCTTGCGTGTATATCGTTGAGGCTTCCCCGACCCCGCACCCTTCCCCTCCCCGTCCAATGCGGTGAACTGGTTCTGCAGCTCAGTCACTTGAACGGGCTTGAGGTCGGCAAGAGCGGGCATCAGGGCGGGACCGAGGTAGGTGTACAAAGCGAGTGTCAGACCCGTTCCCTCTGCGCGGACGTTCTTGTCTGAGTGACCGAAGATCTTTGGCAATGCCTTGAGCAGTGGCTTGATGTTTCCCAATGCAGGGACGCCAAATGACCTGTCACTTCAGCCGAGCCATGGGGAGTACGCACTCGACCAGCTCCTTCAAACATGCAACAGCGCCGGCCACAGCCTTAGGTGTTTTGGCCGATACACCGGCAAGAACGTCTGTCTGGAGATGTCAGCCGGTCCAGTTGCATACTCACAACAACGCCCTCTCCTCCATTCTCCACCTCGACGAACATGGCACAGAGGTCGGCGCCCTTCCGCTTCGTTGAGGCGCGTGTGTTTCCTAGAGCTTTGTCAACCAAACTCGGTACAATCTCAGGCCGGAGTCTGCTGTCAGTCCAGCTCTCCAAAGCTCTTACTTTGCGCTCGTCTCCCCACTGTTCGTCACAATGGCCAAGACAGCCTCCACGCCCTTCTCCTGTGCAATAGCGTTGGCGTCCAGGCACCATTTCTTCCTGACAGATCAGCGAGCCCCACCTGAGAACCTACAGTAACGACGGGTCGCTCAAAAATGGCGTGAAGAACGGGTCCGTGTCTGACGCCGTTTTGGCAGCTGACGCAATAACATCGTTGTATGCCGAGAGTCTGGCCTTCCAGTTCTGCTTTGTCAGCGCCGACTCCAGTAAAGCTGCAACCCGCGTTCGGCACGCCCGTCATAAACTCACCTTATGGGTGCTCCGCTCGACGAGGGGAATCTGCGAGAAGTCCTCCTCGGGCGGCGGGTCGCCCTCCATTGTGAGAGAGCCCTAGCGCGCAGGGACCAGAGTCGATCGGGAAGCGAAGTGAGCGTGAGATGATATAGTCGCGCCCAGCACAGGTATCCTAGTGTATGCTGGCGGTTGTCGTGGTAATGGCCGAACGATAGATACTGCGAGACGAAGTTGCGACTGCTTTCGATCGCTGTCGTCTGTAGTTGTGTTGACGCGCGCCGAACGCGGACCAGCGGACAGTCGCTCGGTCTCCGCCAGCGGGAGTAAACAAACGGGCGTCGATTACATGCACGCGACCATCACGTGGCTCAGGTACGTATCATCGGCCTACCCCGCACTACCCCGCGATACCGTCCAATGACGCGCATGGCTTCTTCGCAGTGCTATCGAGTGAGTTGGGTATCATGTGGTCCCCGCTATCTGCTGCTATCAGACACCCTTCTTCATCGCATACACCATGACCTCGACACCTAGTACTCTGCGGCCGAGCGCGCCAAACAACCTTGCGTTCCGGGGGAAGAACGTGGTCATGGCGTCGCATGGCCGGGCGCCATGGTACACCCCCGACGGCAAGGTCATGGACGCCTATGTTATCGGCATCGCCGGAGGGTCTTCGTCAGGCAAGGTGGGTTCTGCGTAATGACGAGCTGACTAGGAAGACATCAGTAGCCCGGGCGATCTGCCAGGCCTTGGACAACATTCCGACGGTTCTCATTCTGTCCCAGGACGCATTCTACAAGAAGCACACCGACGAGGAGGTGCGCCTTGCGTTCCAGAGCGAGTTGGACCTCGGTGGGTGGCTGTGTATAGCACGACTGACGAGCAGACCACCCAAATTCCATCGATATGGAGTACTTTGCGGAGTGCCTTGAAAGTCTGAAGAAGGGTCGCGCGACTGAGGTGAGAGCGAGGCGAAGCACACTGATGCCAGATTCCCGTGTACTCGTTCAACCACCACCAGCGCATGCCTGAGAAGAAATACCTGTATGGAGCAAGCGTCATCATTGTGTAAGCGGGAGGAAGGTATAGCTGACCTCAGGGAGGGAATTATGGCGCTGCAGGATCCGAAGATGCGCGACTTATACGACCTCAAGCTCTTCGTTAGCTGCGATTCGGACTTGATGCTGGCTAGGCGGATCCGCCGCGACACAGTTGAGCGTGGACGAGATGTGGAAGGTATCTTGGACCAGGTGAGCAGAAAACGACCTGAGCTGACAGCAGTACCTCCGCTTTGTGAAGAGCAGCTACGACAACTTCGTCCAGCCGTCCTCCAGGTACGCTGACATTGTGAGTGCCGTTAAGCTTGAGCGTTACTGATCGAGTAGATCGTACCCGGATACAACAACGACACTGCCATCGAGCTACTCGTCACCCACGTGCAGAGGCAGCTTGACTCACGCACCCTACGCTTCCGGCGTGAGCTGGGACTCTTCGACGGAAAGAGCAAGGGCATAAAGAGCGGCCAGGAGGACGCCATAGTCGACAAACACCTGCACGTCCTTCCACAAACGAACCAGCTTCTCGGCATCATGACCATCCTGCGCGACGCCAAGACCACACGCAGCGATTTCATCTTTTACGTCGACCGCCTGTCCACCCTCATCGTCGAGAAGGCACTCACCCTCCTTCCACACGGGAAGCTGTCCGTCCGCACGCCCTTGGGTGTCGACTACGACGGTATCGCAAGCTGCGACCAGGTGCGTAGTTCCGAGCCGAGTCGCGCTGACAGCAGGGCGTAGTTGGCGTGTCGATCCTGCGCTCCGGCGGACCGTTCGCAAATGGTCTGCGCCGTGTGATCCGCGACGTGCCCATCGGCTCGATGCTGATCCAGTCTGACCCCAAGACGGGCGAGCCCCTCCTCCTTCACTGCAAGCTGCCGCATACGGTCATCTCGAGCGAGACAAGCAAGGACATCCAGGTGCTCCTGATGGACTCCCAGATGGGCACAGGTGCTGCAGCATGTACGTCGTCCTACAGCACTCAACTTTGCTAACCCGCAGTGATGGCCATCCGCGTGCTTCTCGACCACGGCGTCCCGGGTGCGTATCCGATCTTCCTCCCCCAATCCCTTCCCCATCTGCACGGCGTGACTCGGCAATCTCGTCTCGCCTCTCCTAGCGATGCGTGACGGCGACGCCGATGCGCACGCAGATGCGACGTTGCGATGCGATGCGATCGCATCACAAACCCAACCATCAGCCATCAGCACACGAGTTGTGCACCGCACCGCCCTGCCATCTCAATCCCTTATCCCCTCCCCATTCCGCAAACCTCCCGAACCACACCTCATTCCTCGCCAGAACTCCTCCTCGCCCCGGATGAGCCCCCTTTCCTCCCTTCCCCTCGACCGAGCTAACCGCCCAGAGGACCACATCACCTTCCTCGCGTTCCTCCTCTCGCGCCAGGCAGTGCAGACGGTGCACCGCGCCTTCCCGGCTGTGCGCATCGTCGCGGCGGCAATCGACTCCGCGCTCGAGGAGATCCGCATTCCGATCAACAGCGGTTCAACAGCGGGAGAAGCAGCAGGCGACGCCGACTTTGGTGCACGGCTCGTTGCTGATGCGGAGGAGGTTATTGATCTAGAGGACGCGTCTAACGCTCGCCACGATGGCAAGCTGCTCTCGTTTGGCCGTCGGCCCGACGCAGGAAAGCTGCCAAAGGAGAAGGTCGCGTGGGTCGTCAAGCCTGGCATGGGGCAGATCGGGTGAGTGAGGCGTCGCGCCGCGTACGCCAAGAGGACGCTGATCCCAGTGACCGGTACTATCTTGCATAGGGCACAAGTTGGGATTATACGGGTAGGCAGATTGAGGTACTGTAGACTGCATGGATCTCTGAGTGTGGCAAATCTGGACTAGTGGCAATTTCAAGCGAGCAAGCGCAGCATTCACATGTCATGATGTTCGTAACTATATGACAAGACGGGAGGCATCAACAACGGAGCGAGTGTCGACCTAGCGACAGGTATCTATGTGGGCGGGATATGGTGGAGATGAGATGTGATAGTCGGCAGCGCGCTGCCCAGCGTACGCGTTCGACGGGAGGAGATTGTTCGACTACTGATTTGGTTTACTTTTCGCAAGATGGAGGAAGGACGTGAGACGAACTACGCGGCAACCCGACGCGCCCGGCGCGCAGAGAACCCCTTGACTGGCGCCTTGCGCCTGGGCTTGCCGAGGACGAACTCGTCGTCCGAGTCCTCGGCGGCATCGTCGCTGCCGTCGGACTCGGCCTCGTCCTCCTCTTGACCCTCAATGTCGGAATCAGAGTCACTAGGCGTCCACGACTTGTCGTCTTCCTCGCCGGATGCCTCGCCAAAGCTAACGTTGGCGAGACCGAGGCCAACAGAGGACACACCAGACACCTGCCGCTCGCGGTTCATGGGGATCTTGGTGGGGCTCTCAAGTCCATCCGGGCTCTGCTCGTCGACACCCTGGGCGTACATCGGCTTGCCGAGCATCGGCACAGACAGGCAAAGGTCCTTGGGCGGCACGGAAGTCCAGCTGCCGGTGGCCGACTGCGCCTCTGGCGGGTAGTACGTCGTCGGGGTGGGGAGACCCTGGTGGAATATGTTGATGGGCGGGAGGGACTGCGGCGTCTGTATGTTGCCTAGGGACGAGTTGGTGGATGCAGTGGATGCGTTGGACGCGTACCGGAACTGGTCGGTGTTGTCGGCGAAGCGCATACCGGGGACAGAGGGGTAGCTGGGAGGTGCCTCCCATCCCTGCTTGCTGGGGGTGGAGTTGATATCCTTGGCAGAGCTGGCATCGCCCTCGGCTTCAGACATCTCTCGGCTGCGAGCCTGCTCGGGGACTTGCCAGCCCTCGAGGTGGGGCTGGGACCGCCGAAAGGGAGGCACGCGGTTGTCGTAGCCTGGTGTCGAGGCTTTGAACTGCTCGCCCTGCGGCCAACCGCTGTTGCTTGCTGTTGGGAGGATGGGGGCAGAGTGGAAGCGCTGCATCTGCGGCGGGACGGCATGGAGCTGGGACTGGCCGCTGTGTGGCGGCATGCTGTGGATGACCGGTGACGGCATGTGGCTGTGGACAGGCATGCCGTTGCTGAACACCATCTGGTAAGGTGTCATGGGATGTTGCTGCTGCTGCTGTTGGAACTTGGAGACGCCGTTGACATCAGCCAGCTCGGGACTGCCTGCGCTGTTGGAATCAGGCGACTGCTCGGTCTTCTGCTGCTGCTCCATCTTGATGCTGCCGCTCATCGGCTGCTGAGGGAAGCCACCGAAGTACGCTGACTGGGCCGAGTTGGGGATGGCTATCTGCGAAGGGTTGAAACCACCGCCAACGCCCCCCCATGCGCCCTGCGGAAGCATGCCCATCTGGTTGGGATCAGCCGGGAACGCGCGCATCGTTGCGGATTGAGGGTCGTGCTTGAAGTAAACACCGCCGTTGCTGCTCATCACAGGGTTGCTCTGGACTCGCGCCATCGCGTTGTCCGGGTAGGCGAATTCTGCCTGCTCGCCAGTGGAGTATTCTGGGTGACCAAGAGAGACGTGGCCGTGCTGGGACGAAGCATCGCCGTATGTCAGACCATTGGGGTGGTGGATCTGTGCGTGGCGGTCTCCTGGCATGTGCGGGTGGGCTGACTCGGGCCCGCCAGCATGGGAGAGAGGGGAGTGCTGAGCCTCGGCGTGGAAGTATGGTCGGAGGTGAGCTGAGTGGGCAGCAAGCTGGCTGCTGTGCAGCATGCCGTTCACGAACCCGCCGGTGTATGGGTATGACGCACTGTCCGGCGCCTGCGAGGGAGTGAAGGGTGCACTGGTGCCGTTGGGCGACGTGACATACTCGTTCGAGTCTGCGGCCGATGGGGGCACCGATGCGGACGAGCCTGCGCCCATGTATCCCGGCTGGCCTCGGAAGGAGGGCACATGCAGGGCGCGCACAGAGTTGGAGGTGGGTGGGGGCAGCTCCGGATGTTGGCGCTTGAAGTGCTTCAGGTACGTGTTGCGGCGCGCAAACTGTCGGCCACAACCTGCCACTTTGCAGCCATATGGTCGCTTGCCGGTGCTGGGATGTCAGCAATGCGCCAGCGCTAGGACTCACTGGATGCGACGGTGACGTGCGAGAGAACTGGAATCGGCAAACGCCTTGTTGCATGTTTCGCAGTGGTGAGGGCGCTCTCCGGTGCTGGTGGGGTTAGTACCGTTCAACACAAAGGACCTGTTGACTTACTGGACACGGGTGTGCACAGTCAATGCTGAGCGCTGGATGAAGGCCTTTCCACAGCCACGGTACATGCACACGAAGGGCCTGCACACAGTCAGCTTCCAGATCTCGATGAAATTTTTGTCGACTCACCTTTCGTTTGTGTGGATGCGAAAGTGGCGTGCGAGATCGCTCTTGCGGGCAAAAGCCCTGTCGCAACTATCGTACCTGCACACAAACGGGCGGACCATGAAGTCATGGCCAGGGCCGACTTGATTGGAGTCGTTGACGAGCTGCAGTTCCAATGCGTTGTCCGGAGTGGAAGAGCGAGATGATGTGTGGGACACATTGTTGTGGCGGGTAGGACGAGGACGAGTACGAGTCCGTTCGGCGGCGGACAAATGGTGCGCAGAAGGAGCAAGGTGGGGTTGCCAGCCGGGGGAGGACGGGGCAGAGGAGAGGGATATGGGCGACGCGAGACGAGGGCGGGATAGGCGACGGAGGCGGGGAGGTGAGGCAAGTTCAAACATTTTGTTGCAAGGGGTGGGTGGGACACGGCGATGTGGTCAGCAACTCGTTCGCAACGGGCTGTTGGAGGATGAAGTGAACGGAGAGAGGGCAGGCCACGCTGTAAGACTCTGTCGCAATGGGAGCAAGAGATCAAAATAGCGAGGAGCGTAGAGGAGGTTTAGAAGTTGACTCACGTCTAGGACGTCCATGGCTGTATGGACTTTGGCTGTTGATGGCCTGTTTGGAGTGGCCTCGGTGGAGATCGTTGTGGCGTTTATTTGGTGACAGCCACAGTGGTCTGGGCGGTCGAGCGTATGGTTTGAGAGTGGAGGTCGAAGGAGCGAGCGCGGAATACTCCCCTGCTGTTGTGCGGGTGATTGATTCGCGTCAAAGGAGGGCCAAAGGGTGCGACTCTAGACACGATCTAGACTCTTCAACGATCAGCGAGGTTGGGAACGCTGAGGAGAGGCGATGATTGTGCGATCGCCTAAAGTGACGGAAAATAGGCCAAAATGTCAGAAAAAGGGAGGTGGATCGCTGCGCCGAACAAAAAGGGTGATAAGTCGTCCAGAGAGAGGGCGAAGGGGTCCTTATAGAAAGATGCTGTGCTAAGTGCCAAGATTGAGTAGCTTGGGTGTCTTGTGGCAAGTGACAGGCAAGTAGTTCTGAACGAGTTGTAGAGGTTGTTGGGGTCTGGGAGAGTGACGTGAAACGGCAAGGTCCGAGCAAGATCAAGTCAACATCGGCAGCGAGACACGGGGCGCACTGTCAGCATGGAAACGTACGTGCAGATCACACAAGTCAACAAGACTCACAGACTTTGACCAGGCCAAAGCGTTGAAGTGAAAAAGGTGGGGGACCGGAAACTGGGTGGGGAAGACGAGGTGTGAAAGCGTTGCACTGCTGTTAGATGAACAATGGTTTTAATAATTCAGAGTCGAGACAGGAAAGCAGAAGATGGAGGCAGGTGGTGTGTGACATGCAGTTTTTCATGACGCAGTGGGACGCGAGAGCGAGAGATGCAACAGACAATGAGGGTGGCGAGAGATGGAAGAAGCATCTCGTGGGTGACGGGTGTGGCGTCTGCATAATAGACAGCGGCAGAACGGATAGACTGTGGGCTTCTGATTATGATTTTTTGTCTGTTGTGGCGAACTGATGATGGTTATCGGGTCAGATTGGGAAAAGAGGACATCGCTTGGCAGCCGGCGGCCCAGGTAGGCACGCAGCTTCCAGCGGGTCCTCTGCAGATGCAAATGCGGATTCCAGATCCAAATGCAGATGCAGATGCAGATGCAGGGGTCTTCGGTCGCAGTCGCAGTTGCTCGCTACGCACGTGTAGATGCAAGCATGCGATTTGTATACGAGCCGTGTGGAGTGGAGTGGAGGGGGTGTGGCGGGCAGGGATCCGAGTGTCTCACACATGAGACACAGCCAACACGTACACGCTTTTTGACTCGAAACACAGACACCCTTGGCCTTAGACACTCTTGCAATTTGTAGAGTGCAGAGCGGACGCAGGGGAAAAGGGGGGACAAGGGAAGGAGGGACCCGGATGAAAGGATGAAGTAAAGGGTTGGTCGACCGGAGGGCCGGGCATGACCGACAGACACAGATTGGATCCAAATACCAACACCAACATCGTCGTACCCGGCCGAACGGGTACACAGCAAGCACACGATGCAGATGCCCAAAGCTTTTCGGACATGCAGCCACCAATTCGGGCACATGGGATTCCGGGTCGGAGCCCGAGAGAGGCGAGCGGCTTGTGGTGGCTGCGGCCAGCCGTGATGGGCTATGCACCAAGCCTGGACGGCCAGCAGATGCGAGAGCCATCACACGTGCCCAGGCGACATGCAGTGGAGATGGGAGAGGTGGGCCACAAGACACGAGAGCCAACTCACATTTGCAGTGCGTTGCAAGACTTGGACGGGGGTTGGGGGTTTGGCGGATTGCTCGGATTGCACGTAATTCCACGGTTGTTTCGGAAGATAGTGGCCGTAGCTGCTAGCTGGAGAGTCGTACGCCGCCACGGTCGTGCGTTGTTTTGTGTTTGTGACAGTCACAAACAGCGATGAAGTCGAGTGGGTCCAAGCAGACAGAGCAGTTGCAAGAGAGGACAAGTGTGGGTGCGTCGTTGGTGGGACAAGTGGGCGATGTCGGTTTGAGTCAGATGAGACGACAGTTGGGAAGAGAGTTGTGATGGCAGAGGCGCGAGCGTCAGCGCACGGAAGGTCACGTCGAAGCGCAGCGGACGGGGGAGGAGGATAAGAGAGGAGAGGGAGGTCCAAACTCACGACTGATAGCACCCCGTTGGTATGAGACTGACTCCTTGGAGGTTGGTGCAATGACTTGAGGAGAACAGAGCGCGAGTTGTAGATGACTACCGAGATGTTATAGTAGCAAGATGGAGGTTGACTTGATAAGCAAGCGCACCCGAGAGGCAAATCGGAGCCCGCGACGAGAGATCTGGTCGTGTGGTGTACAGGTGAGTTGCTTGCGATGTGGACACTGCGGACAAGTTGAAGCGGATCAGATGGGGCGCGAGTGGGTAGGGGCAAAGTGTCGATGCCGATTGTGGGTCAACACACCGGACGGAAAGGGTACGGCGACCACCTAGAGGTCAAGAACTGCCTTGGGAGCTGTGACCAGTGGCCCACGTCAAGTCGACCAGCCAGTGTGCGATGGATCCTGCAATGCGGACACGCGGATCACAACTGCGCGAAAAAGGGGACAGCCAGTTGCAAGGGGGCGAAGTGTCGTTTGTCGATTGTAACCTACACCTACACCTACACAATGGACGTGGACGGAGGTGGGGAGGGAGGGGGTTGACGTGAATGAATGAAAGGGGGTAGGGAGGGGCACACCTTGCACACTTCCGTCACCTGTATGATCTTAAGCGACGTGTGGAATGCCAGAAAGATGCGTACCCAAGACTTTTACTGTCTGTAAGCTTAGATACGATAAAGCGGCGCTTCCGTAGGTGGTTGCGGAATGTTGGCACAATGTAACCAGCCATGCCTTCAAGCCCTCCGCGGACGTCCGGCTTGCCAGCTGGACAACAGCACTACCTCCATCCCACAGCTACTGCTTGCTTCAGCTGGCAGCCGTTCGGGTGAAAGCGTTCTAATGCCAAGCCAGTGCAAGAGATTGTGCGAGTAGTCAGAGGCGACGCCAATCAGAGATCTATGGGATTTACTGGAGCGGCGGCCAACTTGCGCGCACCGGATCAGAACGCCCAGGAGGGGGGTAATGGATCAAAGGAAGCTCGCTCGAAACGAGACCCTGGTAACACAATCTAGGTTCAGCTGATGAGTCTGGCCCCCCCCCCCTTGCCCTGCTGCCCCGCCAGCAGAGTGCTACAAACGTGGCGTTTGTGGCCAGCAGAGCTACATACCTTGCCGCGAGGCTGTACCTTGTCCGGTGGCAATGGGAACACAGCACGGCGATTGAGCTACAGCGATGATGTTGCGCCAGCGTGGACAGCGCAGGACGACAGCCAGCCCAGAGCCAGAACCCAGTAGCCATGCAGCTATACAGCCCAAGTCTGCCGTCCACCTCGGGAGCCGCTGCCTACACACGGCGAGATCAAGTGGTACACATGACACCCTCGTCTGCTGCATGCTGCAGATGTAGATGGGTCGGCCAAAATTAAGGTACCGGTCTGTACCTGAGCATCAACCGTCCATCCAAAACCCTAACAGCCAGGAGTGGCCGACAAACTTTCCAGACCTGTGGCCCAACCCAAGTCAAGCGAAGTAACTGTTGTACCTTCCAAGCTTGCCCCCTGCGGCCATACGAACGCCTCACCGTGTTCGGCTGGAAGCCATGGTTTCGGCTGGCATATCTGCTTTACCCTGTATCTGGCAGATGGCGTCCATCACCGACCTTCTGCGCGAGATCTGTCGCTGTAGCTGGGAGGAATGTGGGGGCTCTTCTGTTCTGCGCCGATTCGTGGCGCGTCCGAGGCGTCCACCATGTCCACCGTGCTCATCCACTATGAAACTAGCTACTGCAGGCGAGCTGCCTGACATTTTAACCAGACCCACAGCGCAAAGGGAAAAATATGGAAAATGTCCTGGGTCTCAGGACATCTTCGTTAAGCCTCCGAACGATCCGAGGGTCCGACCCTCATGTCGTATGTCGTATGGTTTGTATGTTGTCCATTGTTTGTTGATGTCACGGGTATCGGCGGCAGAACTGACAACTGCCAAACTGGACGTACGTGTCAAGTGCATCGGCCAGGATAGCCGCCCTCGTTTCATGTTGAGCATCGGAGCTTCGGCCAACGTGGCCAATGGAGACTGCCGAGGTGGCCACTACCGCCGCAAGCGAGAGACAGCCCACGCAAAGGGTCCACATGTCAACAACAATAAATGTAAACGAAAATGGGCGGCAGTGCCTTGACGGCGACATGTAGTTACAATGCTAGACATGAGCTGTTGGTCGGGCCAACGGCGGCGGCGGCGGCTGGTCGATGGCTGTATCTGCATCTGTAGACATTGCGGTGTTCGCTAGCTGACTGAGCTGACGAGCGACTGACTGCGAAAGGGTCGCCAAGACATCAAGACCGACTATCTGCCCCCCCCCCCCCCCCGTGACCTGAACTGCTAGTCAGCAACATCACCTGCATCATCGACAGGCTACACCCACACCACTTGCTGCCACAGATGCACACACACCCACCCACACACTCGTCCCACGTTCCGGGCTCTCCTTTCACTTGGCAATGACCACTGGCACACGTCCACACACAGCTCCAGCATTCCCCATCACATACATAATCACCGACACATCGTGGGACAAGCACTGGAACCTACAAATAATTACCTGAGGCTAGCGTGCGATGAAACACGTGATGCGTGGACGGGCACGACTACCCGACGAGCAAGCCAGACACACACTCACAGAGGCACTGACCCAACTGCCACCCCCATTATAGCGTTACGTGTCACGTCACGATGTGGCAGGTAAGGGATGGATGTGGCAGCATCGCACGCACGCACCTTTCATACTGCCTGCCATTCCGCTTGCTTGCTCTCCGGCTTTGCTGTCCATTTCTGTCGAGGAGAGCTGCTTGCTGTCTGCGACTCATCGCGCAATCAGTAAGACAGTCGAGAAGAATAAGAACAACTGCTCTGCGCCCCCGCCACTCAGCAGGCTCGGTGTGTGTGTGGCGTTTGTTTGTGGCGTCTCGGTGCGTCGGGTGCCCGCATCGGGCTTGCCTACCATCGCCGCCTCCTCCGACTCCGACGTCAACTCATTGCGTACTCTGTTCTCGTGCAATGCATGGTAGGCGGCACAGTTCCGCTAGACCCATGAGTCCCAGGTATCCTTATTTGAGTGCGGGGCTATGACTGTCTGCTCGGCTTCTGCCTTTCCGGGCAAGCAACGAGCCCGAGAGACTCATCATTGCATCAAGCGTGAGCCTTATCGAGTCCAGAGCGGCTCGGTTGAACTCATACTTGCAGGCAACCAGCCATGGGGGCGCCGGGATAACGACTGCAGCACGTATGTCCGTGTGACCCACCCGAAACAGCCGAGCCAAGTGCTTGTGCAGCGTCCTATCAGATACCCGTAAGCTGACTTATTCATGCAGTCTGTGAAGAAGGACGTGCGATGCGCACCAGCTCCACTCAACGTGCGCTATTGCTCCTACTTGTACATGCCGAGCGCACAATGAGCAGACATGAACGCACAGGCAGTACGAACCCGAGAGCTTTGGGCACCGCACTAACTGCGAGACCTGATCACCTACTTGTTCCGTGCATTCTGCGCACAAGCCGAGAAAAAGAAAGAATGCTGCTCTCGCAACTATCGCATCCATCGTTGCCTTTCGCACTCTCAGCATATGTCCCATACCAGCGCACCAGCAAACCAGGTCAGCAACCGTCCGTGCGCGTCGCATGCGATGTGCCGTGGCGTCCTACCATCCGGCGGCAACGGCCGTTTTCGGAACGCCCGACAAATTGATCAATTTGACTAACAATGCTATTACGGCATGAAGGAATAGCGAATTCCATTTGCCCGCGTGCTGGCGTTCATCTGACTTTCGGAAGTCGGATGCAGATGGACATGCTTATCCTCCGTATCTGCATATCTGCGTATATTTGTCGGGATGCGGTGCTCGCCGCGGCACCACGGCTGGGACTGTGGGTTGCTATCGCTCGGTAAGGACCGCCTATTCATCTGACCCAAGAACATGTATCCAGCTGTCGCCAAGCATGGTGGTAGGCAAATTCCTCACCTCAGATCTACCTTTCCACAAGTTCGGTGAAGATACAATTGCCTTCTCGCCACGCGTCCACTAGGCTTCAATACAAGAGTATCTTGGCATATGTATACCGCTTGTACTACCACTTACTACAGCTGCGTGGGCACATGGTTGCCGCAAATCTACAAAATGAAGGCATTCCCCGGGGCCACACTGCCACCGCCGACCGTCCGTCCTCGGTCTTGATTCATTCATGACCGCAGTAATCTGCCTACAACTAATCTGATAGCGCGCCGAGCCGGCGGTCCCTTCCTGGACTCCCCACTGCGTTGTCCGCGGAGGAAATAGGCAAAATGGGGCCCGATATGGGGATGGGTAAACTGATAACCAGCTCAGGAGCAGTTTTG
Organism: Cutaneotrichosporon curvatum; assembly: GCA_001600275.1. Classification (NCBI taxonomy): domain Eukaryota; kingdom Fungi; phylum Basidiomycota; class Tremellomycetes; order Trichosporonales; family Trichosporonaceae; genus Cutaneotrichosporon; species Cutaneotrichosporon curvatum. Next base: position 789,001 of record BCJH01000004.1, on the reverse strand, counting down.
GAGCATTTTGCATTGTACATCAGCCACCGGCGCCGTCTTGCTCTACCCGCGCATGCTGCCACGGACATAAGGCGTTCGCGTTCGCCTTTGCAGCATCTCCGTACCCTTTGGGGCGCCACCGCGTTCCTAGGGCTTGTCCTTTTACTTCAGCTGTTGGCTTCCTCTCATCATGTTGCATGTCGTTTGTATTAGGTGCTTGGAAAAGGACCAGCTCAGCATGTAACGGCTGGAATGGCAACGCATCTGTACTCTGCGTGGGTCCAAGATGTTAAGGTCGGATGCATACGGCAATGTCCTTTTGATGTTGTGACAGAAAGGTAGATGTTGTGACAGACAGGTAGCAACCCCATCTGCGGCTGGCGGTAGCACCGATCTGTGACTGGGAGATGACCAGATTCTCAGCGTCTGCTAAAGACGGTTGGCAGGCCAATTCCTTCAATGTAATGTGCTACCTACAGCACTGCGCACTGCTTCCCGAGCTCAAATATCATATACATTCTCTGCAGTCTGCTTATTGTTTATTGATCTCATCGTCCTTCTTTCATGCTGAGTATCAAGCTCCAGGACGCGCATGCCACCTCTTGCGTTTTGTACCCTTTGGAAGTGCAGGGTCGGGAAGCAAGTGACCTTGACGCTGGGTATTGTCTGTGTTGTAGAATGACGGCCCAGTCTCCTGCTGTTCAAAGGACGTCCTCCTCTCGGGGGAGCATTCCGGTCCATAGATCGAGATGGTGCACATAGGCTCTCTGGCTGCAAATGCGTCACGGATTGTCGACCTCAGGCGGTCACGATTTATACGGTACTGCCAACTCCCCTGAGTGCCAGATTGATTGACTTCGAGACCCAGTTCCTTGAGTAAAAGGCATTTGGGCTCCTCTGGACTCCCAACAAGCCCCAAGTTGATCAGATTATGGCGGATGCTGTGGCCAGCTGCCTGACGTACGTCGATGATACCCGGAACCAGCAAATCCCAGTCAAAGGCAGGGAAGCGTTCGCTCGTTCCAGGCAGTCCAGGTCCGGGTACTATCTGACGGCCAAAAGTCATACCTGCCTGGGCAATGTCATTTCTGTTGACAGTCTGGAAGACACACTGATCAGTCGGTAAGAGCATCGCCACAAGGCATAGACCTCTGGGAGGCGGAGATGCAACTGTCACAGGCGTGATGTCATCTATCCACCCCCGGATGGCTACGAGCCTCGTGGCATGCTTACACACGAACCTTAGGAGGGAACGCGGAAGGGTAGGCCAGCACCGAAGGTCAATGGTATTTACTAGAGGGAGAATCCAGTTGGACAACATCATGAAGATATTGCTCTTCGCCTGCCCGATGCTCCACTCCATAATGAGCCCCAAAAACCTGTCTGGGTGGAGTTTTGATCCCTCTGAAACCACGTACGCGCGCTTGAGCAGGGACTTGTCCTTGTGTGCGGGCTCATTATTGGTTTCATAGAGCCCATGTGCCTCGTAGATCGAGATTTGAGATGCTATGCGAGTGCGGATTCGATCTTGCCAGTGGCGGCAAACATTCTGGAAGGACAGGCTCTCCTTTGTCGTGCTTGAGTCGCAGATGTGGTATATGATGCGGGTGATGATGTCGGGGTACTTCTGTGCATCGATGATGGCAGTGGTATTGACTGCCTCGGTGGTGACCGGAAGGTATGGTCCGCACCATGATATGCCACCATGAAGGGTGGGGGAGTAGGGAGTGTTGGCCATGGTGCAATGCTTGGGGTCAGTTTCGCCTGCGAGGTTGCACACCCACTGGATCTTGAACCTTGTCGTGACTGAAGCTCGACTGCTCACTGAGCTGCAGAAATATATACCATACTGCTATGCATAGCAGTCACCTATTGCCGTGACATATTCTCAGTCCAAAATATCATCTCCATCAGTTATTGTTTTACTGCAACGCCTTTGGCTGCATGACACATACAGTACTATTGACTTCCTGCGCCACGAGAAGCATAGCAAGTGCGACCCTCAGACTGTCACCTGTTGCAATCAGATACAACGGGTAGCATCAGCGCGCGACATCAACCCCCACCACAATCGTACCGCCACATGCCAACCCCGTCCACCAGGCCACCAGATATGAGAAGTGCAGCCAGGCACCGTACCCTCATCACTCCGTCTTGACGCGCTTCTCAGCGCGCTTCACGGCCTCAGCGTGCTTCTTCGTGTCACCGCCAGCCGGCGCCGTCTTGCGCTTCTTGCTGGATGTGAGAACCCTCGCGTCCACGTTGTTTGCGACTGCGAACGCTTTCATCACGCGCTCGATGCACTTCAGGGTACGGTCGTTGCCGTGGCCGTCCACTTCTCCCACGATTCCGTCCAGGGCGTATAGTTCGGCACGGTGTTGCATGACGAGAGAAACGATGCCGGCTACGATGATGGACTACCGTCAGCGTTGGGAGGAGGAGTAGTAGTCACAGTGTGCTTGGCCTCCCACTTGTTGTTGCCTTTGCCCTTCTGTACGGGGCTGGGTTTGCGCTCAGAGTCCGACATGGTGAGAAACGCAGGGCGATAGTAGTGCGCTGTGAAGCTTTGCTCCAGAACAAGTGGACAGTGGTTGAATCTAGAGACATGCAAATGTCCGTGGGAACACTGCGAGGTGGGGATAGGGCGCGACATGGGCTGTCGGTCTGTGACTGGAGGGCGATCGGCACAATGTCGGTACAGGCATGGCGGATCCAAGAACGCCATCTTGGTGGACCTACACTTCTTGCTTAGTATCTGACGCCATTATCGAGAACAGCCATTCGATACAGAGATGCCTGCAGACCGCTCGAAGCGCGTCAAACCCGACCCTGACAGGAAGCCGAAGGCCAGAGCACCCACCTCGAAGGTGGAGTGGACGTGCGAGCACGATGTGATGAGGCATAGAGATCCGATGCTGACGGCAGGACGAGCTTGTGCGCGCCATCATTGATGCCTGCTTCTCGCACCGTGAGGCAATGCGCTCCCGCCCGGGTTTAGCTTCTGTCAATGGAAACTCTGGCTCCAAGATCAACGACAAGTTGAAGCAGATGCTGGCCAAGCTACCGAATGGCAAAGCTCTCGTAGATGAAGCTGCGAAGGGCATGAAGAGGGGCCCTCGTAAGAAGGCGGGGTCCAGTAGCGAGTAGACGATAACTTGTTCGGCAGAGGTAGCCATTGTAGACATCAGGCAGACCTCTACATATCTCGCATGTACACGAGCTGGGAAGTTGATATGTACCATAAGTGCATGAAAGATCATGAAGGACGACTTTGGCTGTCCGAACTGAATCCCCACACCCGCCAATAGGTCTCATGATGTGGACCTCGGTCACATCAGACCCACAAAGCTCATCCTAGCGCATACTCATTACAATCCAAGGAGCAAAGTGTTCCTTTCGTGACCTCATGGATCTCTTTACCGATTGCACAGTGCGTCCGTGTGCACTCGTGTGTCGTGAGAACCGTATTTTGCTGAAGTCATAGTCGATCTACCCAGGACGTCACTCACATCGAAGTTCTGCTTTGTGTGTTGCATCATACTCTCAGCACAGTTGCCAGAGTACATTGCATACTACTGTATCAATCATGCCAGCCGACAGGAAGCACAGACTATCACCTAGCCCCAGCACCAGTCCCAGCTCTGGGCAGAGTTCAAAGAAGGCAGCTTCACCTCGCAAGGTAGGGTCTAAGCATCGAACATCTCGCTCACCTCAGCGGTGGACTGAAACCGAAGAGGCAGCTTTCAAGGACCACATTCGCAACACTCTCCGCACACTCACCGGCTCCATGCTCCAAAAAGACGAGCGTCTGAAGGACCGTAGTAGGAGCACTCTCCAGTCTCGTGTTGATGCCTATGTCAGCAGACCCATTTCATAGCTGACAGCAGATCAAGAAGATCTAGATAGACCACAAGTCGGACCTGCAGTCGCATGGCAGGTGTCGTGTGTGGAAGTGGCAAGGACTGCAGTACAAGTAGGAGCGAGATGAGAGCACTCTGTGGAAATGCAGCTCGTGATACATGCTCGTTCCGGGCGCACTTTGTGTGCCCAAGTCAAGCGGCTCGACCTCACGCAGAAGACCTTCGTCATTCGCTTTCTCTCATCGTATCAGCTGCCTCTTGGCCTCCCACAATACCATGCCTCGCGTCTCCAACAGCCCCAGCCCAGTCGACAAGGCGAAGCCATACAAGAAGCCAAAGCCAAAGAACGAGGCCACCACTCGCAAGGTCAACAAGACTCTGTGGATCGCTGACGTCAGGCGCGTGAGGGCTGGTCCGACGAAGAGGAAATGGTCTTCCGAGATGTCGTCCGCAAGGTCCTGAAGACACACTTGCTGGCCGCTTTGCGGGATGATGGGCGTCTGGAACACCGCGTGGCGAGCAAGAGTCTCTCCGCGCATATGAACGCTTACGTGAGTAGTGCGTGAGCGGCTAATCTCAGCTGAAGAAGCTATAAGAGTTTGTGGGATGTAAATCAGTCACAGACTGGTCAGATATATGCAAGCAGTGTAGTGGCTTCGCACACCGTTGTGAGAATCACCAGGCGTCGAGACTGGAGGAGATTGTGTGAAGTCAGTCAGTGTCCGTCACGATCGGGCGCAGATCGTCTGGCCTCTCCTTCCACATTCGCTACTCCCACGCATCTGTGTCACTTCTTCCACTATCTTCAGCCACCTTCCTTTACTGTCAACGCCGCCACAATGCGCGGCTCATCTGCAAGTCCTGACCCCACCAGGAGGGTGTCTGAGGGAACCACGCGTAGGGTTCGTTCTCTGTTGCTGAGATGCTGACCGCAGCCTCATGTAATGTGGACGGACGATGAGGAAGCGATCCTGCGCGAAGTCGCCGCGAAGGTGCTCAAGACACACCTCGCCGCTGCAGTACGCGCCGATGGCCGTTTGGAGCACCGTAACCGTACGCTGTCTGTGAAAGTCAAGACGTTTGTGAGGATGTAGTGATGGCACTGAACTGATGTTAGATCACGAAGTTGTGCTGAGCCCTGTGTTACGAGCTGTTACGCTGCAGTGAGCATACCGCTGCAGCCGGCACTGTTGGGGTAAACTAATGGCCTCGCGCATTCGTGGTCGTAATCATCACATGCAATCATGACTCGGATTATAAGTGGAGGTCGTACAGGAGATGATGCTCAGCCGAGGTAGTGCCAAATGACCCAGAACATGAAAAGCGTGAACGCAGCGCCGCCGAAAAAGATCCACGCGTCTTGCGTGCTAGCTATCAGCGACCAGCCAGGTGAGAAGGACTTACGTTCGGCGCTCGACCCAGGAAATGGTCTCTCGGGAAAGGCCGAGAGTGTTGGCAGCGTTGAGGAGACGGGTCTTTGCTCCCTTCAGCATGCCTCGCTGCTCGACCAGGTTCTCCAGCACTGCTCGCCCTTGTGCGATGTACTGATCGATGTGGTTCTCCGACTCGCGGATGAAGGAGTGCTCCCGCAGAGCGTAGTCTTCCCTGGAATTGGGCTGATTTGGCCGGTATAAGGATGAGGGGCCCGAGCTGAACGGGGACTCGGCGAATGTCTCTGCTCCGCCATTTACTCCAGCGCCCCGTCGCATTGTTGCGCTCGTCGGCGTAGCCCCGAATCCAGTAGCTGAAGTTGCAGACCCAAGAAGCTCGTTGCGCGCCTGGACAGTCAGCTTGACACATGTATGACCTTACCTTGTTCTCTCCTTCCCGCTTTGCTCGCTCGAATCGAGCTTTGAGCTCCTTCTGCTCGTTCTTCAACTTGGCGACGCGACTGTTAGGTGAAGCAATGGAAACAGCACAGAGTTAGCCGGAGTGCATGTATCAGCGTAAGTCCTCATGACCACCACCATGTACCCACGTGTTGGCCTTCTCCCTTGCTGCCGTGTTCATCTCCTTGCGCGCCATGGAGTCATAGTCGTCAACCAGACGCGACAGCGCTGCGAGTGTGGTAGTAATTTGACCTGTTGGGTCAGTCTTGCATGCTCGAGCCTGCTCCGGGCAGTGCAACAATTCGGCCGCCCAGCGATCAACTATTTGACAGGCCTGGGTAGCACCGATGGTTGAACTTCCATGCCTGGACTCACCCTGTATGTTGGAACCTCCCTCTCCCGCCTCCATGCGAGAGAGGTCCGCTTGCAGACTTGTAACCTGCCGGTTCCCCAGCGCGTTGAGGGAATTCATGGCGACTGAGTGCGACGAAGCGATGCTATGATGCCTGTGTTGACACGTCAAAGAGTTCAGAACATCCCGCCCGATCAGCACGCACCCGCGGAGATTCGGTCGTGATCTCCGCCGAGTGAGTGACTGCTGATGTGACGTCAGGCTGCGATTGGGCGCGATGCCACCCATCGCAGTGTTCATTTATCCTCTCGAATGGTTTGATGCATGCTGTGTAGCGGTGTAGCGAGGAGCGCCTCAGCCAGAGCCGTGATTGAAGACCGCAATGTCCAACTCATTGAGAGCGCCGGTATGGCCACACACCTGTGCAGTGTATGGCTTGTTGACGACGGGGAGGGAGCCGAAATTCGGGGGGTCGCCGGTCGGTTCTGAGCGATATCCGATTCTAGTGGACTGGCGCGCATTACGTGTTGGCCACCCGGACAAGCTATATCGTGTCTCACGTTCTTGTCAGTCTGTTGTTCTCTTCCACTGATCTGTTGAGCTGCTCCACATCCTCAGTTACTTCGATGTCGCAGAACAAAGTAGGAACCGTTGAGGAGTGGTACCTGGGGCCAGAGGACACCCCTTTCTTCACCAAGCGCGTGAGTGTAAAAGTGCAGAACGACACCACCTCGCGCGCGAAATCTCACTGACGCTGTCCAGTGGTTCCCGGCCGACACTGAGCCAGACGCCTACGTTGTCTTCGTGCATGGATGTGCCGACCACATCCTTCGCTATGATGACTACTTCACGAAGCTGGCTGCGCACAAGGTCCACATCTTCGCGTTTGACCAGCGCGGTCACGGCGCTACTGGCCACAAGCCCCTCAGCAAGAAGGACCCGGTATACGTCAACTGGACCAAAGACGGGAAGCGCGTCCATGTCGACCACCACCAGAAGCACCGCACCGGCGGCTGGGCCAAGGCCATCCCCGACATCGAATTCTTTGTCAAGCAGGAGAGCGCGCGCGCAGCTGCTGAAGGCAAGAAGCTATTCCTGTATGGACACAGCATGGTATGTACCTCATCGCTCGATCGCGGCGGTCAGAGCACAGCAACTGACGCATGATACACAGGGTGGCGGCCTCTGCCTCGGATTCGCGACACGCCCACACCCGCCTCCCTCGAAGGAGACGCTGTCCCTGCTCTCCGGCATCATCGTCAGCGGGCCGTACATCACCAGCAGCAAGTCGCTGTCGCTATTCCAGAATATCCAGCTTATGCTGAGCGGCGCCTTGGTACCAGTTCTGGGCAACACTGTGATTCCGGTACCGATCGCAGTAGAGGTACGTGCGCGAGTGTAGATAGTACCTGACCGCCAGGACCTCTCCCACGATGTCGACGTTCAGAAGCGGACGACTGATGACCCACTGTGTGTGCCCAACGCCTCCATGCGCACGATATACGACATGGTGACGATCGGTGGGACGCTGAACTCCCCAGCAAGCTGGAACGCTTGGCCGAAGGACCTCCCCCTTCTCATCTACCACGGAGCTGAGGACCACATTTGCAGCCCAGAATCGGCGGCCCGCTTCGGCGAGAAGGTGGCCGCTACTGACAAGACTACCAAGCTTCTTCCCGTGAGTGTTGTAGTGTACCGGAAACTCATCCCAGGGTCTCTTCCACGAGCCTCACCTCGAGCTTGCACCGGCGCCGCAGAACCTTGCTGATATGGTCTCGTCGTGGATCCACGAACGCTCAGGCGGCGCCACGGCAACTGCGACCGCGCCTGCCGCAGCTGCAGCTTCTGCCACGCCTGCTGGCACAGCCACCACCATGGCAGACACTGCTGCACCCTCCAGTGCCAAGCTGTAGCTCGATTATAGTCAAGGAGTGTGATCCATTGTATTAAGATGAGGTCGTAGGCTATAGTACTATTCTAGTAGTCGTAAGCGACGCGTAAAGTCAGGTCGCAGAGTACAGATGGTGTCGTTGATGTTTATAGGTCGATGCGAGATGCTTGTGCAGGATGCTGTAGTCCCCGGATGTAGAGCCATGCAATGTTGAGCCCCTGGGCAATGTACGCCCGCGTGCATGCCAGCATGTCGACGCTCTCGTCGCCGAAGATGTAGTAGGAGAAGCGCTTGCTCATGTACCGGAAGTGCCCAGGGAAGTACGTCCATGTAGAGTACCAGAAGAGGACAGTGATGGGTAAGACAAGGATGGCTACGCGTTAGCAATCGCCCCTGCGTTAGGAGTAGAGGGCGGATGCGTCTGTTCGTGACCCGTGACCGTTCCAGCAATATCTTGCCCGGACAGCAATCATTGCACCTCCTCTCCGCTTCTATCGCACAGTGATCCACTCACCAAGAATAAGAGCCTCCCACCACTCCAGCATACAGAAGCAAAAGTGCGCATCCAAAGTGATACTGCAATGAGCACTACCCACCCACAGGCGCGTGTCCACCCAACTCACCCTATGCTCCAGAGATACCGCCTGATACCACGAGGTGGCCGCTTGTCATAGCGCACAATACCACCCAGCCGCACGGGAACTGGCGGGGGKGGAGTCTGTGGGGGACGATATGTGGACATGCTGGACGGAGTAGTGAACAGTGCAAAAGCAAGGGCCGACGCGGTTCTGGTGGCGGCTCTCGCGACCCGCTCATATTTTGCTTCCGTTTGTTGTTCCCTTCTACACCCACTCGACCTCATGAAGTCACTCCCCAGTGCGCACTGAAGTTACACCAAGTTTCGGTGGGGTCGCGCGTCGTCAATGGATACTCTGGCGACCCTGCTCGCGCACCTTGGTGCCCCGGGACTGGTCTACCTGCACCATCCGCACCACCCAGCATCGGCCATTCAGCCGGACCTGCCTTCCAGATGTGTGGTGGTCCGACTGGATGCGATTGAGCACCATACGCAGCGGCTGCTGTATGCCGGAACGCTCAATCGCCTTTCGTCAGCTTTGGACCAGGAGGACAGTCCGCACGCAGGACGCGAGGTACTTTCCTGGGATGCGTTTGCTCGCGGTCTGAGGGGACTCTGGGCAACGAAACAAAGCGAGGGGAAGGGCAAGAGCAAGGCGGCAGAGGAGGACGGCCAGGTGGTGCTCCTCATCACGAAGGCAGAGCGACTGCGCTCTGTGCTCGGTGCCGAGTGGGCGGCGTTGACTCGTTTGGCAGATTTGGTACGTGATCCTAGAAGAGACAGTCTGACCCCAGACCAATGTGCCTGCCACAGTAGTGCTCTGCTCGCAGATGCCTTGGGACGACCTTCGTCCTCTTCGAGGTGACGCGCCAGAACCGGTACACGTCTACATGGAGCCCATGCGACAAGAAGGTGAGCCGCCTGGATTAGGCAGACTGTTGACACGCGCAGAGGTTGTATCGCAACTGGCATCTGGGTCCGAACACCCCCTGTACTCTCGCTTCATCGAACTCCTTCTCGCGACTATCGGCCATCTTGTTCCCACCTCACCGCCAGCTGAGATCGACTATGTTGCCGGTGCCCTGTGGCCGTTGTACACTGCTACTTTACCACCACACGAGGAGCAAACCCTTCTAGGACGGCCATATCCCGATCCCGAGAACCCACCCCCACCCCTGGTCATCACGGTCAAGCTTTTGACAGACCTCAAGACCCAACTCTCGATGGCTCTTGCTGCTGCTGCTGAGAATGTCCTTCCTCGAATTAGCGGGCGCGACGAGTTCACCAGGGGTCTCATGCCCGTCACTGAGGACGGACAGTCTCGGCCTGTCTCCATCCGCCGGGTCCCACAACCGCCACCTCTCGACTTGCCATTAGCGGCGCGCTTCCTGCTCATTGCGGCATACTGCGCTAGCTATAACCCCCAGAAGTCTGACATCCGGCTCTTTGGGCGAGGCACCGGACTTGATGGGAGACGACGACGAGGTGGCGCAACCAGGCGCGCGGGATACGGCCGTGTGCGGGCGGGCAAGGTGCCACAACGGCTGCTTGGTCCTCGCGGCTTCCCTCTCGATCGGCTGTTGGCAATGTTCTCATCTCTGTATGCTGAGCACGCCCCTCGACCAGAGGACTTGCAGGCGGACTCTGATGACGATGGCGAGTCGGATATCGAGATGGGAAAGTACATCACTGCTGCCGAGGCGGCCGCAAAAGCGCAACGCAGGCGGGAAAGGGAGATCGAACGCGACGAGCGCTGGGAGGACGAGGTCGACCACCTGGCTTTCTCGACGAAGCTGTGGGCGCTGATTCCGGAATTGGAGGGGCGTGGTCTCATGCACCGCGTCTCACCCGTCGACAGGCTCGACAATGTCATGCTCCGCTGCGAGATCGACTACGAGACAGCCAAAAACCTAGCGCGAGACCTGAAGATCACGCTCGATGAGTACCTGTACGAGTTGACGACATAGACTCCTAGAGTCTCTTATGCATATTTTTGTCTATAAGCTTCTGATCTCTCCTCGATCAAGATGCCGCCAGAGTCTAGTCCCTCCAGTTGAGGTAGCCCTCACCGTCGGCCTGGGCGTGCGCATCGACAATGGCGCGGGTGCGGGCCTCGAGCTCCTTCACGCGGGGACCGCCCTGCTCGCCGCGCGCGTCAATGACACGCTGGACAAGCTCGTCGGTCTTGAGCTTGAAGGCACCGGAGCCCTTGCTCTCGCCCTTGATCCAGGCGCGAATCTCTGCCTCCGCTGGGAGACCGTAGGCGCGGAACTGGCCCCAGGTAGAGTCGGGTCCGTCACCGGTGGAGGGGGGAGGGATGTACTCGAGAGGGGGGCACTCGGCCAGGTGGGGTGCAGAGGCGGTGAGGAAGTTCTTGGTGATCTCGGAGGGGGTGACGGCCTTGTCGTCGATCGACGAGGGGTTCCACTCGGCACGGCCCTTGCCCTTGTTGATGAGCAGGTGGGTGACACCGGTGGTGAACTCCTCGCTCTTGCGGTCGGTACCGACGAAGCCAGTGGCCATGAGCATGTCGTTGTCAAGGACGGTGTTGAGGCGCTTGGCCTGCTTGGCGAGCTTGAAGTTGGCGAGCGCAACAGCCATACCGGTAGGGCTGCGGTGGTCCATGAGCTCGCGCTGCTCCTTGGCCCACTTGGCGACCTCGGGGGAGCTTGAGTCAGCCTCGGCAGCCTTGAGGGCGGCGTAGATTTCCTGGATAGAGGGGAGACCGAAGGTCTTGTCGAGGAACTTGCGGATCTCGCCAGTGATAGGCGAAGGGCCCTCACGCGAAGCCTTGGACGAGGGCGCGGTGCCGGAGGGAGGGGGGGCGACGTGGAAGCTGGTGACGATCTGCGAAACTTGCTCGAGGGAGGGGCTCTCGATCTGCGCAAGCTGGTTGACAAGATCGGGGATGGAAGCCGGGTCAACGTAGTGGGTAGCAATACCGAGCTCGTAAGCCGCACGGCCCCAGAGCTCCTGGCCGGTCATGGCGAGCCATGCACCGATCTCACCGTCGAGCTGAGCGATGTAGTAGTTGCCCGCAACGTCGGGAGCGTAGCCGATCTTGGTCTCGGGCATGGCAAAGACGGTCTTCTGGGTAGCCACGCGGACCTGAGCAGGGAGGGAGATACCGGCACCACCGCCCATGGTGAAGCCGTCGATGATAGCAACGTAAGGCTTGCCAATACGGCCCATCTCCCAGTTGACTTGGAACTCGTCCTTGAAGAACGAGAGAGCGTACTTGCCGCCGTGCTCGCCACGGCTCTTCACGAGGTCGACAACGTCTCCACCAGCGCAGAAGGCACGCTCGTCACCACGGCCGATGACAAGCTTGCAGAGGTCGCTCTCGCGCCACGCCTGGCAATGTCAGCAGAGCTCCTCCTGCTACAGTGACTGGCGCACTCACCTGAGCGTTCTTGGCGAGCGAGGCAATCATGTCCCAGTCGAGGGCGTTGAGCGCCTTGGGGCGGTTGAGCTTGTAAATGCGCGTGGTGCCAACAGCGTCGTAGAGGACCTTGTCGGTGTTCTCGTCAAGAGTAACCCCGACGCCCTTGCCGCCAGAGTTGGCGGCCATGACGGGTGCAGAGGACGACATGTGACGCTGGACAGCGGCGAGGCGTGCGGGGGCGCGAGTGGAGGACATGCCCAGACGAGGTGCCGCTCGGGAGAGGATGGACATCGCAGAGAGCTGGTTGCAATGAACGACGACGGAATAAGGAGATCTAAAGTAGAGCAGCAGAGGCGTCCCCGGTTATGTTGGAGATGTGGGTTACGAGCTGTCGGCCTCGGCAAAGTAACGTCTGGGATGGCACCCGGCTCGACGGCTCGGCACTAAACTCATCCACACTAACCCCAATCAATCTCCGATGTGGAGGTAGTCGCTTTCCCACAGTGAGTCTGAAGCAAGCAACTGAGACTGGCGGAGTTGCGCGGCTTACTCCGCCCCCGTGCCTTACCCCGTGCGCGCTGATCATGAAGTCAGAGAGCGACCGGCACAACGCGTATGCTTCGACCCGCTGGTTCCAAGAACTTGCAGAACAGCTATACGCTCTCAGAGGCCGCGTTTGTTCTCGGTGTTGCGAGTTTTGACGTAGAGGTCGACTGTCCGCCCTTTCGACCTTCGCAACCGACTTTCTCGGGAGCGGACTGCAGCTCAAGTCGCTTGCATCATGCCGCCACCCAACAGAGAGGCTCTATGGAGCACTGGGCAGGATGAGACTGTTGAAGTTAACCAGCGAGCGCTCATTGACAGTGCGTATTCATCTCTTCCCGACATCATAGCAGTGCTAACATTGCAGAGATCTTGGCCCGATATTCGGGCGAGCACACGAGTTAGTGCCCTACTCAGAGCCCCATCATTACCAGTCGCTGACCATCTACCAGTCTTCAGAGAGCTGCTGCAGAACGCAGACGATGCCGGCGTATGTTCATGCACTGATAGCGTTCGCTGACCCAAAGGCTCAGCATGTGCAGGTGAAGCTGTACACGCAAGCGGGTTGGGAAGCTCATGAGCGTGGCGAGAAAGCAGGTCCCCTACCGGACGCCAAGAAGGACGCAGTAGGTTGACCTCGTTTGCGGCGCTGACGTTTCACAGATCAGCCGCTACGTCGTCACCAACGATGGTATTCCCTTCCGGCCGGAGGACTGGCATCGCCTGAAGAAGGTGCGGCAGGCATCATTACACGAGAGGTAACGGACGCTGACTGCTCTAGATCGCGGAAGGAAACCCAGACGAGGAGAAGATCGGAGCGTAAGTGCAATCGAATTAACTGTCTGCTAACGATAGCTTCGGAGTCGGCTTCTACTCTCTGTGGAGCGTCTGCGATGACCCTTTCGTTGAATCTGGTAACAAGTGGATGGGGTTCTACTGGAAGGATGGGAAGGACCAGTTGGTCGCCCGCTCTGGAGAGCTACCTCCAAACAGCACCTCAGCGACAGCAGAACCAAGTCTGACCGGCCACCCATGGACTGCATTCACCATGGCGCTCCGAGACCCCACCCCGTTCGAAGCTCCGCTGGAGTTTGCGCGCTTCCTCGTTACGAGCTTGACGTTCATGCGCACTATAAAGCGTGTTGACATGGTTGTCGATGGCGTCAAAGTCCTCGAAGTCCGGAAGGACATAAAGGGCATGCACAACGTGTCACGCCCGGGCCTGAAGAACACCAGCACGAACGGAATGATGAAAGTGCAGAGTGTCAGTTCCACAAACATGGTCATCACAGCAAGGGTGATGAAGTGGCTATCTGGTGAGTACTAGTGCCCAAACTTCATCTGACCACAGCCACCGGTGCTATTCCTCCGCCATTACCCGACGTATTCAGCAAACCTATCAAGGCAGCTGGCGGATTACTGTCATCGTTCTTTGGTCGCCATACTCCTGCCCCAACTCCTGAGCCCAAGGCACCTTCACCAGCGCCAGACAACCCGATGGAGGTGGATGTGATGGGCCGCGAGATCCACACCTTCCAAGCAGACATCAAGGTGTCTGTCACCTCCGCTTTCAGCAAGGAGCTGGAAAGAGCCACCAAGAAGCAACCTCCGTCGCGCATGCCGGCGAGTCTTGTCTTCTCGCGTGAGGACGAGTCTGCAACTGCGGAAGACGGTTCCTCGATGAACGACAAGAAGGCGGCAGCAGTGTTTTCGGGTCTGTGCCCTCCTCTGGACAGTGACAAATCGGCAAGGATCTTCATCGGTCAGCCGACTAGCCAGACCACCGGTATCGGGGGCCACATGGCCGCTCGCTTCATCCCTACGGTGGAGCGTGAGTCGGTCGATCTGGTGGACAAGCACGTCTCCCAGTGGAACAAGGAACTGCTATGGGTCGGAGGATACCTATCGCGCATGATCTACGAGCTGGAGATGGTCGATCTAGCACAGCAATGGTCGAGGACGACGCCGACAGAAACTGCCGCTCGCACCCAGATACTGGCACGAGGTCTTTATGCTCTTCGCTTCTTCAGCTTTCGCCCAACAACACCGTCCGCAGCTGTCGGGTCGACTATGGAGGAAGCGTTCTTCCAGTGCTCCAAGGACAACAGCAGCATGCCTATCATATCTACGGGTGGCGTTCTGGGCGTAAGCAAAGTTCGCATTCCGAACGAGGAGTTGCTAAAGTTCCTTCCCGAGCTCCCGGTGCTCACTCCTGCCACGCTGCGCGACGCAAGCCGGTCAGTGAGCGTGCTCGTTCAGCGCCAGCTGTTGCGTGACATCGTCTTCGATGACGTCGTAAAGCAACTGCACGACCGTCCTCTGACCGAGAAGGAGATGATCGCATGTTTGGCCTGGTGGCAGGACATTGGAAGCGTCAACGGGTACTCACCGCAAGTCCGGATACGCTTGCTTCAGGCGGCAATCGTGATCACCGACTCGTCAAAGATTGTCCCTCTGGCCTCGATCAAGACATTCATCAACCCGTCCAGCTCGATGATTCCAGCGGACCTACCCTTGCCTCCAGACACAGTTCCCTTCTCAGTCACAAAGCACTTGAAGATCTCCAGCATTTCTCAAATATTTGGCTGGAGCGAGCTGTCGCTCCCTCACTACATCGACTTCCTTATCAAACCACCCATGACGGGTGCAGCAGGCTCCGATCCTGCCACTGATATCTGCGTTTCCCCACAGTTTGCTGAGCGGGTTCTTGGTGTGCTGGGCAGGGCATGGGCCGGAATGAGTACCGCAAAGCAGGAAGCAGTCGTTCACCTGCTGAAGGATGTCAACTGTATTCCAACCAAGGCTGGGTTTAAGAAGCCCGGGGAGGCATACTTCGAGAAGAATCTGTTGTTCGACGACTTGCCGACCATTGCCTTCCTCAAAACGCCGGTCATCAAAGGTGGCTTGGAGAGCATGCTTCTCGCTATTGGTGTTCGTAGAACGGTCGACCTGCAACTGGTCTTCTCAAGGTGAGTACGAGCAGGATGATCGGTTGCTGATCTTCCAGACTGATCGGCGGCGGTTCTTGGACCTGTGTCGACCTCATGAAGTATCTCGTGTCCGTCAAGGACAGTCTGAGTAAGGAAGAACTGGCTCGTCTGCGGCAGACTGCAGCTTTCCCTGTTGCCCAAGCTGCTGCGCTTGATGGGAGCAAAGGTCAAGTCGTCAGGATGAAGCCAAGCCAGCTTTATGAGCCTACCGACGTCCTGCGAGACCTGAAGCTTCCACTCCTGGACTGGGGTGACAACAAATGGAGGTCGAACTCGGACGAGGGTGAGCTGTCATGACGAAGCCTAGTGTCTAACGTACAGCTCGCATGCTGTTCGATCTTGGCCTTCGTCGTTATCCCCCGATCGATACACTCTTGACATTAGCAGCTGGGCCAGAGCCCACCAACCGCTTGGCGTTCAACTACCTACTGGATAATATACACACTCACTACGCGGGATTCGACTCCAGTACGTTTGGAGGCGTAGCTTTCATTCCAGCTACATCTGCCACAGGCAACAATACGCTCGCGAAACCTGGGCAGGTGTTCACGAACGAGGGCTGCAAGATCCTAGGGTTCTCCATTGCCCGACTCCCAGCTGCGCTTCCTGCCAATGCAGCCAAGCTGGGCATCGCCAGTGACCCTGCTATGCCGCAGCTTGTCGCCGCGTTCTTAGCAAGCCCCGAGACCGACCCTCAACGTTCCCGTCGAGTCTTTGAGGTAAGTGGCTGCGAGGAGTTGTGCTGACCCACAGTATCTTGCGTCCCAACTTGGTAACGCTCAGGTCGGAGCCATTGCACCACTCAAAGGGAAGCAATGGATCCCAGTGAAGTCAGAGAAGAGCTTCCGTCTCGCTCGACCGGAAGAGGTTTTCCTTGGCTCTAAGGACCAGGTGGATTCACTATACACTTCAACATTCACATTCGTCGACTTTGGAGAGACCGCGAACTTGTTCCTACGTCACTGCGGCGTCAGGTCCGAGCCTTCGCACAAGGGTGAGTTCGATGGTGGTGCAGGCTGACCGTACAGACATTGCAAGGCTTCTCCTTTCCGACCCTGAGCGAATGCTGGAGCAGGCTGGTTCCCGCGAGAAGTATGTCCTCTTGAGACGTGCCACTAATAGCAGATACCTCGACCAACTGCGAGTCATCGCCGCGCACATCAGATCGTTTGATTCGAGGACACTTGCCGACATGAAGATGACACCATTCCTGATCGGCTCCCAGCTTGTACTGAAGGAGAAGCGGACGGGCGAGAATGACGAGGACTACCGGCGCGAATGGGTCTTGTGCAAGGCCTCGGACGTAAGCAGTCGATAGCAGGACTTGACTGATATTAGACTGTTATTCTGAACAACGCAACCTACAGCTCCTTCTTTAGAAAGTACATCCTTGGAGCGCCTGAGGAACAGATGCTTGAGGCATTCTACAGCACGCTTGGAGCTCAATACATCGACACCAAGGTTGGACTAGACTACGTCACTGGCGGGGTCCGCGAGCAAGCCTCGCCCGATGCTGCTGCGAACCGCCGGCACATTCTAGAGCGGCTGACTATCTTCTTAGGCCAGGACGATGGAAAGGCCAGGTACTCTATGGACTCGATCATGAAGAACTTTGAAGTCCGCGAGGCGGCTAATATCAAGGCGAGGTACACCTATCGCGACGGTCGCACGACCCATCAGCATGTCGAGGTTGGTCATACTCATTGCAAGGCTAACAGGCGCAGGTCCTTTACGCCATGGCTGAGACTGTCAAGAAAGGGATCACGGGTCACACCACCGTCCTTACGCTGTCCACCACTGCCCCACCAGACACGTACGACATCGCATCAGCGCTTTGCCGAGTACTGCTGAAGAAGCATAAGACTGAGGACATTCTCACTCTGGACGCCATCTTGTCCACGCCTCTCCAGCTCCTCAAGCGTCGCGGATTCAATGTGGACCGCCTGCTCAACCAGCAGCATGAAGAACGCTTGCGACTTCGCGCTGAGGCTCAGAAGGACCGAGAAGCCCAGCTGGCAGCAGCTGCGGCCGCGGCTGAAACGCTTAGAGTCAATCCTCCGGGTCTGGCTTCTGCTGGGAAAGATGGAACTCCGCTACCTCCACAGATCTCTGCTGTCGGCAAAGAGGCCATCAACTCACCTCCGCCCGTACCAACAGCGGGCAAGGATGCCCTTGCTTCGCCTTCGGCTACGAACAATGCCAACCCCGATGGAGGCTCAGGACTCCGCCCGGACACCGGGATAATGAATGTGCTACGACGCTTCGGCAGGACCGGCAAGGAAGATGGCCTGACGCGCAAGAAGTCGAACGCTAGTGTGGGCGGAAACACTCCTACACCTCTTTCCGGTGGTGGCATTGGTCAAGCTGGTGACAGCGGTATTGGCATGCGTCCTGG
The DNA here is from genome assembly GCA_001600275.1 of Cutaneotrichosporon curvatum. Taxonomy (NCBI): domain Eukaryota; kingdom Fungi; phylum Basidiomycota; class Tremellomycetes; order Trichosporonales; family Trichosporonaceae; genus Cutaneotrichosporon; species Cutaneotrichosporon curvatum. The sequence continues at coordinate 771,200 of BCJH01000004.1, read as the reverse complement.
GGCGGGGAATTCGGTCAAGACGACTGCCCAGCCTTCAGACACTGCTCAGATCCGCAAGGCTGCCCGAGACGCAGTGCAGGCGTCCAAGCCTGGTGCGGGTTCGATGACTATCGAGAGTGCGAGGCGCAATACTGCCATGGCACCTGAGGGTCAGCAGCAGTACTGCGATCCTTCTGCCGAAGCGAACATCCGCAAGGCCCACAGTCCTGGGCCTATGAGCTGCGAGATTTACCTGCCTACCGATCAGGCCCAGTTTGAGGGAGACCAGTTTGAGGTCTGTCAGCGATTCATTGGCAACATTCTTCTCCCTCTCGCAGGGATCTATCAGGTATGTGACCCAGGCAAACTCGGCTGACATGCAGCTCCAGCCGTCCGTTCTGCGAGTGTTCTGGGACCGCAGTGGGCCTTTGATCGCTTTTAACAGGAGCGGGGAGATCTTCTGCAATGCTCGATACTACCAAGCTTGGCGTGAGTGGCACCTAGCTTTCCCCTACTGACATAGCAGACGATGCGACAGTCCAGAATGGCGACACCACTAGTGCGCTCGTGTCGTGGTACCACTCCCTGGCCCATGGTACGTGTGTTTTCCGGTCCAGGCTGACATGCAGAACTTGCCCACAACTTAGAGAGTCAGCACAATGCCTCTCACGAGTTCTGGTTCTCCTCTATCCTCGAAGAGTACTTCGTGCCATTTGCTGAGTTGATCGGCCATAGAGGCTAGAGTCTGTGCCACTCTCTTTGTCAGACTATGAGACATGTTGTAATGCATAAGTGACTTGTGTGTGTGCTGTAAGCGGCGGAGGGGCGCCGCACCTGAATGCGATCTAATGCTCTACTCCTACCGAGAGCGCAGGGCGATAAGCCAGATGAGGCAAAATCTATCGGCCGAAGTATCAAGGACCGCTATCCGTTGATTACTGCGACTTCTTGCGCCACCGCCAGCCGAGTATCTGAGAGGTGAGCACTAAACGCGCCCTCGGCACGAACAGGATTAGGAAGCAGTCTAGACCTGCTGGTCGGAGACAGCGGCGACAAAGGTTCCTTTAGCGCTTGCGCCGAGTCGCCCTTCTCGTAGATATCGTCCATGCACGGAACGGCCTCTGGGTTCTGCAGTGAGGCCAGCTCTCTGCGTTGCGCGTCCTCTACCCTATCGTTCCCTGCCTCCCTGCGGAACATGAGCTTGGCCTTCGACTTCCGCGCACTTTTGGGTGACAGCGCCGGCGCGGATAACGGAGATATGTTGGATGACACGGGTTCCAGTGCTGCAAGAGTACGTGCAGCAACTATTGGTGAGTCCGGTACTGCCACTGGCCGACATGTCGAAGGGTCCATAGGCCATGTTCCGTCCCTTATCCACCCAGCACGAAGGATCTTTATCTTCACGTCAGCAGAACCCCAGATAAGGTCGTAACAGCCGTACCACTAGTCCCAATCTCAATGGCTTTGCAAGCTTTGTCCCACCTGTAAGTCTGCGATGAACAGTCGAAACCCCGCCATTCCACGAGACGTTGCTCTCCTCAGCACCAAACACCTCCAGCAGGCCCTCCAGTCGTGCCACCGAGCTCCCCTCGGGATGTTGGCTCGGCTCACATTCCAGTGGCTGCGGTGGCTCTGAGACTACATAGCTCTCAGGCAACGGTTCTGATGCGGGGCAAGATGGGAACGGCTTGCCAGCGAGAAAGCATGCCCGCCGGTACTCCCAGTACTCGAGACCTAACGTCAGCAGCTGTTCCTGGACGCTGCCACCCACCGGTACTCGGGATCGTGATTTCAGCACTCTGCTTCGATGGGCCAGCTTCAGCATTGGTTGCCGGTGGACTTGAGGTCCCCAGGCTCATGCTGGACAAGCGACGTGTGTGTGTGAGGAGAGAGCGGATGACAGAATGGGTTGTTCAGACCGGGGCGAGTATTGTCATTCCGTGCTCACCCATGCACTGTCCGACAAGTTGACTGCTCTATCAGCTGCAGAAGTGCTTCCGTCGGACCTGACCGTGGTGGAGTCCGATTCCAGCAGTCAGCCTCCACTTTGACCTCCACTTTCCCGGTATTATTCACGTTTCGACCGCGATGGCGATAGCGACGGCGAGTGCGATGCCATCAGCAGCAGCAGCCCTGTCGCGACAGTGGCCTTTGCGAGTGAGGCGGTTGGGGGKGCGGGCCTATTCTGTGCCCTCGATACCATCACTACCACCGGGGAAGCCATATCTCCCGCCGAGCGAGTTTGGCTGCCCGTCCGACCTCGCGCCTCCGGCCCGGTATGGTGCGTATGCCGTCCTCAACAAGGCCATGGCGATGGACGCATATCCGACACCCCGGGTTGTTCCTGATAACATCAAGCGACCAGCATATGTGCCGCGCAACTTCTTCACTGCACCTCTATGGGAGCATGTGGCAGCGGAGGACGACGCGAAGGAGTCGAGGATAGCGCTGGGGACGGCCGAGGAGAAGGGGGTTCGTGAGGCGGCGAGAGTAGCTGCGGAGGTGTTACGAGAGGCTGGGAAGATGATCAAGGTGATGAGGGAGAAGGATATTGTACTGACGAGCAAGCCTGGGATCACGACTGAAGAAATAGATGAAGCCGTTCACCAGCTTATTGTGGAAAAGGGCGCATACCCGTCACCGCTGGGGTACGCCCGCTTTCCACGAAGCTGCACGACCTCGGTCAACAACATCATTGCCCGTGAGTCTAGAACAACCCGAGCGGGCTAACCCGAAGATGGCATTCCTGACGAGTATGGTGGTCATCGGCTCAGCTAACCCGACAGTCGAACATTGCGCGCAGACGATATCATAAATGTGGACATCACGATTTACCTCAATGGATATCACGGAGACACCTCGGCGACGTTTGTGTTGCCAGAGACGGACAATCTCGGTCATCACCTTGTCGACGCTACCCGTGAGGCGCTGCGTATAGGTATCGCTCAATGTGGACCGGGGCGCGAGTACTGTGGCATCGGGCAGGCAATAGAGTGAGACAGTCGAGTGATCATCACTGACGGATCAGCAAGTTCGCCCAGGACAACGGACTGAGCGTCAACATGCAGCTGGCCGGACATGGGATAGGACGAAGGTTCCACCAAGCCCCGAACATCTTGCATCACCGTACGTCGTGAACGTACTGCCTAAGCTGATTGCAGGAAACTGGGAGAAGGGTATTATGGAGCCTGGAGACTGTTTCACCATCGAGCCGCCACTGGTCCAAGGCGGCATCTCGCGAGGCACTGTGTGGGATGATGGGTGGACTGTTAGCACAGACGTAAGCTTGGTGGATGTCGCGACTGACTTTACAGTCTGGGGCTCGTTCCGCCCAATTCGAGCACCAGATCCTCATCACCGAGACCGGCGCTGATGTCCTCACAGCCCTAGAGTAATACAATCTGCATTGTCCCGTTGCATATATAAAACATTGGGCAGCCTATCCTATCGTACACTCCATTTGCTATTACTGCCGCCGTTCGCGCTCCCATTCTGGGTTGTACCGCGGGGGCACCGTCTCATGCACGGGCACCGGGCCAGCGTCCAGCTCCTCCTCGACTACCAGGTCGTCCACGGCTCGATTGGAGCTTGGGTGGGGCAGCGGCCTGGAGGCGGTAGGCGAGATGGGCGGTATGTTCTTGCCCAACCCAGGGTGCTCCATGCCGCGCGGCAGTGATGTGGTTGGTGATGTGGCAGTTGGAGAATGGGCAGACTGCAGGTCCTGATACTTGCGGGAGACAAGTTCTGTCGTAGGCAGGTTGGACGCGACGGAAGGGCTGTGGTACTTTTGCGATGCCGAGTCTTGCGTGGATGTCGTGTTCGAGGTCACTGTCAGGGGTGTGTCCTGCGACAGTGCAGACCGTTCGTGGTAGGGTGTCATCAACGGTGGTCGATGGTCACCATGTGACTCCCCGTGGGTGATGTCGAACTTCTCATCAATGTCCCCGGCCTCGCTTCTCTGGGTGCGCCTCTTGCGGCGACGTAGGAATTGAATTATGACTACAGCGATAAGAGCTGCACCCACGACACCGCCGACAACGCCGCCCGCAATAGCGGCTGTGTTCGTGGAATGGCCTTGGTTGTCCGGTACGGGAGTGACGCTAGGTGTTTGAGGTGGTGGCGGCATCGAGGTGCTGCTGGAAGTACCACTGCTCGGGGACACCAGGCAGCGAGTGTCGTTGCTACTCTGCACATTCGCAAGCTTGGACCCAGTCAGTCGTGGGTTGCTCGAGTCCACAACCATCAAGCTGACGGTCTCGCCACTACGCTTCCTGACCAGCCAGGTGGTAGACCTGCTCTCGAGGTTGAGCCCAAGCCCGCCGCCAGCCGTATCCCAAGAGGGTGGTATGACCTGAGTCGCCCCCATAGGCCGGACTTCCGAGCTGGATGTCAGCCGTACCGCAACGATGACTACCTACACGTTGAAGGGGGGCACTCCACCCTCCCAGGTGATCGTCACCATCTCGCACTGGAAGAGCCCATCCCGGCCGTTGGTGTCAAGCGCGATCGGAAGGTATGCAGCGTCCTGAGCAGCCACCAGTGCCACCAGACCCCCTGCTACCACTATCGCTCTGAGGCTCGCTGCTCTCATGGCGTCGTGTGAGCGATGTTGCGAAATAAGTTGCCCATAGTTGCCAGCAGCGGGATAGGAGGCGGTGTGTACCCAGGCAGGCTAGTGGTCATGCATGTCCAAGCGGCAAACGTCAGGGTCGGCAACCGCTTTCAGCGCAGCAACTCCTCGGCCACGCTCGGTTCCGTAGGGTCACGTGCGATTGTTTCTGCCATCATGCCATCGTGCATGCGCACCGCGCACAGTGCTTCAAGCAGCCAGCACCGGCAGTTCGTCCTCGTACGGCCTACAGTCTACCAGCAACGCTGCTGTCACAGAGCGCTACTTTAAAATAGGGAATCCGACTGCATCGCCATCTCGTTGAACAGCCCTACAATGTAGGTGCTCACTCTACATATGGTCTACGGCCCCGTCTCGCTGTCGCGGGCGCGCTGCTCCCATTCTGGGTTGTAGCGTGGAGGGAGCACTTCTTGCCCGGCGATAGGTCCTGCGTCCTCTGCTAGCTCCAGGCTATAGGACTCTTCGGTATTGCTGTACGATGCGGCCTGTTGAACTGGGGGCACCGGCAGAGGCCTGCCAGAAGTGACTGCCGGTAGCCCTCCAGGTGGAGGCGAGTGCTGTCCCCAAGATACAGAGGTTAGCGGCGACGTTGACGACGCGCCGCTTGCTGAAGTCTGATCCGACGGCTCGCTGTTGAAGCGCCGGTACTTGCTGGAAAGTAGCTCGGGCGTAGAGACGTCAGACAACAGAGGCACGTTGACGGCAGCGCGGCGGTCCGCCTCGACCTGCTTTGCTGTCTCTGCTGCTGTCGGTGATAGCGATACCGATCCCCGGTCTGCGGGGTATGGGGTCATCACTGGACCGCCGCTGCGTACGACCGGGTCGATCTCGTGCTTCTCCGCGTCGAGCTGGTTACGCTTGACTTTGCGCTTCCGCCTCAGGCAGAAGACCAGAACCCCAATCGCCACTAGCAGGACGACAACGCCCGCAACAGTGCCACCAGCTATGGCTCCGACGTTTACCTTGCTTTGACCTGCATCGGAAGACCAGGCATCTGGTAGGTCATCAAGAGATGGCGGAGCAGTCGATGATGAGGCAGGCAGCGTCATTGAGGGTGAGGGTGGTGTAGGTCCGAATCCGGTCAAGGTCTGCATGACCTGACTGTACAGGTCTCCAAAGCCTCCAAAGTCACCCAGGTTTGTCGCGCTCCCAGTCGGTGCAGGTCGCAGCGTGCAGGACCGGGGTCCTTTCTTCACAATATCGGCAGTCACTGCGTACGACCCATTCCGATCCTGCAGCAAGAATGACATGGTCGTTCCCTCGGGATAGTCGTTTATCCACGCAAACGAGCGGCCTTGGATATCCTTTCCAATGTCGCCTTTCACTGTGTCGGCTTCCAGTGTCACGGATGACCTGTCGGTGTCGTCAGCTCAGTGCGTGCCATGCAGTCGCGTCTCGATGCCATGCTCACAAGGTATAGGGGGGCACCCCAGCGTCCCACGTGAACGTGACAGGCATACATTGCTGCAACTCGGTGATGGTCAACGTGAGACCACCACTGAAGTTGACTATCCCAGCTGCGAATGCCGGAGGGAGCGATGAGGCCAGCAGCAGCAGTATGTTGAGCCTCCAGGTCATTGCTCGAGGATGAGGAAGTTGTGCAAAGGAGTGAACATTGTGGATACTGGCTACGATTTAGTAGAACTAAGGCTTGCCTAGCCTAGCCTGGCCGTACCATGTGCGCGGCCGCCCCAATGCATGCACAGTGTACGCAGTGAGCTGCTAGTAGTGGTGAGTGCGGCATCCCATGCCGGGGTCGTCAAGTAGGTCGCATCAGTACGAGAGAGTGAGAGTGCGTACCCCGCTTTGGCTGTCTACACCGGATTTCGGTCTCAAGAAGACCTCTGGCGGTAAGCTTACTGTCGGCATGGCTATCAAGGGCCAACATGCTTGATGAGACAGTTCTCCTGGCCAGCCCGGCTCTGCTCAACTGCCGTCTGTCAGGGTACCAATTCAGGGCACAGCAGAGGTTGACTGAAGCGAGGCATGAAGCGCGAGACATTGCAAGGGACGATCTACAAGAGGCACCCCACTAGGGACCGAGTTGACTTCACAAGAACGGGAGCATTTCCACGTGGGAAGCATGTGGATCAAGTCCCCCAGTCTGATGGCCAGTCGTGCTCAGTTGCTTCCGTTATCATCGGCCACCCACTCTGTTGACGTCAATGCCAGGCCAGACACGCGCCTCATCTTCTTCGACTTGCAGAGCTCACGCGAAGTTACAGCTCCGGTCCTCCGTCCTCACCAGTAGGTCTAGCTCCAGCCAACATGGTCCTCGTTCTTGTTATCGGGGACCTCCACATCCCGACCCTTACACATGACCTGCCAGCAAAGTTCAAGAAGCTCCTGGTGAGTAAGAGGTTCACCGCCACTGTGCAATGAGACTCCCGAGGCGTCTCATCTTCGCGGATCGCGAGATGCCAACCGCTACTTCTCGATCTGGACTTGGTCTGCCTTGTCCTTCAGAGCACATTGTATACTGGAGAGGCCTGGAGCCTGCCCAGCCGCGTTGCAGGGCAAAACTCCACCCATCTCGCGACTATCCGGCATCGCTGATATGCAGGTTCCTGGAAAGATTGGCCAGATCCTCTGCACCGGGAACGTTTGCGACAAAGAGACCTATGACTATCTGCGAACAATCGCGCCGGAAGTTCATGTCGTTCGGGGGGAGTTCGACGATGTAAGTTGTCACACGTCATACGACGGAGGTGAGGCACGGCATAACCAGGCGACTCAGGTGGTCGTCGAATGAGACGGTCCTCCTAGGGTTCTTCTGCAGTCAATGACCACAACTGCTGCAGTGACTTTGCCTGCACGGAGTCTCGTTCCTGTGCTTGTTGCCACCCCAGGGACTGAGACTACCGTCCAGAAGCTGCTGGCGCCCATCGATGCCAGTGGAGGCTGACGACTAGAACTCTCACTTCCCGTTGTCATTAACTATCCCACATCAATCGATAACGATGGGCGTCGTGCACGGTCAGCAAGTAGTTCCGGCAGGAGATGGTGAGATGCTTGCTGCCTTGGCGAGGCAGATGGACGTGGATGTTCTGATCAGTGGCGGAACACATCGGTGAGTCGAGCATCGGTATCTCAGCAGGACGGTGCAAGCTTGATCTCGTGACTGCCAGCTGGGAATACAGTCACGATCGCTGCGTTGCTCGGCCGTCAACGCCCATGCATCAGAATGGGCGGCATGGCTAGTCTCTCGAGGCACCCGATGATGATGGCCAGATTCCGTCTGACGCGCTTGCCAGAGCTGACACTGTAGCTTCGAGGCATTCGAGTTTGACGGGCGCTTCTTTGTGAACCCCGGGTCGGCGACCGGCTCGTGGAGCGGTCTCAACGGGTGAGTTGCCATGTCCAGATGACGGACATGCTAACAACAGTGACTCCACTCCGAGTTTTGCGTTGCTAGATGTGCAGGGCCCCGTGATCGTCACCTACGTATATCAGCTAGTGGATGGAGAGGTAAGACACTCGGCCTCCTCCCCAGCTGACATCCAGGTCAAGGTCGACAAAGTAGAATACAGAAAACCTGAACTGCCGCGCGACATACCGGCCGAGACTGCAGCATGGTGATATGGTGACTAGGCACAGTCACCTGCCCGGCGCGATACCGTCAAAGTCGTATGACACAGCCCAGGTAGTAATAGAGGCAGTCACGTTTTGTAGCATATGCACCGACTGCTGAGCATGTGATGCAACATGGGTCTATGTAGCGCGTAGCGGCGATCAGCATACCTCACAACTGCACGGCTAATAGATTGGCGGGATTTCCCGGCCCATGGCCGCGGCCGGCGGCATCCCCGCAAACTGTAAATGATCGCCCACTGGGAACAAAGAGAACAATAGGAAGTTGTGTCGCAAAGTGACGTCCTTTCTACCGTTGTCCTGGCGGACTAACCAATGCGCTGACTCTGGTCTACATGTGGTAGGCGCTGTTCCACGCCGCCTTCAGCAGCTGCTCGAGCACTGAATGCGAATGCAGATGCGAGTCGGCCCGAAGCGGCGACGGGCGGAGCCTCTGTCCGCAGACGCGGAGACGGCGGTGCCCACACAATGATGACGGTTGGTGGCGCAGCGAGTATGATTGGGTATATGAGCGCCACGACTGGAGGCCTGCACAGACGTTGATCCTCACTCACAACCAAACCATTGACTCTAAACCTATATTCTGATCATGAAGGTCCTCGTCCTCGGAGCTACAGGTTGGTGGATGGGATGCCATCCCGCTGATATCAGGATTCATCGGCCTCCCGGTCGCGTTGGCGTACTCGCGTGCCGGCCACTTTGTATACGGCACTGCGCGTGATGCAAGGGGCGCACGCCAGCTCGCCATCCACGAGATCGTCCCAATCGTCACCCCCGCAAGCTCTGGCCACGGCGCCAACATATGGGGCAAGATCGCAGAAGAGTGCGATGTCGGTGAGTCCACCTCCACCAAACGCCTCTGACGGCAGTCATCGACACCATTCGCTCGTCGGACGCGGAGCTACCGCTGGCTGCCCTGCGCGCAGTTGAGGGCTTGTCCTCGCGCTCTGGCTCTGGCTCGACGCGCATCACGTACATCCTGGCCGGGGATGCGTGGTCGCACGCCCGCGGAGTCGGCGGACTGGAAGCCTGGAGTGGCGAGCAGGCACCTGCCGAGAACTCGCTGGAGGTCACCGCCTGGCGCCAGGACGTCGAAAACGCCGTCCTGAACAGTGAGTACTCCTGTGTATCGGGCTGACAAGCAGGTGACAAGGTGAACGGAGTAGTCATTCGCCCCGGTGTGCTTTACGGCCGCTCGGGATCTATGCTGGAGCCCTACCTCCTCGCTGCCGCGTACGATGCAGCAAACTCTGGCTCAGAATTCGAGGTAGTCGGCCTGCCCGAGACCAGATTCCAGACAGTCCACCAGGACGACTTGGCCGACCTTTTCGTTCGCGTCGGAGAGCGTGGCCCCATCGTCCGCGGGACCGCCTTTGTTGCTGCCAACCCATCCACTGAGAGGTGGACAGACATTTGTGACGCAGTCGCGCGCGCCTCCGGTGCCAAAGGATGGAGGCTGCGTGCTCCCAACCAGAAGATCCCCATGGACATGGCTTGGGCAAGCACCGCTCTTGTTCACCCAACCCTTGCACACTCCCTCACTGGCTGGACGCCACGCAAGCTCTGCCTCGTTGATGGCATTGACCTGTATTGGTCATCCTTTGTGGCACACTACAAGGGAAAGAAGATGATCCCCGCGTGGGACCTACCGGGCGTCGTCCCCATCGGCCGTCCCTCGACGGTGAACCCAGTGTCCAGAGGATCTCCTCCCCGCGGCAGCCACCTTGCCATGTAGTTTGTTGCACTTCCAGTATACACAATCCACGCTTACGCTGTATGTAACATATGGTCCAGTCGCCGCGTCCTGCCGCACGACGTGCCCGCAAAGTGGAACCTCGCCATGCATTGAGTAGTGTACAGTGTCATCGTCGCCGTCCCCAAACCGAATCGTACCACGCCTTTACAGAACGCTGGCTCTCCTGGCCCACCGCGAGCACTGTGAATGTCAGCATGTCGTGCCGACAACGACTCACAAGCCCTCTCATCAGCTTCCATGCCCTCGCGGAAATCCTCTCCTGATGCTCCATTCTCGGGCATCATATAATCACTAGCAGCCAAGTCTTGCAATGGCGGAAGCCGTTTCGTGAACGCCTGGCGCGTGAGCATTCGATAGTACCAGCGACGCACATTCAACAACATGACAAGCAGCGAATCACCATTGTCCCAGCTGGGCGTTAGCACATGGTCAACAACCAGACTCACATGCTGGCTATCCGGGCACCAAAGCGGTACCACCATCCTCCTGCTCCGACCAAATTAGACAGGTGCAGAGAAGGCGCTGATGCGTTGAGCGCTGCGCGTACCCGCTGTCCGTAGGGCTGCGGGACAGAGAAGGTCGTGAGCTCACTGCTGTTAGCCAAGAAACCACAGTTCATCGAGGTCTCGCGCGGTCGCCTATGACAGAAGAATATCAAGGCCTTGCACGCGTGCACCACTCCTTAGACTCACTTCAGAGACAAAGTCTGCGCCAGCCATAATGGCAGCTCGACTTTGGCGCCCTGCTTGAGATCGTTCTCCGTTGAGCTCTCCAGATAGCCGAGACCCGGCACGTCAAGAGTGAAGGTACATGGCAGTTTCTGTTGTCAGCATGGACACCCCCAAGGTTACACACATGGTTGTCCGCGAGGATAGACGTAAGAGAGTAGTAGTCGTCCATTACGATATCCGGCGTGTTTGAGTGAGAGAGCTTTCCACCGGACAACATTGACCACCGACATCATGAGCAAAGCGACGCGCGACGCGTCGAAGTTTGCTTCCGTCCTCTGAACGTTTATTGGAACCAAACAATGCATTGTATGTTGATTATGCTATGAGTCGCTATGCTAATTCTATGTATGCTGTATCTGCTGAGTCTATCCTCACTCCTGCGACTGGGACACTCTTGCCATCCATTGCCGCAGAGTATCGGAAAGGACGCCTGGTAGCGCCTCCACATCGCGAAGGACGACGTAGAACTCGAAGGGGAATGTGTCGAGGTATCGCTGCATTTCAATGCGCATCTCGCCGTCGACGTTGGTGTAGTTGACTGTCTGCATGGACAGGATGCTGGGGCGGGCCTGGGGGGTAGCGGGGGTTGCTGGGGTCGAGGTACCGCTTGCAGGGGCGCTGGGCGTAGCCCCGGGCTGAGTGGAGAGAGAGTCGACGATCAGGAAGACGATCATGACACGCTCCTCAAGCGCGCGACGCAGAAGAGTCCGCAGCCGGCCGTGGTCCTGGCACACACCATCAGAGATGATGATTTGCAACTGCCAGAGATCGGGGCTGGCGGCAGTCTGCTTCTGCCGCGCCTCGGCCAGGTAGGCCAGCGTCCTCTCGACGAGAGCTGCAACGTCGGTACGGTGCTGGTCGAACTTGAAGGCACGCATGACCTTGGCGCCGTCCGAGTCAGAGAACGTCTCACCAAACTCGTGGAGAATGTCTACTCCCTCGCCGAAGCGGGCAATAGACACTTGACCAACCTCAAACTTTGTCAGCGCTTGAGAAACAAGCGCCAGAGTCTGGTACGCGAGGTGCACGGAGTGCGACTCTGCCATGGATCGAGAGTCGTCGAGACTCAAGAGCACCTGATATTCGCGACGAGAGGGCTTCGTGCGCCTGAGCCAGATCTTGTCCTTGGTATACTCGGAGGCAATGTAGGGGATGATCTTGCGCATGTTCAGGCGTTTGCCGGTGCGGAAGTCGCCCTGCAGGCGAGTGGCCAAGGTCGGTTCGAGGATAAGACGCAACTGCTCACACAGAGCGTAGGACAAGTCCGAAGTGAGCGACGCGTACTGGCGCCAGAGATCCTCGGCACCATCAGCCTCGTCGGCAGCAGCCGCAGGCGATACGATAGTGAGGTCGACATCTTCATCGACATCATCGGGCAACTCAGTAGCGAGCTCGGTGCCTTCAACGTCATCGTCGTCGATGTCCATTCCCTCCGCTGCCATGGGCGCATTGCCGCCGATCTCGGCTTGCGTGAGAGCTTTCTCTGCGTTCTGTGGGTCTGCGGCATCCGACTTGCCACGCTCAGCCGTTTGCTCCGGCTCGCGCACTGGGAGATCTTGGTCCGCAGGCTCGTCATCGTCCTCCATACCCGGGTCTGGTGCGTCGGCGGCTGCTTCGTTCTCGTCGTCAACGATGTTGAGGTCCTCCAGCCGTTGTTGCTCCTCGCGCGCTGGCCCAAGGGCTTGCGTCGAGTCGTCCTCGTCGCCCTCGTTGATGTACTCGACTTGCCCAGGACCTTGGTCGGGGGCTTCAGCGTCGTTGGTCTCCTCCGCTCGCTCCGTCTGATTGAGAATCTCGTCACGGCGGCGGCGGATCTCCTTCATGATGTCGCCGAGACTGCGGTCTTGCTGCTGGGTGTTGTCCTGAGGGAGGGGTGCACCATTGGTGTCAGTCGCTCCAGTGGCTTCCTCTTCGTCGGGACCACCCGCTCCTTGCGGCGCATTAGACGAAGCACTGTTGTTGTCAGCCACGACGCGGCCCAAAACTTACCCAGCAGGCTCGGCTTCATCATCTTCCTGCTCGTCGGCGCCAGTCTCATCAGCTTCCATGTCTTGGTCGCCATCCTGGTCCTGCTTGTTCTCAGCACCCTGACCACGTCCAGCGGCTGCAGCTTCCTGGGCAGTTGCGTCGTCAGTGGCAGAGATGTCGACGTTTTGGTTGAGCGCTTCTTCCTGCATCTCGTCGGCGTCTTCCTCAGTGGCCCCGGTCGCATCCGGAGCGTTGTCAGGGTCGTCTTCCGCTCCCTCTTGGTCGGAAGTCACCCCATTGTCCTCTCCCTCGTCGTTTTCGGGCTCCCCTGGCTCGTCCATCTTGATGTCGTCCTCGAAGCCCTCGTCATTCTCTCCCTCGCTCTCGTCCCCAAAGTCCATGTCTTCGGGCAGATCAAGCTTGTCGCCCTCAGGTGCAGCAACGTTGTCCTGTTCAGGCGCCTGGTCGGGTCCTTCGTTCTCGCCGTCATCTTCCTGGTCACCGTGTTCCTCGAACTCGTCAACCTCGTCTCCATCGTCGCCCTCGTCATCGGCGTCGTCGCCCTGCGGCTGTTGGGTATCTTCATGCTGGGTGTCGTCCGCGTTCGCGGGCTCGGGCTCCTCGCCTTCCTCCTTCTTCTCCTTTTTCTTCTCCTCCTGGGCGCCGTCCTTGGCGGACAGTTCCGCTTCTCCGGTCTCCTGGTTCTTCTCGTTCATGAGGTCCTCGCGACCTTCATTCTCCTTCTCCTCCTTCTCTTCTTCATCGCCCCAGAACTTCTCGTCGACTGCTCCGGGGTCCAGAGGGTCAACGTCTCCAACATGGTCGTCGGGTTCGTTATCCTCGTCCCCAGAGTCGTCGTCTTCGCCTTCCTCCTTCTCCTTCCCGTCCTCCAGGGCTCCCTCAAAGTCGTTCTCCATGGATACGGCGTCGTCGTCGTCTTCTTCGTCGTCGCCCTTGTCACCCTTCTCCTGTTCTTCTTCTTCCTCTCCCTGCAAGCCTTCGACTTGGCTCTCCTCCGTGATCTCCGAGCTGACATTCTTGTCGCCAGTGCCAGCACCCATGCCTGTGCCCTCAGCCTGGCCATCCTCGCCGTCCTTGCTCTTGTCGTCGGACTCCTCTTGGGGCTTGCAGAAGCCCTTCTGAGCGAGGTCGAGCATGAGACGCGCGACCACGTAATTGAGCTTGTACATGGCCTTGGATGACTGGAGGTGGGCAGAGACTGCCTGGCCGTAGGTCTCTGCCAGAGTCTCGACGAACGGAAGGAGTCGACCCATAACTGCCGGAGCAGTGGACGACTCGCGACCTTGGAGGTCCGTCGAGATGCTAGCAGCAAGGGCACCTAGACGATCGACGACCTCGCTTACGTGGAGCGAAGCGATCGCCTTGGCTTGGCGGCCGAAAGCTGTTGGCATGTGAGCATACTCATCCTCCTTCGGCGCCTCAGGTGCAGTGGTGTCAATCGACTGGGCCACAACCAGGAGAGCTCTGATGAGCTCATCACTGTCGGCCCAGACCTGCTCTGCAACGCTGCCTGTCGGTTCGAAAAAGGCGGAGGCAGTCATCGATCCGATCATCTTTCCAAGAGGCGCATAAACGTGACCAAGCTCCGGGTTGGCTTGGGTGCGATCATCGCAAACAGTCTTGATGCGGTGGAAGAGGTCGCCGGCCTTGGACAGTAGAAGAGCCTCGTCACTTCCAAAGAGGGACCACCCAGCTGCACGACTTGAAGACAAGGAGACTTCAAGAGCGCTTACAAGAAGGGAGACCTCTTGGCGCAGGTCATGGATCGCTGCGTAATCCAGGGTGCTCGTGGAGACACCCTGTAGCTCACGGAACTGGCGCACGGCATGCTCAGTCTCACGAAGAGCCTCGCGGACGTGGCAAAGGTCGAGCTCAGCCCGGATGAGCTCCTTGCGTAGAGCATCTCCGCCAGCCAGAGCATTTGCGTGAGCGCAGTGATGAACACGACGCAACGTCGCGTTGAGCTTGCCCAGGACCTGGAGTTGATTAACAAGGAGATTGTGTTCTCCCAGGGCTGCAGCGTACAGAGACTCCACGAAACCAATGCCGCGGCCCAGGTCCTGCGATGCAATATCGGGGCTATGCCCATTGAATGCTTCCCTCAGAGTGGACATCAACACGCCTTGGCGATGGTGATAGTCGATCACCTTGGCGACAGCGACCGAGTCAAAGGCGGCAGGCAGATCCTCCGCAGCCAAGGGGGTAAGCCCTGCCAGCCATGAGGTAGATTGCTGGCGATTGAGCTTGTCAGCCGGCACACTCGAGGAGAAGCCGCACGCCCGCAAAGCCTTCAGCAGGTCTGCGAACGCCTTCCTCTTTCGGCTTGCAAGGTTGTTGACAATCTTGGTGTTCTCCTTGGTGAGGGTCGAGGGCGTGGCTTTGCGTAGTGCCTCAGCTGTCTCGATGACATCGACTGACATCGACTCGAGCTGTTCAGCTTCCATGGTGCTCAGCGCTGAACGAGCCGCCACATGCACCTTCTGGTACCGCACGAGTGTCTCGTCAAGGCGAGAGAGGACCACGGGCACCACCGGCGAGGAGCTTGCTCGGACCGTCACAGCTGCAGAGTCGAGTGGCGACTCGTCAAAGAAGCCAGAACGCTCTGCAGCGACTGCAGAGGCAACGTCCTGTGGACAGATGGCGTTGCAGTCACCGACAATTGGAGCGACAGGTTGACGCAGAGCCTCGCGGAACTTCCGGATATTCTTGTGCAGCTGGCGATGCGACTTCTGTGCGCTCGCCTTGAGGGCAAACACGTTAATGTCCTTCCAGCTTGCAAGCTTGATGAAGTCCTTGATGGCACGGTCGATCGTTTTGCGTTGAGCTCCAAGCGTCTCACTGATGCGAGGTACGAACAGCCGGGCGTGTGCGATGACATTGTGCAAAACGTTTGCGACCTTGCCCAAACGCTCCGCTCCGAGCGCCTTGGACGAAGACAATTCGGTCGCCATGCGCTCGAAGGCTGTGAGCACCGAGAGACGGTGTTCATACTGTCCCATAGTCGCCTGGTTGATGTAGGTAAAGACAACAGGAAGAGCAGTCTCGATGTACTTGTCCTCGTCCTCGGCAGACACCGTGCCGTGGATGAGAGCGCCGTACAAGCGTAGGGTGAACTCGTCGTCGAGGGCTGTGTACTGGTCCATTTGGTCGTCAAGGAGGCGGTTCCAGGCCGTCAGCTCGAGGCGGCGCCAGGCGATGATGATGCCGGAAATCTCGAACTGGTATGCCTTGAGGGAGTTGCCCTTGTGCGCATACGGCTCCCAGTCATCCGTATGGAGAAGGAGGAGCTCCAGCGCCGCCAATACCTTGGCGACCGGGCTGCGAACGTCAAGTTGAAGCACCCTAAGCACTCGCTCGCGCAAGTGCTGCAGAACCATCTGGTCTGGGAATTCGGCAACGAGTTGATCCAGGCGCACTCTCAGCTTCTCAAGAATGGCGTTGGCCTTGCGAACCTCGAACTCGTTGGCGTCGAAGTAAAAGTTGCTCTGTGTAGCAGACGTCTTAATCTGGATGTGACGTCGGTGCAGAGTGGCGATCTGGAAGGCAAGACTGGCTCTGTCCAAATCCTCGCGGAAGTACGCGGGCTTGAAAAGACCAAGAACTTGATCAACGGCAGCCTTCAGAGTGGCAGCAATGTCAACAGAGTTGCCTGCGTTGAAAGAGCTAACAATGATTGCGTGGAAAGCGGCGATCTGCACGGAGTTGAACTTGGTCTTGTTCTTCTGGACAGGATCCTCCTCAACCTTGGCAGTCTCATCATCATCTCCCTCAAGCTCTTCGTCATAGGACGGGAAGAGTTGAGCGAACTCCTGGGCCTCGAGCTCTTCATCAGACAGAACTTCGATGTCCGTCTTGCGAACGCGGAACAGACTTTCTGCCTCTTGCTGCTCTTGCTGCTCGCGCAGGCGAATGGCACTCCACGCAGCGTAAAGGCGATCCAGACCACCAACCAAACCAGGGATGTTGCGAACACGCTGCTCTGTTTCGACTGCGTCACGGGCGTAAGCGAGTGCAGCAAGCAGGTCGGTGCGCATGCTTTGCGGGGTGGGTTCCGTCTTGTTCGAAGACGGCAAAACCTGCAGCTGGGACAACGATGCGACCGGTGGGAAGGACACAATCGGAGCCACAGCTGAGGGGGTCGCGGCCAGTTCGAGTTCCAGCTTGCGAGCCAGACAGCGCATGCCAAAGCGGGCGCTGAGGACCGCCAGTATGATGGGTTGTGCGAGATCATCCAGATCGGCATAGTTGACCATCATACGCCTCACAAAGGCAGCAGAAGCTAGCTGGAAACCGTCCTCACGTTGGAGAGCCGCGGGAGCGTTCTGTTCCATCGCGGAAATGAGTGATGCAGTCTGCTTCTCGCTGAAAACATCACCCAAGAACGAGAACACCTCGTTGAAGAAGTAGCCCAAACGGGTTGCGTCTGCTGGTCGCTCAATAGACGTGCCGAGGTTGTCTTGCTGGAACTTTAGGTCTGCAGCTCGGCGCTCCAGGGCCACAGCACGAGAGGAGTCGCTGATTCCCTTCAAAGTCTGTTCTGTGTGGCGCACCACGTCGAGCTCGCCAGAGATATGGGCCAATTGAGCCGCCAATACCTCTCCGTGAAGAACGCGACGGACTCCGGGATCGATCGGGACATCTGTTACGAACAGGTCCAGGAGGAAACGAGAAAGGCCGTGCCAGACTGCGCCTACTGTGTCCAGAGTAGAATCGTTGAGAACATGGGCAATGGAAGGCGCCAGTCTGGTGGCAAAGGTCTGTTCGACGAAAGCAAAGGCTTGCTGTTCGTCCCTCGTAGCAGGGTCGGCAGCAACCTGCAAAGATGCCTGTCCATCCGCAACAACGACGCTGGCGCCAAATGCTGCCAGCACCATGGATACCAGGGAGAAAGCAATGTTCTTGGCTGCCTCCGTGCGATCGTCCGAGCGATCAGCGCTCCATAGCGTGCACTTGGTGGTAAATGCGAGTGCGTCGTCCATGCTGGCTATTTGAGCCATAGGAGTCGCCTTGATTTCGCTGAACCGGAGGGCAGCTGCCAGTCCTGCGGGCTGGAACAGACCACCAGGTGAGAGGGTTTCTTTGCCTGTGCCCTCCCAGAGGCGGAGCAGCCACCCAGAGACGGCAGCAAGCTTGTGGCCACCACTGTTACCCAGCGAGCGGATTTGAAGCAGGTCCGAAGCCTTGGCATCCACAGAGGTCGCTAGCAAGGCCAGAGCACCGTTGTCGTTGTGGCCCTGGAGAGCGTTGTGCACCAAGTCCAGCTCAATGACATGTGCAATGGCTGCGTTAGACCACGGCTTGTCACTGGCTGTGGACGCCTCCAATACTTCGCGCTTGGGAAGCGTCTCAATGAGGGCAGCAAGCTCACGAACAACGTCGTCTGTGAATCCTTCTTGCGCGGCAGTTGCCAGCGCCTGAACGGCATCGAACCGCAGTCGGGGGTCGGCTACATCATCAAGTTGCCCAACCAAGTCGGAGAGCGTTTGGCGATCCGCGGCGGACAGCTGGCCGGAACGGAAGAGCGTCCACACAGCTGCTTGTCCCAGACCACGCTTGATCTGAGTTGCCTGAGACAAGCCCTTGGCCAAATCCAGTGCGCGTGCGATAATAGTGGCTGGCAGTTTGGAGAGCTGCTCTTGCAGCCAAGACGCCAGCAGCTGGATCGAGGAGTAGTCGAAGGTTTCCCCCTTGGAGTGCTCCTCCATCAGGCTGAGCAACACAAGTGTCGTCTCCGCGGCATCGATGGCCTCCAGGTTGGAGTCTGCCACAGCCGACAGCGCCACCTCGTTGAGGGCCTCTCGAAGTAGTTCGATGGAGGGGAAGACGCTGTCACCGACAGCAGGCTTGCGGCGAGCTGTACCACGGCGCATGGTCGTTGCCGAAGCCGTGAGGATCGACTTGACGTTGGCAGGATCGGAGATCCATGCGTCCGTAGCTGCGCGGGCGGCGATGTTACGCAATACAAGCTGCAGACCACGAAGGATCGCAAAGTCCCCACCGACGTTGACGTCCGTCGCAGAGTCGAAGGGAGTCTCGGATACGAGCGTCGGTTCAAGGCCGCGGGAAGATAAAGCTTGCGCCTGAGAGGTGAGCAGAGCAGCGACCCGTGGTTGGGACAGGAAGGCGATAGCACTCTGCAATGTCTCGTCGCCCATCGCACTGAGCCTTGTGAGGAGAGGCAAAGCAGCGCGACTCTGAACGGAGACGTGGTTGGCCACACATATCGATTGCTCCAAACCAGAATCGGGCGCGATTGACGAAGTGAGCGTCTCGGCAGACCGCAGGTAAGCGGTTTCAGCCAGTGCGTAGGTCTCCTTGACCTCCTCTGTTGCAGAGACAGGTGCAGCATCGACATAGAGTTCCACACCACGGTTGCGCATGGCACGAGAAAGCTCGCCATGCCGGGGGTCGTAGGTCATGAAGAGACGGAAGTCGGCGTGGGGGGTGATGACTTCCGGAGCGCCGCTGGCGCTGCCTTTCTCGCTCATGACGAGGACGCCGTCGACTTCACAGAGGGAGTTGAGGCGGTCGAGGACGCTTGCACTGCACAGATTGGCGTCGGAGACCAAGAACCATCCTCCCGTACGGATAGCATCCAGCAGCTGGCCATCGACCCAAGCGAATCCCATGGCATTCGGGCCAACACGCTCGATGTCGTTCAGCAGCTTGTATGCCCTAGTCGTGTCCGCAGCATTGGCGGCATCGATCTCGCCAAGAATCGAGCGGGCAAGAGCAACAAGCTTTTCAGGAGCGTCGAGAGCTCGAGCGTCGTTGCAGTGCTCCCGAGCCGCACTCACATCGGCCACGCGTGCGGCCGCGGAAGGGTACGAGTCGGCCGCTGCCTCGATCACTCGCCGGACCTCATTGACGGCGGCGTCGATGACGCGGAAGGCGTCCTGTTGCTCAAAGGTACCGAGGATCTCCGAGGTGTCGACGCCAGGATGCATGACGAATTCACCGAGCGATCGTCCCGCCCTCGAAGCAATGGCACGAAGCAAGTCGCGCTTGCCACGTCCATTGTCACCAGCGAGGATGACCAGCCAGCCCATCTCAACTGTTTTGAGGATACTCTCGGCGAGTGCTAGCTGATGATGGGGAAGGGGCAAGTCCACCGTCGACAGACCAGCACGCGGAATAGCGGCGTGACCGATCTGAAGCCAGGATGAGGAAACAAAAGCTTGAGGTCGCGGAGCATCAGGGACAACGCCGAAAGTTGCCTCAAAGATGGTCGCCACAGCCTCCCGATCCATGGCATTGCGGAAACGCTGAAGGTAGACAGTGCGGATGTGCTCGACAGGGTGGTTTGACAGCTCCAGGCCGTTGCGCTTCTGCAACAACCCGAACCAACGGAACAGGTCTCGCAGGTTAAACTCCCAGGGAGACCCCTCGCGACCGATCGTGCGCTTCACCATGGTACCTTCGCGAATGGCCTCGTTGAACTCAATCATCTGCTGAACTATCTCCTCAGATCCCGCGTGAAGACCACGGCAGATCATGAGCAGGTCCTCAGGGGTGTGCTCCTGCAGGTAGACCTTGGTGAAGCGATTGAGGAAAGACTTCGGGAGACCTTTACGTCCACCACCCTGCGTGAGAGGGTTCTGGGCTGCGAAGACACGGAATTCCGGGTGACGGTCGAAGGAGCGACCGAGCTCTGGGATGTACACGGTGCCACGGTGGTCGAGGACAGCGTTGAGACCCTCGAGGACAGTCTGGGACGCCAAGTTCATCTCATCCAGCAGGACCCAATCGCCCTTCTGCATGGCGTCAAGGAAAGCAGCGTCTCGCCATTGGAATTCACCAGCTGCTCCACCTTCCACCGGAAGATCGGAACCGAAGAGGTCAATCAGGTCGGTCTGATCGGAAAGGTTGATACGCTGAAGGTGGTAGCCTGCTGCCGCAGCTAGCGCTGAGACCAGACTGGTCTTGCCAACACCGGGAGAGCCTTCCAGCAAAATCGCCTTAGGAAGCTGACAGCCACGCAAGACACGCATGGCGTTGAGAGCGGTTGTCGGGGCTTCGAAGCGGAACGCCGAGTCAGTCGCTGCAAGGGGACCACGAGGAATGGTGAAACCACCGATGGCGACTGTTGACGATGAGACATTGAAGCGAGTGTCGGACACGGCGGAGACGATGGGTCCCAGAGTCGTGGCCATCTCGGTGAGCTTGACGAGACAGTCCTTCCGCAATGCGGCGATGTTCGCGGTAGACGAGCCTGCAACCTGAGGGAGCGATTCCAATCCGTCCACGATAACCATCTGCCCACCGTGGTGGAAGGCGGCCGGAACGCCAAGTGTATCCTTGTCGAACATCTGGTTGGAGAAGTTGACCCATGCCAGAATGTCACGCAGACCGAGGCCAGACGAGTCGCCTACACGCTCTCCGAACCAGTTGAGGAAGTCCAGGATCAGAGGCGCTGCGGGGCGGAGAGCCTCGTGGCGCCACTTCTCTCCGATAATCTGGAGCATGTCGTCACGGTTGCCAAGTGCGGGAACCCAGATCTCGGTGAAACGGTTGCGGAGCGCAGGAGAGAGTTCCTTCTTGCCGAAGTCACCACCAGGGTTCATGGTAGCAACGACGTGGAAGCCAGGATGGGCGACAATAGTAGCCTCGTCGATATCAACTCCACCCTTCTCCGCGAGCACGAGAGTACGCCCAGGTTCAAGGACAGAGTTGAGGCGCTCGAGCACAGAGTCATCAGCGAGTGACACCTCGTCCAGGAGAAGAAGATCGCCGGCGTTCATAGCATGAATGAGGGGACCATCGACCCATTCGAAGAGTGCAGAAAGCTTCTTGATCTCACGCTGGCATTCGCGCACGCCGGCAAGGTACGTTTCGTCCACGTCCTCTCGCTTCAGCTCCTGAGCGCACTGCGCAAGCAGGTCATCGTCGGTAGCAGCGGCATCAACGGCAATTCCGAGTTCCGTCATGTGTGCGATAGCCTTGCCCCTCCGTTCGTGACGGTTACGCACGGGACGTTGCGAGCCGAGCAGATCGGCAGTCTCCATGTTCTGATGACAATTGATGCCCACAAGCTTCTGGCCAAATGCCGCGGCAAGGACCTCACAGACGCTGGTCTTTCCGCATCCTGTCTCGCCCACGAGGAGCACAGGCTCATTGTGCGTGGCAGCGATGGACACCAGCGCGAACAGGCGCTGCATCGCCTTGGTCCAGACCAGCTGGCTGTCGGGGACGGCCTTGAAAGGCAGGCGGGTGAACAGGCCGTCCTCCCGGCCGTCGAATAGTTGGTACATCTGTCCAACATCGATCTTGACCTTCATGACCTTTTCGATCACCTCTTGAATGACGACCTTGTCCTCGTCCGCTCGAGCACGTTCCGCGAGAAGCATGTAGCCATCGTCCGCCAGTTGCTGATAGCCAACAGCTCCGCGCTCCGCCCATCGGAACAAGTCACGTAGCGTGGCGAATGAAGACTTGGATTCGAAGACGCGCGACGCTTGACGACGGGTGCGCAACTCCTCGAAGACCTGAACAATGCGCTTGGCGTAGGTCGGGGCGATCTCACAGCGCTGGCACAGAATCGTCTCAAGTTCATCCTTGGGAACGTCGTCAAAGTGCACTTCGAGGAAACGGTTGCGGAATGCGCGAGAAAGCACTTTACGTCCAGCGTACAGACCTGGAGGGTTCTGCGTGGCAAAGAGAATAAAGTTGGGGTGTGGCTTGATGACCTCCTGTGTTTCAGGAATGACAAGCTCACGATTGTCATCCAAAAGACGGTTGAGAGCCTCAAGAACGTCTGTAGGTGCCAAGTTCAACTCGTCAAGGACAATCCAGTGACCTTGGCGGACAGCAGTGACGAGCAGACCTTCCTGGAAGACAAGGTTACCAGTCTGGGGGTCGGTAACGTACGTGCCCAGGTACTCTTGAATATCGGTATGCTCGTGGTTGTTGATACGAACAAAGCGATGGCCGGTCTGGCGGGCCAAGAACTCAACAGCACTGGTTTTCCCTGCCGATGTAGGGCCTTGAATCAAGACCGGGTAGCGCTTAGTGAGGATCACTCGGGCCAGATCAGAGAGCTTGGACTGCACTGAAGGCGTAATGATGTACCTGGACTCGGCGACGGGGGCAATAGGTCCACGCTCGAGCCAGAAGGGTCCGAAGCGAATGAAGTTGTCAGCGTCCAGATGAGCTGGAAGTGTTGGGACTTGAGAGAGGACTGCACGAGCATTCTTCATGGGTCCAAGGATGTACCTCTCCAAAACGCCGTGTGAGATTTTGGCGCTCTGAGCGTCGAGAGACATCGTGAAAGCCATGAGACAACCTTCCCATAGTCCTCGTCGTAGCCCGAACACTGGTGCAGATTGAACAGCGAACATGAGCGCCCTGGCCAATGTACGCATGCTGAAGTGCGGAGCGGCATTGGAGCCGTCGACGATCTCCTTGGCCGCCGACAGACGCTTAAGCGACGTGTAGAGCTCGACGACATCAAGCACCACACCGCGGTCACCGGCGGCTGCCTCGCCAAGATACCCCTCGACGATAGCGATCAGAGCCTCGCGGTCGTCGTCCGGTGGAGGGACATAGATCTCCGTAAAGCGGGCTCGCAATCCGGAGGGCAGGTCTTTCTTGCCCACGTCTGTGGCAGGGTTCATGCACGCGAACAACCGGAAGTCGGGGTGGCGAGCAATTGGCTCAACGTCGCCACGCTCGGTGAGAACCAAGGACGCGGTTGGTGCCTCGAGAATCGTAGCGATAGCCTCCAAGGTCTCTTGGGTGGCGAGATTGACCTCGTCCAGTAAGATCCACTCGCCATTCTTCAAAGCCTTGACAAGAGGGCCCTCGACAAAGGAGAACACGAGTTTGCTCTTCATCTTGACGTGGTGCAGATCAAAGTCGGCAATGTCGACAAGCAATGCCTGCCAGAGAACCGCAGCACGCGCCGCCTTGTTAACGACCTTGCGACGCTTTCGCGGATCGCCATCTTGAGGTGCTTCGGGCTCTTTGGTCTTCGCAAGCTTGTCGACAGCGCGGCGAGCTGAGGTTGCCCACAGATCGGCGCATCGACCCCACTTCCGTGCTGAGAGAGCCTTTGCAGCAGCCTCCAGATAGGCGCCATTCTGGGCCTTCCCAACGCTGAAGGTGTCGGTGAAGAGCTTCTGCCACCGAGCATGGAGCGTACGGGCTGCTGCCGTCGCGTCGATAGGCTTGAAGCCACCAACCAGGTCACTGGTCTCAGTTTGCGTAGAAAGATTGAGCGCGGTGAGGGGCTTGTTGACCAGATTGGCGAGGTGCTGAACTGATGTGGTCTTTCCGGTACCAGTCTCACCGACAAGCAACGCAGGTTCTGCCAGAGCGACAGATGCAGAGATGCGTTCCAAGGCGACGAGCGATGGCCGCGTCAAGGCGTAAGGTCGGTCCTCCACGATGCGCTTCTTGCTGGGGAGGGTATCAATGCTATACCGCCCGACATGAACTTGCGAAGCACCACGCTCAGCCTCGAGCTGAGGACGACGAGCGTCGATCAGAGATGTGGCGCGGTCGACCTCCATTGCCAGTCCCTCGGCAATCACGGCGACCATCCTGGCGCGCTTCTCAGAAGAGCCGGCACGGTTGTCGAGCGAGGCAATGAAGATGTCAGCAGCCTCCAGGAACACCTCATCCTGGAAGACGGCGTTCGCGAATGCACTGTTGCCTGAGGCCTCAAGGGCAGCAACCGAGGCAGCTGGCGGCAGGGCGCGCTGCACACGAGCACACCACTTTTCCAAATCGCGCAAGCCAATGTCGCGAGCCTTGACTTGGCCACTGGTCTTCGACAGGGGGCGCAGGTCGCGCCATACACCAACAAGCGTGGAGGTGACGGATGAGGGAAGGTTGGGGAACTGTGCGGAAAGGATAGACAGAATATCCTCGTCCGATGGCGAGTCAAGCAACACCTCGTCGAAGTCCTGGTGACCAAAGAACGTGGGAGGCGCGGAGGCCTCAGGACGAACAGTGCGGGATGCGAACATCGCAAAGCCATCGCCGGCCTCAATCTCGTCACGGCCGGGAACCGCAAGAATGGCGCGACGTCCTACTCTGCCCAGGTGCAAGGACTTGGCCAAGCCCGCAATGGTAACAAGCATCTCGAGGTTCGCCTTGTCGATATCCTCAAAGACGACCCAACGTCCCGCACGGACAGCCTTGGCCAAAGCTCCCTCCATCCACTCGAATGTCCCTGGCTTGGTAGGGGATGAGACGTAAGTTCCGATGAGGGACTTGACATCGATCGTGGTGTCCGCCAGCGGGATGGTGAGGATCCGCGACGTAGGTAGTGTTCCTGGGTAGAGCTGTGCAGAGAGGTGGTGCACAATATGCGTCTTGCCTGCGGAGGGAGGCGCCGAGATGAGCACAGGCACTCCGCGCTGGAGCTTGGGCGCGATATCGGCGATGGCACTGTTCATCGCATTGGTGGCGACATGAATGAGTGTCTGAGAGGACACCGGTGCGTCACGGAGGAAGAGTGTCGGACCGACGACAGCTGCTCGTCGACCCAGATCAGACAAGTCGAGAGTCTTCTCGCTCTCGTGATCTGTCTGCGCATCCATCTCGTACGCACGCACCCGTCGTTCCTCGAGTACGGGCAACATCCAACCGTCGACCACGACTGGCCCGTCTGACGAGTAGCCAAAGGTGATTGGGGCATCATTGTCGGTGTTGAGTCCACTGGAAGCCTCCATCTCACCGCGGCGGACCTCGCTCCAGCCACGCTGCTTGGCAAGCACGTGAACAGCCAAGAGGCGGACACCGGCGTCAGCATGAGAGCGCAGAGCATGCAGCGGTGCCGTTGGCCAGTCTAGGCGTTGTGGTAGGCGTGGGTCGGCGACCAGCAAACGCCAGTATGCCAGCAGGAGGGTTTGGACCCTGTCGGCGGGTTCGTCTTCGCCGAGCGCTGAAAGGGGCGAAGATGCGAATGGGGAGGTAAGGATGAAAGCATTAATGACACTTGGGTTAACACCGCCGTTGCAGGGACTTACGGCCAGAGGTCGGGACGCGGCTCAGCTAGCTCTCCAAGTACTGCCAGTCGCGCTCTCCATGTATCAAGGGTGGGTGTGCAGTCGAGCCACCGTGCGACGATGTCCAGAGCCAGAGGACCGAAGCGGCGGAACACAACCTCAGCCTTGGTCTGGTCGCTTGCGAGCCTAGCCAACTCCGCCAGTAACGCAGACGGGCTTGAAGGCAATGTAGTTCCAACGTCTGTGGACAACCGCTCTGCCCGTTCCTCGACATTCAGAGCAAGCGGTGTATGCCTGGACGTCAGCTTGGCCACTCGGAGCGCGAAGCGCCGGAGACTCACAATGTCGGTCTAGAGTCGACCGGCTGCTCAGAGGCAGCTGGAGACGACATTGTGAGAGCAGATTCGGATCTCTCCCTCGACGCAGACGTCCTATGTGCTGAGTCGTGGATATGAACGCAGTCTGTCTCCTGTGCTCTTGAGATAGTAGCGTACACAAATTTCAGTGGTATCGCAGGTAGGACGTCAGAAATCACTGATCGTGCCTGGAAGTATTATGTGGAATATAGCCTCCGCTGGATTCAGTGGCGGTTATCAATACCAGCACCGAGATTCGCTGGTGGAGGTGCTCTCTTCGAACCTCTCACAACATTTCCAGCCAAGCATGCCGGCTCGAGCAACCTTCAAGGACAAGCAGCCATTGAAGACGCTCGCGCGTGCCTCCAAGTCATGCGCAACGCAGGTGAGAAAACTCATTTGGGGTTCTGCTGATTACGTTCAGTCGCTGGCATACGGGGCATGTGTGGGTCGTAACTATCAGGAGGTACACCGGGAGATGTGCGCGGAGGAGTTCAGAGCATTCAAGGAGTGTGTGCAGGTATGGCATTGGGCGTTCTGTCTGACACTCCCAGAAGGCGGTCGGAAGGAAGTGGTAGCCTGGTTACATGGCCTGACAGGTGTGGCGCACTCAAGACTCACCAAAGGCAGTGGCTTGGCCGGCCGGGCCCTCCCTCTGATGTCTGATGGGCCGCCACTTGCGCTTAATATGACAGCACACGCGCCGCGACCAGCAGACGATCCCTCCTGCTCGGCATCTACATACGGCGCGCACATACATCCCATCGCTTGCAGTGTCAGACTGCGGTATCAATGCATGGTGGAAATCTATAATGCTACCTCCGAGAAGAGAACTCTATGCCGAATGGTTTGCTATGCCGATCGGTGTGCTATATTAATCATTGTTGCCCTTGTCCTCCCACAATACAGCGGTGCGCTCCACATGCCTAGGGGCACCCCGCAGCCTCGACGCCTCGCTCATGCGCACCACCTCCCATTCTACTCGGATGAAGACCCACATCCACCGACGAACGAGTTCGAGAGCCTCCATGAGGAACACTCCAGATTCGATATTGCTAATGACGTGCAAGTGGCTTGAGAGCTCGAGGCTCCATGTGAATCGAAGAATGAGGTCGAGGACAGTGAAGAGATAGTACACCCCGGCGTCCGGGAGGAGAAGGGTGGGCCGCAGTCCGAAGTGAGCGGCTCCCAGCCTGCGAGTTGGTGGTGGCGAGGGTGGTCCCATTTCGTAGATCGGCGTGGGAGCAGGGCTGCGCTGGTGCGCATTCCGTAGCTGTCCCAGAGTTGTCAGGCGTGCCCATATACCTGACCCGCTAGCAGATGAGGATCGTCCGTGACCCGTGGGGGTGAGATATCCGTCTTCACGCGTACGGCCAGGTACCCAGGTATCCAACTCCAGCAACGACAGCCCCCAGTCCTTCTCCACGTCCCAGTAGAACGAGAATATCGAGTTGACGGCGACGCTCAGCAGCCACAGTCGGAACAAGCGGTGCTCGCCGAACCAACGGTCACCCGTCAAGCCCAACTCGTCAACAGTGATACCCTTCGCAGCCGCGACATCGTGGACAACCGATTTCTGTGCCGCGGAGAGGAAGATGACGGGGAATGCGGACGCGTACTTGAGCGCGTTTGCGAAGGGGCGCATCGACTTCCATCCAGAGTGATAGAATTCGACCATACACTGCCGGAATCGGATGATGTAGGGCAAACAGACCATCCCGAGGACGATGAATTTTGTGGCACCGTGAGGGGCGACACGACCATGCGAGATTCCGCTGAACACGATCTGGCTTGTGGACACGTAGAGATCGCCTAAAACTTTGGCGAAGCTGGTCAAGATGTCGGCCAGGATGACGTCGCAGAAGAAGATGGGCTCGCCCGCAGGAGGGTTGACACATCGCCAGAGTGCTTGTCGCAAAGCGCGCCGTTCCCGATACGCGAACCCTCGCCACGGCGCGACCGCTGCCACCAGCGGTATAAAGCAGACCAGGCCTGCGACGCCCCGCCAGTGCTCCATGGAGTCGGTGTCATCACCTGTGATAAGGCGGAAAATCCCCCAGCCGGCTAAACACCACATAGAGTACACCAATGCACACTTGTACACCGCAGTGTACAAGTGCGCACTGGGCACATGACCTACTGATGGCCGGGGTGGTGCGTCCGCGTCGCCGTGCAGCTCGAGGACGTTGCCATGAGCACGTTCGTCGTCACCGTCACGTATGTCCAGAGCCCAAGAAACATCGATGCCGAGAAGAGTGAGGATATGGAGGTTAACTGCCCACAGCAGGATCGCCAAGCCAACAAGGAAAAGAACGCGGAATGGGAGTGGGAAAGAAGCGCTGAACTCGGGCAGGGGGAGCGACGGGGCCACTGCAGGGCTCGAATCAATGTCCATGACGCGTTATCCTTCTTGTCGAGGCATCTGGGTGTTGTGGTAGAGTGAGCGACCAGGCGCGCGGTTGTCGATAAGAAATGCGCAGTGAGTCGAGGGCGATCGTGGCAAGGCCGTATTTGTGTTCGCGACCTGCAAGCGATATGCGATGTGCTCAGCGGCGGAAATCCAATTGCTTCCGCGTCCGATGTTGACAACCCAACTGCTTCGCTTGCGCGCGTGCCTCGCTCTCCCCGTCCTCGCAACGAGCATGATACATCTACGATGACATGTACGATGATATGGATATAGCGGCGACGTTGCGATCGTGCTTCATCTCACTCGGCTCCTGCCTCTGAGTGACAATGCTGCTCCCCTGAGCAGGCGCGATAGCTGTTGGTTCACGCCTTCTTGACCTTCTTGGACTTGGAGGACTTCGTGACCCGAGCAGCGCGCTTCGGTCCCAAATTATACACGCAACGTGAAACAAACGCGATGTTAGCAACGAAAACGCAGATCACGATCGCTGTTGCCTCGCTAAAGTCAGTCCCCAGCGACCAGGGCCAACCCTTCACGGGACCGATAAGGGAGAGGAACAGAGCAGGGAGCACAAGCGGGAACCAGGCATCCAGTGCTGTCCATCCCCAAGGGCGAAGCTCGTTCGGTGTCTGCAGTGTGATGGCAGACGAGAAGAAGTTGGTGCCAGAGAAGACCAGGACTGCAAATGGCACTGCCACAATGAACGGCACCAGGAGAAGCGTGCTGGGCGTAGCGGGCAGCACCTTGGCGCCTTCGGCGGGGTGCAGGAGGGGCACGACCGTGAACCGAGTGAGGAGAAGAGCACGACCGATGGCGTCAGGAATGGATAGGACCAGCTCCATAGGGAAGCTGGGCTTCTTGGGCAGCAGCGAGTGGATTGGCGTCTGGGTGAGAATGACATCTGCGTGTCAGTTCCGTTCCTCGAGTCTACGCACGGGTAGCCGCAAACAGAATGGCAAATGTAGGGTTGAGCAGCCATCCGGGCGGAGTGCCAGTGCAGAGTGCTGAGATGTTAGTCGGTCACGCGAGGCAGATAAGAGCGCGCGCCTGTAAGTCTGGCACGTACCCAGGAATGTCTCTCCTCCAAACACTACGATCAAGATGCCGACTACCTCCTGAAGAATAGTGGCTCGAGGCTTGCCCTTAGTGTCGCTGGCAATCCAGTTCACGCCCATCGACAATCGGACAGCGCCGTAAATGTCCAGGAGACCGACCGGGAGCCATGACGAGTTTAGAGGCGTGCAGACTGTCGGGACATAGTCGTAGAGAGTCGCGAGAGACTCCAGAGAAGCGACCATCAATGCGGTCACTCGTCAAGCTGACCGTCGACGACACAAACGAAGTATGATGGTGTGATGTATGAACGCAAAGTCAGTCACTCGACTCCCTATTGAGCGGTATCCGCCTGATTTTCGGCAGATTAACGGTACAGCGCGGATACTGGCGGATATCGAGTCGACTCCTTCTACTGCAGGCTGCAACGTGCACCACGCGACTGTCAGCGGCATTGTTCATGATACCAGGAGCAATGAGCATTTGTGAGATCAGCACATCAGTGCATCAGCATCAGGGGCGGCCACGACGGATGTTGTGGTGCATGGGACAGTACATCCAGTGACGCTATCCTGGTGTAGAGGTGGAGATTGCAAGGAACCCGAGAGCGACGCGAATTACTTTGATATTTCTTGGTTTGTGCTGGGCATTGATCTCCGAATGCCGAGGACGACACAGACAAGCCGAGATAAGCGTCTTGTCCACATTTAACTACCTTGCATGAAGCCAGCCGCGTCGCCGCATCGGAGGGCCGAGGCTGACCGAAAAAAGAGCTGTTCAGAGCATTCGGTGCACGAAAACGGGTCGCCGTTTAAGGGACCAATCTGATGTACCGTCAATGTGGTTGGCGGTGTTCGGCGCTGCCAAGCGAAGCGAGTCGCCAGGTCCGAGTTATGAAGCAATAATATCTGACCAGGTGCTCCGCGTTTGCTATCACCACTCCTTGTCGTCACCGCTCATCTCGACGACTCCACAGCTTGTACAAGCTCTCCCGTTCTTCTGATTCTTGACTTTGTTCGCACTTCACAATGGGGAAGACAAAGCCAACAGCCGTGGCACATCAGCCGTATCCGTTCTGGTGAGTGTTGTGGAAATTTCTGCCCGAGGGACGCCACCGTCGTCTGGTCTCCGGTTATCACTGTAGTGGGCCACTACGCAATGCTGACTTGACAGGTTGGGAGGTGCGTTTTTCAGATGCGATACCCTATGCGCGTACTGACCCGTGCTCCGCTGTATTGTACTTGCTCCTTGCCATGCCTATCGCTCTCTCTGCCTTCCTCTACAGGTGTCGCCGCTTCCAGTGAGTCAAGAACTTTCCTCTGCCGCTCTCCTTGTTCAGCGGCTGGCAGTGTACAGCGCTAAAAATCAGTGGCAGCATGCTGCACACATCCTCTGGACCTCCTGCGTGTGTGAGTGCAGGCGCCATTGGCGAGGTACAACGACTAATCTCCTAGCCGGATGCAGACAGCGGCAACGAAGCAGACCATGAAGGGGGCAGTCAAGGACGTGATCGCACATAACGGTAGGTCTACCTCCAGTACATAGCTGACATCAAGGCGTTCGCGGCTTGTATACCGGTCTCTCGGCAAGCATCCTCCGCCAGATGACGTACAGCTTGACAAGATTGGGTGTTTACGACGCCATCAAGGAGAAGCTCTCACATAACGGCACTAAGGAGCTCGGCCTCGCCGAGATGACCTTCTGCGCATCGGTGGCTGGTGCGCTCGGCGGTCTGGCTGGCAACCCTGCCGACATTGTTCTCGTTCGCATGATCGCCGACCCCACCAAGCCTCCCGCGGAGCAGGTCCACTACAGGAACGCTCTGCAGGGTGTCTACAAGATGGTCCAGACTGGTGGTGTCTCTTCGCTGTTCCGTGGCCTTGCACCTAACACTGTGAGTGGCGGTCGAGTTATACAGCTGATTCTCAGTTCCGTGCCGTCATCATGAACTCTGCCCAGCTTGTGTCCTACGACGTTTTCAAGGAGTTGCTTGTTAGCAAGGCTGGCATGAAGGACGGTCTTGGAGTGCACCTCACTGCATCTGCCATCGCTGGAACGGTCGCCACATCTATCGCAGCCCCAGTGGACGTTATCAAGAGCCGTGTCATGTCGTCCACCACCGGTGAAGGACCGATAGCCATCCTCAAGTCGAGCTTCAAGCAGCAGGGCCCGGCCTTCCTCTTCCGCGGATGGCTGCCAGCATGGAGTGAGACCTGCTTCTGAACGTAGCTGACAACAGTTCGTCTCACTCCCAACACCATCTTCATGTTTGTCTTCCTCGAGCAACTGCGTCACGTTGTTGACTTTTCACGATCAAAGGGCGTAGTCACGCCCGCCACTGCGCTCGAATGAGCGCCTGCATCGTATCCGAGCATCTATAGACCCGTATCTCATTTGGGACATTGTTACTCCTCTGTACTGATATCTATGCACTGCCATATTCGTAGCCAGCCAAGGACCTATGGGATGATGGGCGTTTCCTTCTTCTGGACGACTCCTCCAAAGATGCTCGGCATCCAATAGCTCAGAATTTCTGAGATCCACGACTGTGGCGACCATGGTTGTTCTTCCTCCACGATCACCTCCTCCGGCTCGGTCTCCCCTCGCACGACCTTGAGGGCAGACTTGGCTACCAAAACCAGCGCCTGCGCCTGCTTCTTGATGCTGACCATGTCATCCGACGGCACATGCACGAAGCCAGCCACTCCATCGAAGCCAGCAAGAGTCTCGTACATGAGCGTATTGCACACATATCTGTCCTCAGCTTCGCTCGCACCACAACTCACCGGCCAGCATTGTGGCTGATCTCCACGGGGATCCCAGCTTCTCCAATCGCCTTGACGGCAGCCCGGATCGGTAGACGGGTCTTCCGCATCTGCTCAACCTCATCTGCATCGATGATCTTGCCGTGTCCCTCGTCGCCGGCGTTGTCCTTCCCCTGCTGCCCGTTGTAGGCCACGCTCTCGGGCGTCACTGCCTTGCGTCCGTTCGCCACGCCAACACAGATGACCACGTCGACTGAGGGCGATGTAGTAGACTTGTTCAACTCCTTGACCTTGGCCAGGACGGTCGGTCCCGCAGTAGCGAACACGACGGGCACCTCGAGGAAGGTAGCCGGTATGCCCTCGGCCTCTAGCATCGCCACCGCAGCGGCAGCAGCTAGCCGTGACGGGTTCTCCGTATCGTTGCCGAACGGCTCAAATCCAGTAATGAGGATCATGCTTGACGTGGAGAGAGAGTGAGAGGAATGGAGACATGCAACACTCACGCATATCGGAACCTGGTGCTCAAGTAGATCAGTGGTGGATCATGTGCGTCCATCTCGGCAGATTAATTGCCTATCTGTCACAGCTTCCCCGCCGCTCCCGCCGACATATCGGTCATTTCCGTCAATACGCACCAAACAGGCAGAACTAGTACAGGGAGGTCATGCATATGCTGCGGCGTGTGTGCCGTCTCTACTTCCTCTCTACTGAGGACAAACCCGCCTTGATCACATCCGCATCGAAGACGGCATCGCTGGCCAAGTGGCTGAGCTTGGACAATGCTTGTTGCTGTTGCTCGAGCACGACAGCAATCTCGGTGAGGAACTTCTCATCCGACGCCCATTGCTGATTATCTGTTCCTCGTTGTGCTCGATGGCGTCGGACCTCCTCGATAGCACCCCAGAGCTCGTTGACCTGGCCGAGCATGCGACCCTTGCTTGCTGGTCGTGGGGCTGGCGCAAGACCCACACCCTTGTTCTGCGGAGCACGAGACCGTCCATCCAGCGCATCCTTGACCTCCTCCAGCGCGTGCTTCATCTCGCCCTCCTCTGGGCGGAAGGCAGTGCTCTGAGCAGGCACGAAGCTGGGCGACTTGGCAGCAAGCTGCAGCAGCCGTTGCCTCAGCTGCCCGAGATGTGCCTGCAACGATTGCAATCGCACAGATGATGACAATGCAGTCTGTCGACTCAGGTGGTCCAGAGCCTCGTTCAACTGCTTCACTCTCTGCTGGTGAACAGATGCCGTCTGCTCCTGTGCATGCACTCGCTTCTGCACATCTGCCCAGCCTGTCGCAAGAGCAGGAACCATACTGGCATCAGCTTTGAAACGTCGCACGGGCTCACGTATTGGGGTCTGGGTTATCCCGCACCGCACGGGCCCACTTGGCATCGTCTGTCGCTCCCGGAGGCCGTCCGTACTGCTGGGCAGTGCCCGGCTCGACGACATTATAGAAGAAGTACTTGAAGCGACAGTCGGGCGACTGCGAGTTCCATGCCTGCTGGATGGCCTGGATTCGGCTCTCGATGTCCGGCTCCTGCTGTGTGGACATGCCTAATGGCTGCTGAGTAGACGCCATGAGCCCTCCTTGTTGCTGCTGAGGTGCGGCACTCCCAAACAAGCTGCTTCCGCCCTGTGGTGCCACAGAGTTGAACAGACCAGAGGATTGAGGCTGCGCGGCTGATCCGAACAATCCTCCTGGTGCTGGCTTGTTTTGGTTCGCCCCAAACGCACCTCCCGACGTCGACGCATTGCCAAAGAGACCCGACTGCTGCTGGTTAGGCTGTTGAGCTTGAGATCCGAACAACCCTCCACCCGTCGCGCCTGGTTGTTGTTGAGTTGTCGAGCCAAACAAGCCTCCCGCTTGAGGCTGCGATTGCTGCTGAGGTTGCGACCCAAACAGCCCTCCCCCCTGTGCAGGCTGTTGTGATGTCGATCCAAACAGCCCCGTGGACGGCTGCGCTGGCTTCTGTCCAAACAGGCCACCTCCGCTGCCAGCAGTTTGTCCAGCGGTAGTGGATCCGAACAACCCCCCTCCTGCTCCAGACGCAGGCTGCTGGCTACCAAACAACCCAGTGCTCGGCTGGCTCTGCTGGTTCTGTTGCCCCGCCCCAAACAAGCCTCCCGAGGTGTTGTTGCTCTGTGTGTTGCCAAACAGACCGCCGCCTCCGCTTGTGCTGGCGTTGTTGGTTTGACCGAACAAGGAGCTCCCAGCCCCTGGTTGTTGTTGCTGGGTATTGGTCTGCCCGAACCCAGACGTGCTAGCTTGGGGTTGCTGCTGCTGGCCTGCTGCGTCAGTAGCTGTCCTCCACTGTTAGACGCACCAAACAGTGATGGTGCTTGGGTCTGCCCCTGAGCCGGCTGTTGAGATGCACCACCTGGCTGTCAGCGCAATCCTCTGCAGCTCATCTATCAGAGCCATGCACGTACCAAAGGAGAACGCCATGATACTACTTGTGCCCGGCTGGGCAGTTGTTGTTGCTGCGAGGTAGGTCACTCACTCACTGAAGTCATCACAGAAGTCAGAAGCAGCGGTAATTCCGGGATTTGGCCGTGTGGCTGGGGTGGAGGCTGCTTCAATCCATCACCATAACGATTTGGCCACTCACTGAACTCGATCACAAATACAACAACAGCCATCTATCCGTCAGCAACGACATCGATAGCCTGAGGTCGAGTCGCTACAGCTAGGACGATCACAGCACAACCTAAAATTCGGCACGATGTCTGAACCCGCCGCCGAGCCACCGGCTGCACCCCCGGCAGCTGCTCCCGCCGCCCAACCCGAACGCAAGAGTCGATGGGATGCTCCTGCGCCTGACGCCGGCAAGGACGGCGCAGCCTCATCAGATGCGGCAGCCCCGGCACCTGTGTCACAGGCGGACGTTAGCGATGCTGCGGCCAAGGCAGCAGAGATTGCAGCCAAGATCGCTGCTTCGCTCGCTCCTCCTGGGTCGACTGGCCAGGAGATCATCATGCGCGCCAAGAAGGTGGAGGGTGACTACTTCAAGGACATCGAGATCAACGACTTGCGTAATCGTTACGTCCTGACCAAGGGGAACACGCAAAAGCAGGTAAGCTAGTGGCTCTACCTAGGTACTGACGTGAACAGATCGAAGATGAGACTGGATGCTCTATTGAGACGAAGGGTGTGTGGGTGCCGGACAGGACGCGCATGCCACCGGGAGAGATGCCGCTGTACCTGCACATCGTCGCCAAGACACAGGTTGTCCTTGACGCCGCTGTGAGGGAGGTGCAGAAGGTTATCGACGCGGAGATGGGACCTTTGATCGAGGAGAGGACGCTTATTGCGCGTGCCCGTGCTCGCGGTGAGGCGCCTCCCCCTGGAGTTGGTCAGCGCCCGAAATGGCCTGAAGAGAAGCTGTTCATTGGCCTGGAGCCGATGCGTAACTTCAACGTCCGTGCCAAGGTTGTCGGACCAGGCGTGAGTATGCCATGGCTGTCGAAGCTGACTTAGTAGGGTATGTTTGTGAAGTACATCCAGGCGGAGACTGGTGCCCGAGTGCAGATCAAGGGCAGGGGTTCGGGATTCCTCGAGAACGAGACTGGACGGGAGTCTGACGACCCCATGCACATCAGCGTCGTGGCGCCAACAGACGACCAGATCGGACGTGCCCGTGTGCTCGCCGAGGACCTGCTTCTGATCCTTCGCACAGAGTACGAGAAGGCACGCACCGGTGGAGGCCGTGGTGGCGGCGGTGGTGGTGGCGGTGGCTACGACTCGTACGCACAGAGCGGTGTCACCGACCCCTACGCAGGTTACGGCGCGGCGGGAGCTGCTGCACCGGGAGCAGCAGCAGGTGCGGCTCCTGGTGGAGACGACCAGTGGGCACAGTACCTTGCGTACTACGAGCAGATGGGCTACGATGTCAACGACCCACAATGTAAGTCTACCTGTCTGCAGCAGAGCTAACACGCAGTCATCGAATGGCTCAAGGAGCAGCAGGCTCAGCAGGCTGCTGGTGGCGCTGCAGCGCCTGCATGAGGGGATTTGCATGACAGCTGTAGATGTAGTATGATGCATGATATATATAGCTACAGATGTGCAGCGCTCGTCGAGGCAGGCCGGCGTTGAAGATTGCCAGCCTAGTGCACGCCAAGCGTGTCGACGAGCGGCGCGACCAGAGGTCCTCAGTCTAGCACCCGTTTTCTTCACTAATCTCTGGAGGAGCAGAGAGCAGTGTACACACGCGATGCGGTTTGGGGAAGGGAGGGGGGTTAGTATGTAGTAGTTGCAGTTGTGCATTGCGCATGGCTGTGTGGTCGGCGCTGCGCGTCGACGGGACGTATGGTCAAGATGGATGGAGGAACGAAAAAGAAGTCAACGGTCACAGAGATGTAGTGAGTTTGGCAGGATGATACAGGTAGGTGCGATCGTGGAGTCCGCCACGTCATTTCCCCACACTGACTCTTGAGATTTCGAGGCTGTTGTTGCAGACCG
Source organism: Cutaneotrichosporon curvatum (assembly GCA_001600275.1). Taxonomy (NCBI): domain Eukaryota; kingdom Fungi; phylum Basidiomycota; class Tremellomycetes; order Trichosporonales; family Trichosporonaceae; genus Cutaneotrichosporon; species Cutaneotrichosporon curvatum. The sequence goes on along the minus strand of BCJH01000004.1, from coordinate 734,528 downwards.
GCGACCTCGAATCAGTCGACAGCATCGAGCAACGTCGCTCTGATGTCCCCACGCGCCCTCTACCGCACCTACCTGGGGCACTTGCGGCAGATCCCAGACCCACATGTATGGGCTACACTGGTCCCTCATTACCGTGAACTACTTGAGAGATCCAATGCCCGGATACCAGGACACGCCGCTGAGCGAGCCGCGGAGGTGCGTTGCCCTGAAGTTCGACTGACATAAGGAAATGCGGCTCCTGGAAGCAGCGGTAGCTTGCCATTCTCATGCGCTCAAGCGACTCATTGAGAAGTGCTATGGACAAAGAGGACGCGTGAAGTGGGAGCTCGTCAAGAATGTGACCTTGTCCACCCCAATCCCTCCGAGTCGTTGGCCAGCATTCGCTCTGGAAGCTAGTTTAGAGCCTGAAGTCCGCTTCCCGCCTACCACTTATCAACCTGTTCCTCCACCAATACGGCCATTGATCAAGACACCACCAGACCCTCCTGCGCCTGCTCGTGCGAGGTCAGTTGTTCCAATGCCCATGCAACGGCGAACGGCAAAGAACAAGTGGGAGTTCATGTGGACACGAGTTCGGACACCCATCGCGCTCCCAAGCAACGAGGATGGAAGCAGGACAGGGTGGGAGGGTAAAGGTGTTGTCGAGGCCTTCCGGCAACTGGCAGGAGTTGAAGGCGAGGACTCGGTCGAGCGCGTTGCTCTCGAGGGCAGGCAATTACCCACATACGGAAACCTTCCAAGGTCATTGCAGGCGTGCTTTCCCAAACGACCAGTAAAGCACGTCATGCTGGATGTTCCGCGACCCCCAGCTTCGTCGACACGGCGCAATCCTAGTACTTGGGCTGAGGCAACGCCCCTTACTCCGAGGGTACTGCGACGAACCTACCGGCGAGTGTGGGACAGCTTGCCATGGGTGTTGCAGATGAAGAATGGGCACTGGGTGTCTTGCCAGTACTCGGATATGACCAAGCAACCCGCTCCACGCCATGTGCGAGCTACAGCCACGGAGGGCGAGATGAAGTGGCTCGAGGGGTTGTAACATATAATGCATTGCATGATGATCATACATTCTCCAGCTCCCCAGAAGCCGTGATCCAGCCCCGACCGATGGCCCTGACCCGCCCGTCCACAATGGAGCACTTCATAGCCCCACCGCGTGCGCTCTGCTGTGTGGCGTCGAGAGTCACTGCCTCACCAGCGGCAGTGATGCCGGCTGCCTCGATCGCGTCGCGCCCGGCGCCAACGACATAGTACTGTGTCAGCACTGAGTGTGCAGATCCGGTCTGTTGTCAGTTCAAATAGCTCGTCTCGACGTACGACGGGATCCTCGTCGCTCCCTGCGTAGGGAGTAAACACCCTCGAGTTGATCTTCGCCTCATCACCAGTTGCCCCAACTACCTGCGTGAACGTGTTGTAGCCCGGAAGCTTGCGCCCGAGCTCCTCAACGTTCACCTTCAAATTTTTGATGTTGATGCGAGAACTGACACGGAACACTGCGCTCTCGCCGTTGGCATCAGGGTACGTCGCGACCTGCTCGATGTCGGCCACAGTGATGCCGGCTGCACATGCAGCACTATGCCGGAGCTCAGCGTCATGGCTAGGCTGGGCTGGACCACCGAGTGGAAGTGAGAGACCAACGCCGTCACCCTCGCGAGTAGCCAGGAGCGTTCCGCGGTACTTTGACTCGTACTTTATCGTGTTGATTTCGTACAGCTTGAACAAGACCGTCGAGGTCGCCAGTGTGGCATGGCCGCATAGCCGAGATTCCTGGTTTCAGCTCGAGACTAGCCGATCAGTGCTCACCCTGCCTAGGGAGTTGTACCAACGAATCGCATAGTGGTCATTTGAGTCGGAGAGAGGCACAACAAAGGCAGTCATAGGCTGGCTGAAGTCACGACCAAGGGCCGAGTAGTATGCTTCATTGTCAACGCGAGGGTCGTCCTTGTTGGGGAACAGGACGACTGCCGCTTGGTTTCCGCCATGAGGTTCGACGGCAAATGCGTTGACCAGGTAGAAACGAAGCTTGGGCAATGACATGTTGGATAACAAGTTGCGGAATAGAAAGGACGCCATGAGCTATTTCGCTATCTGTGTCAGTGGTCGTCCAGTCGTGATGGTCGGCTGAATCAGCGATGGGATGCGTGCCGACTCGATGCCTGGCGACCGTCTGCTCTCTCTCGCTCGCACCGGCGCGTTATCGATCGAAAATTCGGATATCTCATCCAGGCACTGACTTCTGGGAGTAGCCGAAGCGCCATCGTCCGCAGGCAGCAGCAATGCAGGCATTGGGAGGCTTCAGCTGCTATCGCATGTCTACCTTGCTCGAGGCGAGAAGATAGATATCCAGACAGCAAGTGCATTTGATGGAGATCGACGAAGCAGTGTGTCAACGATCAGCTTTGTATGGTGATCCTCGCCCGCCAAGCTAGCAACATGGCGTGACGTCATGGCCGCGCGTCGGGACTGCTGGCCATCAGCGGCGCCAGCCTAAGCGGCATGCGGTACAATCTGGCGCACTGATTTGCACAGCTCGCTCAACGTCTCACAATCTCAACGTTACTCTTCAACTCACATCACAATGGTCAACGGCTCAGATATCATCCTCGCAGTTGTTGCGATCATCTTCCCGCCCGCTGCGGTGGCAATGATGACAGGTTGCTCATGCGATCTGCTTATCAACCTCGCGCTCACCCTCCTGGTGAGTATCTGGCTTATCTGTGACTCGATGTGCATTACTGACAGCAGGGCTACTTCCCGTGTGTTACCTCTAACTAAGCGGTACTAACAGCAGTGGCCACATTCACGCCTTCTGGATTCTTTGGAAGAAGGTGAGTCTTGAGTTTCGACTGCCGAGGGTGGCAAAAAGATCGCTGTCGGAGTGCGAACGGACGCTGACTGCAGATTCGGGCAGAGGAAGTGTACGGACCGCAAGGTTACGTTTACCTCGGCAACGGGGAGTACGTTGGCAGCAGCGGTGCCCGTGAGTTGCAGACTGTGTCCTTCGCTGATAGCAGCCCCTCCACCACACTACGCCCAGCAGCCAAACTACGGCTCGACCCGCTAAGCATCGGTGGCGGCTGGCGTCGAACATCGGTTCACGCCATGGATTTACCCCTGCTGAGGGGTGTCTGAAGATGAAGTAGTTACAGACTGATAAGGATACATTTGCTGGCCGTGTTGGAGACTCTTATGGTGGTGCTGACGACTTCTGATGGTGGTGCTGACGACTTGACGTGACAGACCCAATGATCCGTTCTCGCTTGACTACATTCACCCCTCATGCTAGTGTTGCAGGTGCAATATCACACCTTCCAGCCTCTTTATGTACAGCAGCGGACCACACCTATATCTTCCTTGGATCCATAAACCGCCATCCCAGGTCTGAACTTTCAGCCGACCAGTCGCTTTCCAGTCGGCCGGTTCGTTTTCCGAACCCTGGCATGCTCTCGCTTCGCATCTCAATACTCTCCGATGAAAATCATCACGCGCTCATCTTTCGAAGACCAGCAAAAACGGACTGTCAGAAAAGCAAAAAGACAAAGGTGCCTGTGGGATTTGAACCCACGCGGGCGAACCCAAATGATAACTGAACGATAGTAATTCTAATCATTCTCCTTAACCACTCGGACAAAGCACCTTGATGAAATTCGCATTGCGGCTTCGGACTGTGGTCGGAACGTGTCGTACCCGCGCGTATAGTAGGCCTATATGCATGCATGACAAGTAGTACTGTGCGCTGCAGTATCCTGACCATAACGTGCTGTCGTTGTTCGTTCTATAAGGTGCTGGAAAACATATTGGCATCGGTGAAGAGTACGACCACTGTTATAGATGTTTGGAGATGTCATCGTGCAGAAGTGATTGGGGAGGTATGATCGTCACCTGCGCTCATAGCTTTTCACACGCATAACATTGTGTCCCAGCCCTACTGTCATCTGTTATAGTAATGTCGCGGGCAACATTGAGCACACCGGTAGCTCGTAGAAAAGTTCTCCAAAAATGACCCAAAATCATACCATTAATCCCCTCGACCTCAACTTCGCCATCCTCCTCGGCCTCAGAGCCCCGACCCTCTCCAGCTCCTCCATCAGGGCCTTCTCCTTCTCCTCAGCCTCAGCATGAGCCTCCGCCCGCGCCTTGAGCTTATCCCTCGCCACAAGCCTCGACCGCGTGCGCTTGTGCTTCGGGCCATTCTTCGGGACGAAATTGCCACTCTCGAAAAAGCTAGGCAGTGGCGGACGGGTCCGTGGCTGCCTCTTGTCTGGTGATCGTGTCGCCGGAGTACGCGCTCGCCGCCTCGATGTCAAACTGCTCAAGCTGCGCAGTGACCGTGCGGAAGTGAACCTCATTTGGGAGAAAATCGAACGAGCGGGGGATGATGCGCACGGGCTTTGATTCTCGATGTTCTGCTTAGGCGTCGGGGTGCCGAAGGTCACGTTGGCAGTGGCGTGCTCCTTTCGTGGAGTGGAGGCTGCAAACTTGACTGAGCCAGGTGTGACTGGTGCCCGTGACGCTGTGCAGACTTGAACTGTCTCGATACTGTCCCGAGATGTATCGCACGAGGAGAGGTTACCGCTGTCCGAGCCAGTACACGACGGCGCAGTAAGCGTGATATCAGATATGTCTGGGTTGAACGTGTCCATCGACGTATCGCCATCGTCCATAGTCAACCCGCTGATGTCCGCCTCAACGCCCGGGTCGACCTCGCTGATGTTCGAGAGCCCCTCCCAGGCCAGGCAGATCGAGCTTGGCCGCGCAGCCTGAGACCCATAGAAGGACGTATACTCAATGTCCGAGGCGTAGCCCGACTCGCCGTCCCAGCTTGGCGTGGGCGTTCGGAGCACCTCCGTCTCGCCTAGCCACTCGGAGACCATATCGACCATCATGTGTGGGGTATGGTTACCTTCCTCGTCGATGGAGATCCAGTCGTCCCAGTCCTCGCTTAGGTCTTGTACCCTCGGCACGTAGGCTGGCTGCCGGGGTGCCAATGGCGGGCGGCGGGCTGCTATCAGGGGGAGCAGGCGGGTCCACGCACCTGTAACCATCCGTAGCGTTATCGGTACGTGGTTTGAGCTGACCATGTTGAGGCGGGCTGCTGGGTCATGAAGGAGGGACAAGCAGTAAGACAATCACAGATATATGAGCAGCACAGCGGGGCGTGTGTTTATCTGGAGCGAGACGTCACGAGAGGGCCGTGCAGCGTGCAGAAGGAGTTTGACCGGCACCGGGTCGTTGTGTGTACCACTCGGGCCCGGATCTGAATCTGCATCACTGCGGTCGCATGCTAGTCTTCGCGTAGGAATGTGGACCGCACAGAGCTGAGACAATGACTCGCATGGCGCGAAGTATGTCATGGGCAGCATAAGTATACTACCTGCCAGTGGTGTAGAGTGGAGCAACTACTACCAGAACATGGAATGATGCGCAATCGGTTCAGCACGTACCGTCCTGCGTATGTGAGGACCGAGTTGCGCGAGCGAGTGCACGCACACACTCGTGGCGCTTGTCGTTTCGGGTTTCGTCCGTCAGCCACTCAGCCCCAGCGCCGATGTACGCCCTCACACGACCACTTCCGGAGCGCTGGTGTACCACAGATGCAGGTGGCTATGCTACATTGCATGCATGTTATCGCGAAATGTTGTAGCTTGTCTACTGGTGCCACGAGTTCAGCACCCGGAACACGAGCAAGGCAAAAGCACTAGCACCCGCGTACACGTAGTTGCGCTGCTCCCTCGCCATCATGGTGAGGAAAGGGTACGGGAACTTGCCGTTGATGCTGGCACAGTGCTCCACCCACAGGCTGTATCCTGCGCCGAAGAGCACCGCGACAACGGGGGCCGTCCGGGTCGATGTAGGGGGGTAGTACTTGCGCTCGAGGAGGAAGAAGTCTGGGGAGTTAGAGGAGGTGAGACCTGCCACATACCGATGACGAGCGCGATCGCGGGGACGGCATGCAGGCCCAAGTCCATCCACAAGGGGAGGAAGATGAGCGGCGCGGCGAGGAGAGGGTCGTCTGGGCTAGGGATGAAGTTCGGGTTGGGAGGGACCATGAGTTCTGGCTGGGCGATGATGATCGGCCACTGCTGTCAGCACACTGGTAATGAGGCCATGACTTACGTAGATCGATGAGATGGTGATTTCCACTGGCATGGCGGCGAGGGCAAGTACCCGCTTGATCGAATGCACCGCTGCTATCAGCTCACGCGACCAATCCGTACCCACGCCTACTTGGGACAATATCATTCAGCGCGCTCAGTAACATAGTAACGACAGTGAGGAGCATGCCCAGGACGGTGAGGTACTGCCAGTCGCCGCCGTACTGCCGTCAGTTATGGTCGCGTGAGCATGCACTCACCTGCAGCAGCGTGATCTTGCCCATGACGCTCGCGATCGAGACGTACGAGTACAGCATCATGCCGGCGGCAGTCGTGTGGAACAGGAACTTGCCCAGCTGGGCTGGTGCCAGCTGGACGTCCTGTTGGGCCGTGGTCGCGCGAGCAGTTCGTGAGCTAGCCACCATGTCTGACTGTCTAAGAGGGAGTAGTCGATGGAGTGTGCAACAGAGATACCTCGGTGTCTTTGTACCATTTGGTGCGTGAATCTCGGGCGCCGACGTTAGTCGCCGGTGTGTGGTGCTGACGGCCGGTATTTCCGGTTGACCGCCGGGTATGACGTCCGTTGTGGGTTGCCCGTCGGCTGTCGCGCGTTTCAAGCCACGACCACGACAACGTGTAGCTGACCTTTCGTACGTGCCAGCCAGCTTGTTTTGACTGCCTAGACCGGCTAGGTGGTCGCGATCTGTCGCACTGACACACTTTGGCTAAGTCATTAAGCGGAATCGCACGTTTATTTATGTTGCTTCCTGACTATCACTTCTCTCTGATCTCAACTGCCACTTACACTTCTGACACTCCTCCCGTTGCCACCAGAAGCAAGAAGCAAACATGGTCGACATGTAGGTGATCTGCAAAGAACCACCCCTGACGCCCAGCTCGTCTCTCTTCACCACGCCCGGCTACAACATCAGCTACCACCTTCTGATCCCCGTGTTCATCCAGGCGATGGCCGCGGGCATCAGAGGTGATACCATCGCCCTCGGATACCCGGACAACGTGTGTCCCCGTACCGTGATTGAGCGGATGGAGAAGGACGGCAAGATCAAGCCGGCTGTGATTGACAGGCTGCGCCGGAAGGAGTCTGCGCATTTGAACTGCATCGAGGCGCTGCCTAGCATCATCGGAGCCGTTGTGAGTAGGAAATTTTGACCTGCGTTGCGTGTTGTCTACGCGGAGGTTGGCATTTGCTTACGACAGGTTGCTGGCAACACTGCTGGCCTGGGCGCGAAGTACATGAACACCATGGTGCTGACCTACCTCGTGGTCAGGACGCTGTACAGTGGGACGATGCTGGTGGCGGACGCTGACACCAGTCTACCTGTACATCAAGACTACGAAGCAGAGCAAGAGCTGGTTCCGATCCATCGCATGGTGGACCTGCAACCTCTGCTTCCTCGTCACCTTCTGGAAGGCAGGCAACAGGATCAACCTGACGCTGCAGTAGAAGTGGACAGCTCCCTGATCCACGTGAAAAGATGTATATGATTGCCAAGATACCGGCCCCCCTGCCCGACCAGGGTCATGTCTGCATGCTCTACTGATCACTCTAGCGTCACTGTCATCTCCCATCCCGGCTGCATGAGGTATCCTGTCAGCGGCTTAACCGACGCCTCTGCCTGTTCCCGTGACGCAAAGGTTGCGCGGAAGTTCTTGGCTCCAGAGTTCGGCTTAGGATGCGACGATGGCAATGGTGCTGATGGGGAGAGCTGTGTTGCCTTGGAAAAGCCGGGATATCTGCTGTCAGCGGCTCTCCTGGGAAGAAAACAGAACAAAGTCCTTTGCTTTCGGTTCACTCACTGAGAAAACAATGCTCCCATAATCTCCTCATTGCACTCCGCTGGGAGGTTGGAGCAGATAACACTTGTCGACACTGATCCATTGACTGAAGTCAGCGACAGAGCACGGATAGACTAGCATCTCCCTGCCCACGGCCAGCACCAAGTTGGCGTTCACTAGCCAGCTGGCCGCGCCATACGGTCCTGCTGGCAGCGGCCAGAAGGTCCAGCGACCTCCTCCCACGCCGACCTATTGCACCCCGCGCTATAAACAACTCACCATCCTCGTCATCCTCCATCTCGATCTCCATGTCATCCTCGTCCTCCTGCTTGACCCTCTTCGCTGGCGGCTGGTCCCCATCCTCGGCTTTCCTCTTCACATCGCTCTCTGCCGCCTCGCGGTCGCGTTCCAATGCCTCGTACTCGTCCTGCGCGCGTGACACCACCATCCGTGCTGCCTCGACCGCCGCTGCCTCCTTGCTCATGCCGGGGTTATTCCTCGACAGAGTCGCATTGCTCTCCGTCCTGGAATATGATATGCGCAAGCTTCGTCCGTAGAACTTTTCGTCTTGCAAGCCGCGGTACGCTGCTGTTGCTGCTGCCTGCTCCTCGAACACAACAAATGCAACGCCGCGTCCTCCTCCGTGCTTCTTCGCAACGATGTCAAGGCTGCAGCGGTGATTAGCAAGAGGCCATTTGACGAGCGTATGAGCTACTTACATCCTGCCGTAGGGTGTAAACAGCGCGTACAGCTGTGACCTGAGTTCTGGCTTTTTCGTTTTGGTCTCGAGGTTGCCGACCACCAGTGTGGGAGATGGCGTCTGGAACGCCTTGGTCGCCATCGTGGGTCGGATGCGCGAGTGTCGTGTCGGAGTGAGAGTGCAGGCTGTCGGCAACCCGGTCACAGCTTCAGCTCGGCTCTAAGAATGTCTAGTTGAGTGGTATCGATGGACCTTGCTGCATGCTGTATTGCATGCTTTCGAAGTCAGAGCCATCACCACCACGTGGATAACGTTATCTGGTCCTTCCCGATAAAGGAGGATCAATATTTCTGCCATTCCGTGCCTGGATTTGACCGATTTCCTGGGGTTCATATCCTCTGTCGTAACCTGAACTGCTGGAAATTGTGATGTGCACCGAGATCCCGAGAGAGATGCGATGGCTTTCCGAGACGCGAGAGAGGCGTTTGTTAGTCTGATCCATGCGGCCGGACGAACGCATGCATGCGATTTGTGCGAGGCTGAAGAGGAGCATGCATACCCTGGACACGTCAACGATCGCAGACAGGAGCGGTCCTGCATGAGCGTGTTGCCTGCGGTGCTCCGGAAACGCGGGTAGAGTGATGGTGTAGCCCAGCCAGCAAGCCCTGTTCTGTTGCCCGACAGCACGACACCGCAAACCATACCTCGATCCCGCACAAGCGAATTGAGAGCGTCGTCTTGGTCAAAAGGCTGATCGACCTGCCGCCGCCGACGCCTCCTCCGCCGCAGCTGCCGCCGAGCTCGACCTTGGGTTTCGCCTCTTTCACTTCAACTACTCCTTCACTCTTTGTCGACAGACCAAAACCGCATCAAAGACTTGGCGGGTTCTCAGCAATCGCCGTTGAACATCGTGCTGTTAGGCTCATTGCGATTGCACGTCTCGCCAGGTCGCTTGTCACCACCACACGTGTATTGAGCCGAAAAAGTCTAGCGGCCGGCTACACCACGCTGCACGCCCCTGCGCTGCTACAGCTTGCTTGCTTGCTTCGCGTACGACTATACCTCGACGCTCGCTCTGGAACACATCCATTCGTAACGTAAGACTATCTATCCATTGCATTTCAACATCAACTCCATCTTCCCCATCAGAAACTACACGACCACAGGCTCGGCATCACGACGACGACACTCCCCATCACTGGACGATTCGCGTCTCTCAACAGCACGCCCAGCGCGTGCCCCATCCCCCATCCCCTCCTTTCCACCTCCGCTCTCTCATCAAGTCGTGGTCGCCAGCTACGATGTCATCATATCTCCCACCGGCTCTCAGGCCGTGGGTCACTCTCTCGTACGGCGAGCCAACGTCCAACGGCTGGCAGTACGGCAAGGGTCTTGACGATATCAAGTTTGTCATCTTCTGCACGGTGGGCTGGACCCTCCTGCGACATGTGATCATGGTGCGGGTGTTTGGCCCGCTGGCACACGCCATTATACCCCTCGAGGATGTCCCCAAGACAGGATCACCAGCTGAGCAGCGGCTCGCAACACGGCAAGCAGCACGACGGAGGCAGCACAACGGCGTCCGGTTCGCAGAGCAGGCGTGGGGGATGCTCTACTGCTCCGTGTTCTGGGGTCTTGGTTTGGTGAGTCGAGCTGCTGTGGAGCTGCGCGGTGGGCGTGTAGGCATTCTTCGTGCGCCTTGCGATGATCAGAAGCAAGCGGGCATCAACCCCCGAGGATGCCTGATACGCGATCCGTGCAGCTGGCTCCCACCCGTCCCGGCTGGCATGCCGCCGTCGCTAACCACAGACCATCCTGTCCCGCACGCCAGATGCGTTCTCTCCAGAGCAGATCTGGGGCACATACCCCGTCACCCCCATCCCCGGCCTCACCAAGTTCTACTACCTCGCCCAGCTCGGTTGGTGGTTCCACCAGGTGTATGTCATCAACACCGAGAAGCCGCGCAAGGACCACTGGCAGATGTTCGGACATCACATCCTGTCCATCTCGCTCATCTCTGGATCCTACCTCGCAAACTACACCCGGGTGGGCGTCATCGTCCACTCGCTCATGGACTGCTGCGACATCTTCCTCCCAGTACGTTACTGACACACGCCGTACACCGCTGATCTCAGCTCGCCAAGCTCCTCCGCTACGTGCAATGGAGGCAAGCATGCGACGCCGCGTTCGTTGTCTTTCTCATCACCTGGGTGATCACCCGGCAAGTCGGCCTCTTCCTCGTCATCAAGAGCGCGTACGTCCAGGTACCCAAGTTTATCGAGTTCAAGTGGGCCCCCGAGGAGAACCACTACCTCACCCCCGCGATCTACTACGGCTTCGTGGGCATGCTCACGATCCTCCTCGTGCTCTGCACGGTGTGGTTCTACATGGCCATCATGGTTGCGGTCCGCGTCGTCCGCGGCCAGGGTGCGGAGGACTCGCGCTCCGACTCGGAAGAGGACGACGAGATCAGTGTCGACGGAGATGGGAACGGCACGGAGAGGGACGGGAGCTCGTGGTCCGCCCCCAGCTCGGGGAGGAGTACGCCCAACGGCGCAGCCACAGGGAACGGGTATACCACTGCCCGTGTCAATGGCAACGGGGTGCGGCGTAGGCAGTAGAGAGATAGACGATTAGAGGCATGTATATCCTCCTAGCAGCGGTGGTGGACTATGGACGGGCGAGAGGTGGGCAGGAGTGGCCTGCCAGCTTGGTACAGCCGGCGACTATGTATGGCCAAGCAGCTAGACCTGGAACTGCTCTGTGAGGTGGGTGACAGCGGCGCGCATCTGCGTTATGTACTCGACGAGGCACTGCGCCATCTCCTCTAGCCGTTAGTCCGGCCTCGCAACGCGCACCATGCCCGGCTTCCTCCGTCTGAATGCTGTTCACGAGCGTCTCGAGCTTCTCGCGGGTTTCCTCGTTCCGCGCCCAGAGGATCTCCGAGGTGTCAAGGATGAGCCGGAATCTGCGTCAACTGCGGTAGGGGAGCCATACGCACGCATCGTCGAGGACGGCGTTGGAGAATGCTGCAACGTGAGAGTGTTCCTCGATGGTAGTGTGTACGAAGGAAGGAAGGAAGGTCATGTCATGGTGAGCGACGTACCTTCGATCTTCGCGGCCATGTCTTTCTGCAGCGAACTCCACTTGTCCAGGAGGGCATCGATGTCGTACTTTGCGATCTGCATCAGCCGCATCGACATGGCAGTGTACAGGCTCAGCAGGGTTGAAGTCAAGGCGGCCCTTGATAGAGATATGCTTGGATTCGGCAACACCGTTGTGGTTGTCCTTGGGTAGGTGAGTATTGGGCGCATCGGATCCTTCCTTGACGGTGTCGTTGTCCTTCTCGATAGTCTGATCGTCCTCATTGGCGAAGCGATGGTCTTCTTCGCCATCCTGATTGTCTTCGTCTTCAATGTGGTCGTTTTCCTCACCGTTGTGGGTACCTTCCTCGCCTATGTGGGTACCTTCCTTGTTAATCTGGTCATCTTCCTCGACCATATTGTCATCTTCCTCCACCTCCTCGATGCGGGCCTCCTCGGCAACCTTGTGAGGAGAGCGGGAGTTGTACGAGGTGGGAGAGGAGATGGGCTGAGGCATGAACAGAGGGGGTTGGCCCTGCGAGGGAAGGCCGAAGTGGTTGTGGGAGGCGTCGTCGAAGAATACGTCGAAGTTGTCCCCTCCGATGGCGAACTCGTTGTCTAGGTCCATGGTAGTCGAGTGCAAGTATGCGCGAGGAGATACGAGTGCGGAGGTGAGTTGTGAGTGCTATCAGCGATGTGAGCGTAGTGTGACCTGGTGAGAGAAAGTGTAGTAAGAGAAAGTGTGGTCGAGGATAAGCTCTGACTTTTGAGGGTGGAAAGTGAGGAAGGCGAGGAGGGTTGAGAAGGTGCAGAATGTCAGCTCGATGCTCTGGAGAGAAGGTGAGTCAGCTTTCTCCCTCCCGGACCCCACATCCCTTCCAGACCCAGATAATGCAAGCAAGTGCCTCCGGCGCACCCCGCGCCCACTCCCAACCCTCAGACTGTATGCTATCCATGCACGCCCTCCCACGTCTAGTCGATGAGATACTTGCGCTTGAAGAACGAGCGCAGATGCAGCAGCTGCCAAACGCCCAAAGCAAAGATGCCAGCAATGATGGCAATCGAGAACCACTTGACGCGTGCGTTGGTGCTCTCGTTCGTGTCGCGCATGCGCATTTCGCGCGACTGGAGGTAGGCCATCTCGTCCACGATCTCCTTGACAACCGCCTCGAGCTTGCGCATCTCAACCTCCAGGAGGGAGAGGGACTCCTGGTTCGCAATCGCGCTGGAGTTAGACAGCGCTTTCAAGCAGCAACTTACTTGTAGTCCACAGCGTTGGCGCCGATGTCAATGTCCAGGTCGACCTGGCGGGAGTTCTGTCCGCCGGTTTCTGCTGTCAGCTCCGGTGGGCACACGACTTACTTCCTCCCACGAGCTCGATGGTGAAGCACACACCGACGTCCGCAGAGTCATGTGTAGTGAATGCCATACGGTACTCGCCGCTCACGTCCTGCGAGAGTCAGCACCTTGCGCGGAAGCGGCCTACCTTCTTGGACTGGTACACCCGGCCGTGTTCTGACCCGTCGATAGCCTCCACGTTGACACGCATGCCGGTCGCGGGGGGCACATTGGAAGTGACGACCACAAGGGTGTCTCGTGGGACAAAGTTCCATACGCTGCAGGTCAGCAGAGTCATGGCGAGGTCCATCAACTCACCAGTCTGTACCATCAAGTCGCCAACAAGCAAGAGCGAGAAAGCACGTCAGTAACGGCAAACGAGCGGCACGTCAACCACGTCGACGTACATGGGGCAGAAGATCCTGGCTCGGCAATCAAGTCAAACTTGAGAGCTTGTGCTGGCGCAAAGAACGACAGCACCAGAGCCACGACTGAAAGCAATGTTGTTGGGCGAAGCATGGCCGCTGTGTCCACTCGCTAGACAGGTCCTCGCGAGGTAAGGTAGAAAGAAGTCTCGCGCTCTGCGCGTCTTTTCCAGTGTCGTGAATGCGGTCGTGCCCTGTACCGCAAGCGCAAGGTCGTAGCTGCCTCGTGTGGTGTGTGATGAGAAATATCGGGCTGCTCGAGACGCCAGCTGCTCGCCACGTCCACGGCGCGTGCATCGTAGCCGTGACAGGACAGTGCACGCAGTGACGGAACACGGTCACGTGACCAGCAATGTCGCGCCAGGAACCGCACCTGCATATCTATAGCGTACATAGCGTGCCTCTTCTGCTCCCGCTATCACTATTCCGTCCTGGTCGCCGATTGACGTGCTCCCCGACACCGACAACAAATCTCGACTCGCTCGTCAGCTCAGTCTACTGCTTCACACTCTTTGGAACAACAAAAGGCGTTCAGACCCGCCATCAAAACCCAAGGTCTGGCTGTATGGCAGCAAGACTTCGCACACTCTCCTCTCGTCTATCTCCTCTCCTGCGCCAGCTGCAACGGCCAACTATCGCCCCGAGCCCTCTATCGCGCCGCTTGCCTCCCGCCATGTCCGCTGCCGCGTCTACGTCGATGCCCGTCTGGGTCCAACCTGTCAAGGAGGTTGAGGAGCCTGTCCTCCGTGTCTACAACTCCCTCACGCGCTCCAAGGACGTGTTCGTGCCCAAGAGCGGCCGCCATGTCGACTGGTACAACTGTGGACCGACAGTCTACGATGCGTCGCACATGGGACACGCACGGTGAGCTACGCGCACTTATGGCTGCTGACAGCCAAGCAACTACCTGACTCAAGATATTGTCCGCCGTATCCTCCGTGACTACTTTGGCTACGACGTCAACTTTGTCATGAACGTCACAGACATCGACGACAAGGTTCGCGCTGCGCCTCGGTCTGCCTCTGACATTGCAGATCATCATGCGCGCTCGTGAATCTTATCTCCTTGACCAGACTGTGGAGAAGAACAAGCAGCTCACCCCGGAACTCGCCTCTACTGCTCGCAAGGCCTTTGCAGCGTACCTGCCGAAGCTCGTGAAGGCGCTCCCATCGCCTGTCGAGTCGCCATCAGATGACCCACTCGAGTACTTTACCGCCATTGCGAAGCGCTACGAGTCCGATGCTGCCTTTGCACAGGCCGCCCGCGACAAGGAGGAAAAGTTTGGCATGTACATCGCCGGCCTGACCAAGGCCCGTGATGCTATTGTCGACGCTGAGCAGCGCACCGCTAACGGGCCGGCCGAGGGCGACGTGAAGGCGTTCGTCGACGCCACTTCAGACGTCCTCGGGCCGTACCTGGGCGACACTTTGGGTGACACCATCGAGGACCCCCGCACTGTCAGCCGCAACCTGGCCGCATTCTGGGAGGGCAAATACTTTGAGGACATGGCACGGCTGCGCATCTTGCCGCCCGACACTGTCACCCGTGTGTCCGAGTACATTCCCGAGAATGTTGCGTTCATCGAGCGCATCATCGAGAACGGTTTTGCATACGAGGCCGAGGGCAGCGTTTACTTTGACGTGAACAAGTTTGAGGGTTCTGAAGGCGATGGCTTCCGTCACGAGTACGCCAAGCTCCAGCCCAGCAGCAAGGGCAACAAGAAGCTTTTGGACGAGGGAGAGGGTGCGCTCATCGGCAACAAGGGTAAGCGCCAGGCTTCCGACTTTGCACTGTGGAAGGCGAGGTCAAAACCGGGAGAGCCGAGCTGGCCGTCACCGTGGGGTGAGGGTCGCCCCGGATGGCACATTGAGTGCTCCGTCATGGCCTCTGCGATCCTCGGCAAGGGCATGGACATCCACTCTGGTGGAGTCGACCTCATGTTCCCCCACCACGACAACGAGCTTGCCCAGTCGGAGGCATACCACGGCTGCCAGCAGTGGGTCAACTACTTCCTTCACACTGGCCACCTCCACATTGAGGGTTTGAAGATGAGCAAGTCTCTGAAGAACTTTATCTCCATCGACGACGCCTTGAGGGATTACACTCCTCGCCAGTTGCGCATGGCGTTCATGCTGCAAACGTGGAACAGCAAGATGGACTTCCGGAAAGACCTGGTGGCGGACGTCAAGACCAAGGAGGAGACGTTTGACAACTTCTTCACCAACGTCAAGGCACGCGTCAGCGAGGCCGCCGCCCGTGCCCAGGAGAGCGACGGCAAGCACCACTACGATGACTTGGAACGCGCACTCATGACCGACCTGTACAAGGCGCAGCACCAGTTCCGTGTCGCCCTTTGCGACTCTTTCAACACGCCCGTTGCGCTGAATGTCCTGCTCGACCTGATCAACAAGGTCAACGTCTACTTCTCGGCCCGCGGGCGCGAGTACAACATCCAGCCGGTGCAGGTCGTTGCACAGTGGATCACGCGGATGCTCAAGATGTTCGGTCTTGGAGAGGGTGCTGCCGTTGCGGATGCCACTGCAATTGGATGGGGCAAGGAGGGTGACGCTGCTGGTGCGGGAGAACTCGATGCCCAGCTCGACAAATACATCCGTGCGATTGCGTCCTTCCGCGATGACATCCGCAAGCTTGCCATTGCCAACGCGCCCGCAAAGGACATTCTTGCGCTCTGCGACACTTTCCGTGACAACGAGCTTGCGAACATCGGTGTCCAGCTTGAGGATGGCCAGGGTGCCGACGGAGGGGCGTTGTACAAGCTTGTCGACCCGGCTGTGCTCATCCGCGCACGGGAGGAGAAGGCCCAGATTGCTGCCGACAAGGCAGCAAAGAAGGCTGCCAATGCCGCTGCCGCGGAGAAGAAGCGCCTGGAGGAGCTGGAGAAGGGCCGCGTTCCCCCACACATGATGTTCAAGCCTCCACAGGTCGCTGACAACCTGTACTCCCAGTGGGACCAGTTCGGTCTGCCCACGCACGATGGCGAGGGTCAGGAGATTAGCAAGAGCTTGGGCAAGAAGCTGGCCAAGGAGCAGAAGCAGCAAGAACGGTTGCATGAGAAGTTCAAGCAGTGGGAGGCTCAGCAGTAGGGTAGTGGGTAGCATTATGCATTGTGCTTGCATTGTTGAGCGTGACAGGTGTACCAGTGCGCATGAGTAATTGGGCTAGTAGTGTCGCCAGTACCCAACCCGTGCGGACATTGTGTGATGGGGATGCTCTGTGCGCGTGACGCTAAGACGAAGGGCAATCGATCTCGGTGTGAACTGAGCTGCAGTTCCCCGTTTCAACAACGCGACAGGCGTTCACCAGATCACCAGCAATAACGCCTGACATAGCAGCTCAGCTCCACATGAAACAGGATCATGGGAGCTGTAGTCAATGAGAAGCATGCTTCTGCAATGTGTTTTTGTAACGCGATCGCCGTCGGACAGAGTAGCGCTGGGGCAAGGATGTGGCACGACGCCCATCACTCGGCGAGCCTTATAGCGGGCACGGACGTCATGTGGCTGCTTCTAAGCTGCCTTCACACACAGATCGAGATGCTAAAACTCAGTAACACAGTTCGCCAGCGGTTCATGTCATCTGTCGCTCTGTGCTCACGATTCTCCCCTTCAGGCAGTCGTCGATGACGATGGGGAAGCGATAGCATCTACAGCATATAATATGACGCCTGTGTCGTGTTCAGCATACTCATCCACTACCCTGATACACTCTCTACAAGCTCTAACTGCCTCTCACCACCTCATATCATCACAACATGGCTCACAACCGCAATCTCTCCAAGGTCTCCCTCAACAAGGACCACCCATTCGCCAAGGCGGCCGAGTACGCTCACGTTCACAACCTGGAGGGCCACCGTGTTCAGATTTCCGATGACTATGTCAACCCTCTAGCCAGGGCGGCTCCTTCCCCTGTGCAGAGGTTTACAACGACCGCAAGGCTATGCCAGCCAACGCTCGCCAGATCCCCACCGCAGCAGGATCCACACCATCTCGCGCCATGCGCTCGCCTCCAAGCACACCCCCGATGTCACGCGCACGCGAGTCTGCCTTCTCCGCTTCCGAGTACAAGGCCGGTGGTCGTCCAAACTCTGCCTCGCCCCCTACCCCCACCCACGTCAAGCGCCAGGGCCGTATCGTCCCCGCCTCAGACTTTGGCGCGCTCCACTCGCACATGCAGACAGAGGAGCGCTTCGGCTCCAACTCGTCGACTGTGTCCTCTGCGCCTTCGCTTGCCTCCAACTGGCCTCCCTCGCCCTCGTCCACTCTGTGTGACAAGGAGGACGCCTTCTTCGACCCATGCGAGTGGACCTGCGAGCGCAACTGCGAGCACAAGGCCGAGGCGAAGCGCGAGGCGAAGCGCAAGGCCAAGGGACTGTCTGGTTGCCAGCACCAGAAGGACGACGAAGCGAGGAAGTCCCGCCGCGGCCTCTTTGGGGGTCTCTTTGGCCCCAAGGTCCTCAAGCTCACCGAGGTTGACGAGTTCACTGCCGAGGACCACGTTCACATGGTTTCCGAGCTGCGCGAGATGGGTGTGCTGTAGTCATAAGTAGTGTTAATTTAGGGATAGTTAGTGATAACGGGATATTGTAGCTTATAGTCGTCATGCCATTTGGGTCGTGAAACACAAACTGCGAATGGACGGGAAGTCACTCATCGATGATGATGATGTTGATGCTGTTGTCAACCTCACCGCTGGATGCTCTGGACGTCGCGTAACTGGCATTCCGGCGGCCGCCCATCGGAGGAAGGCGAGGAAGGCGAGTCTGGGTGGAGGCAGAATGGCTAGAATGGGCGACCTTTAGCCGTGCCATTATTGGCCGTCGCGACCAGGTGCCACACTGCCGGCGTTCCAATTACTTCCGCCCTCGTTGGCCCGCTCGCTCAGTTGGGTGATGCCTGCTCCTCGACGTCGTCGGAACTGCCTAGCTCGCTCCCATACTCGTCCTCGGACTCACCCCTCTCCACCCACGACGCCTCCCCCGCGACACACGCCATGATTCCAAGGCTCGCGGCTTCTCGCGCACTTCGCGCCCCCTCCTCAGCACGAGGTAGGTACTCGCCTTGGAGGACACCTGGCCACTTGAACCTCGGAACACACACTCACATCGCAGGAGCGCGCCTCTTCTCCTCGACCCGCGCAGTTCACCAAGCACCGGACATCACGCTTACCATCGACGGCAAGGAGGTCACTGTCCCGGCAGGTGCGTACTGCGTGCACGCTTGGAAGGAGGAGATCGCTGACAGCTCGTAGGAACTGCTCTTATCCAGGCATGTGTGAGTAACATTGGTGGCACTGCGAACAGGAACCGATGCTGACATTGACAGGAAGCTGCGTACGTTTCTGATTGTGAAATATGAGTGACTATGCTGACCGTTTCAGAGGTGCCAACGTTCCGCGATTGTGAGTCATGCCATGCCGGCGAACACCCCGGCTCGAGACCTTGCTAACTTTCAGCTGTTACCACGACCGGCTAGCCATCGCTGGTAACTGCCGTATGTGTCTTGTCGAGATCGAGCGCGCACCGAAGCCCATTGCCTCGTGCGCGCAGCCCGCCATGCCCGGACAGAAGGTCTTCACCAACACCCCCAAGGTCCACAAGGCTCGTGAGGGTGTCATGGAGTTCCTCCTGTCCAACCACCCCCTCGACTGCCCCATTTGCGACCAGGGTGGTGAGTGCGACCTCCAGGACCAGTCGATGCGTTACGGCTCGGACCGCACCCGTTTCCACGAGATTGCCGGCAAGCGTGCCGTTGAGAACAAGAACTTTGGCCCCCTCGTCAAGACCTCGATGAATCGCTGCATTCAGTGCACCCGTTGTGTGCGTTTCGCGAACGACGTCGCCGGTGTTGAGGACCTCGGAACCTCGGGCCGTGGAAACGACCTCCAGATTGGCATGTACATCGAGAAGACCCTCAACTCGGAGATGTCTGGTAACATTGTCGACCTGTGCCCCGTCGGTGCCCTTACCTCGAAGCCTTACGAGTTCCAGGCGCGTCCTTGGGAGCTGAAGAAGACCGAGAGCGTCGACGTCCTCGACGCCATCGGCTCCAACATCCGTGTCGACTCGCGTGGTGTTCAGGTCATGCGCATCCAGCCGAGGTTGAACGAGGATGTTAACGAGGAGTGGATCAACGACAAGACTCGTTACGCGTACGACGGTCTGCGCTACCAGCGTCTCACTACGCCTCTCGTCCGCGAGGGCGACCGCTTCGTTCCGGCGACCTGGGAGCACGCGCTCGAGACCATCCGTATGGGTCTGGAGAAGTCTGGTGCTCGCGGAGATGAGATCAAGGCCGTTGCCGGTGCCCTTGCCGACACCGAGTCCATTGTTGCGCTTAAGGACCTCGTCAACAAGCTCGGCTCCGAGAACACTGCCCTCGACCACGCCAGCGGCTCCAAGCCCCAGGCTACCGACATTGACGTCCGTTCCAACTACCTCTTCAACTCGAGCATTGCCTACGCCGAGGACGCTGACGCTGTCCTTCTCATCGGCACCAACCCCCGCCACGAGGCTGCGATTCTCAACACCAAGTTCCGCAAGTCTTGGCTCACCCGCCGCCACAACTTTGCTGTCATTGGCGAGGACTTTGACTCGACTTTCGAATACGAGTCTCTCGGCAAGTCTGCCGCTGATGTGGCCAAGTTCCTTTCCAAGCCTGGAGACTCCGAGTTCGCCAAGCTCTGGAAGGACGCCAAGAAGCCTATGATTGTTATCGGATCTGCTGCCGTTGAGGGCAAGGACGGTGCCGCCATTCTCCAGGCTGTTTCCAAGCACGTGCTTGACAACTCGAACAAGTTCCTCACCGAGGAGTGGAACGGCTTTAGCGTCCTCCAGCGTGCTGCCTCTAGGGCGGCGGCCTACGACGCCGGCTTCCAGCCCTCTGCTTCGGCATCCAAGACGACTCCCAAGTTTGTCTACCTCCTCAACGCCGACGACGTTGACCCCTCCACCATCCCCGAGAACGCCTTTGTTGTTTACCAGGGCCACCACGGTGACGTCGGTGCTCAGTACGCCGATGTCTGTCTCCCCGGCTCTGCCTACACCGAGAAGTCGACCACCTGGGTCAACACCGAGGGCCGCTCTCAAGTCGGCCGCACCGCTGTTCCTCCCCCAGGAGCAGCCCGTGAGGACTGGAAGATCATCCGTGCGCTGTCAGAAGTCATTGGCCAGCCATTGCCATATGACGACGTTCTCCAGCTCCGTGACCGCTTGTGGGACGTCTCCCCAACCCTGGTGCGCTACGACGAGGTCGAGACACCATCTCCCGAGGTCACAAGGGCAGGCCTCCAGGTTCTTGCGTCGTCCAAGGCCTCTCCTTCATCTGAGACTCTCCGCAAGCCCCTCGCGGACTTCTACCGCACCGACCCAATCTCGCGCGCATCAGTGACCATGGCGCAGTGCTCTAAAGCATTCTCCAATGGCCTCCCGGCAAACGCTGCCGCTGAGGACGCAAAGCAGGCAAGCTATGCCTAATAAACATATAGGGAGGTGATTTGTTGCATGCAGGATACATCGATAGCTTCTAGGTTCTTGGCGTGGTGTCGTCTGATCTAATCCCAAAAGTGTTCATGGTACATACTATACATTTTCATGTCAAACGTTAGCGCCGCCCCCGTCGCGAGGGGACGGAGTGCGGCTCCGGTCGTCCGCTGCCTGGTGCCACGGCTGGACCGGGCGTGCAAGGAGATCGTCGTCCCCTGCGCCATCGTCGAGGGAGAAGACGTTATCGCTCGCCGCGGCGCCAAACTCGCTCTCAGACGATACTGATGGCTGCGCCTGGTGCTTGCCATGGACGTAGAGGTTGCCCGTGCGCGGGGCGGCTGGCGTTGGGTAGGCTGGTCCAGCACCAGCAGGAAAGTAGATGGCGTCCGCGCGGCGGCTGTTTGCGGACCCCGGCCGCGCCCCAGTCTCGGGAGAGGAGGTGATGCTCGATCCCCGCGCCAGGCCGAGGACGAACGACTCCCCCTCGTCCTCGTGCAGGTTGGAGCTGGTCGAGCGAGTCATGCCGCGCCCGACTACCGCGCGGTTGCGGCTCTCCCCTGATACGGTGGGGCCGATGCTGTCGGAGCTGGAGCGACCGTAGTGCACGCGGCGGAGCTGGAGGGGACTGGTAGTCCCGTTGGTAGGGCCACTGTCAAGCCCGTCATCGAAGAACTGGTTGAGGCTGTGCAGAGCGCCGACGAGGTCGCCCATAGAGGCGTTGTCGGGGACGGACATGGGCGGGGAGGGAAGCTCGAGCGAGATTTGTGAGGCACCCCACTGGTTTGCTATCGCCTCGCCTGCACCGCGGAGGTCGGAAAATTGGAGCACTGAGAAGTGCGCACTGGCTGCGCGAGACTCCACTGTGCAGGTGTTGAACACAGCGAGTACATTGCTTCGCGTGACCTCGGCGCGCTCGTTTGCGTTCGGGACGCTCCAGCCGCTGGGTTTGATGGGGCCAAAGAGCTGGGAGGTCTCTGGGCTCTGGTCGTTGCTGAATATAGGTAGCTCGAGGACTTCGAGCGCTTGGGCCGCATGTTTCGTCGAGACAAGGCGGAGGAGCGGCCGTGCAAGTTCGCGAGAGTGAGGGGCCAGGACTGTCGCGGCTTCGGGGAAGGAGAGGACCATCTTGAGCACCTGCAAGCTCTTGTCGCGCATCCAGTCGTTGCGGTTGAGAACAAAGCCAAGCAGGAGTGTTGCAATCTCCAGTGCGTGGTCGTTCAAGTGTTCGCGTAGTAGCGACGCTGCTTGCCGGATGAAGTCATCCTTGGACCGGAAGCGTTTGCGCGCAAACGAGGTCAGGAGACGGGCAAGGCCAGCGTCGTCCTGCCGATCGGCGATGTCGGCAAGGTCCGAGGCCATGCCTTCGAGCTCTTCGTTGGTCTCGCCTACATCTGTGGCGTGCAACATCCATGGCAGGGCTGCCACGAAGCCGTGTAGTAGACGACTATCGGGCGTGTCGATCAACTGCGCATTAGGAACGCTGGTCAGGCGACGGATGACGTCGAACGTCATCATATCGGTCGTTGCTGAGCGTAGGCCGATGAGCAGAAGAGACTGCAGGAGCGGCGGCGGTCCTACCAGGTCTGGCGGGCGGAATGACAGCAGGTGCTTGACAACCGCTGGATCCGCAAGATTGGTCTTGTCGAGAATGTGGGACAACAAGTCGACAACCTCGTTGAATTCAGACTCGTACGGGTCCGTCAAGCACACCAGAGTGCACCAAAAGATCTGTGGGTAGTGACGCATGTCGTCCGATGAGAGGGACTGTACGATCGACGCAAATGTCCTCAAAACTTCAGAGTTGAATGCCTGTATCTCTGTCGAAGATGTTGCTATTGTACTGGACAGCCGCGCGAGCATGTCCGAGACGATGCGCCCGTTCGTGTCGGGCGACAGGATGCGGAAGACCTGGAAAGATCGGCAAGCGAGATGCCTCACAGTGCACGATGTCGCCCAGTCGAGGGATAGTGAACCCCACTGCTGCCGCAGCTTGGGCTGCACCTGGCCGAGAATGCCGAGAACCTTGGCCACGAGCGACGACATTTTCGAAGGAGCATGCGAAAAAGTCTCAATGCTGCCTGCATCGTCCGCTGTCCAGAACAGCTCCTCACGCTGCTGGGCCAAGCAGGTTGTCTTCCGTTCAGCCGCCGACCACGCTGCAGCTCGTTCTGCGGGTTCAAGTGCCGCAGAAGTGGAGAGACGGCTGACCCATGCCCGGAGCACTTGGAACAGAAGTCGTTGCGCCTGCTCACGCATGACGAGGTTGGCATCGTCGCAATGGATGAATGCGACGTGGAGAAGCGTCGGCAATCTGCTAGGCAGAGATTTGTGCGAGAGCTGATGTGGCAGAAGCTCGCCCGCGAACAGCAGCGCCATCTGTCCCTGTGATAGTGGCTTGGTCCTCAACGTGCTCGTGAAGAGAGTGTCAAGGTTGGCCAATGATGTGACTGGACTAGGAGGCACATCCGTCTGTGCACTCGTGGCCATGTCGGAAGGATGGACAAATCCACAAATCTCCTCGAACACAAGCGTGCCGGCAGGGGAGGTAGCCAGGCAGGACATTATCTGTTGAGCGTGTTGGAGGAAATCTGGGTTGCCACGCTTGGCGCCTTGCTCGAAGAGGAACTTGACCAGAGCGGTGGTGTTGCGCGACCGTCCCGACCCTGCAAAGCTCACCAAGATGTCGCAAATGTCCTCGAGGTGGTCGTCACTGAAGCGCACGACCAAGTACATGAGGTTGGAAAGCGCCTCGTGCTCGGCAACGACCTCTTCCTGTCCAAGCTTTGATGTGTCGGCTTCGAGCACGAGCACCTTCATAAAGGCGGGAAGGATTGTGAGGGTTGCTCGGCGGCGTGGTGCATCCA
The DNA here is from genome assembly GCA_001600275.1 of Cutaneotrichosporon curvatum. Classification (NCBI taxonomy): domain Eukaryota; kingdom Fungi; phylum Basidiomycota; class Tremellomycetes; order Trichosporonales; family Trichosporonaceae; genus Cutaneotrichosporon; species Cutaneotrichosporon curvatum. Next base: position 710,725 of record BCJH01000004.1, on the reverse strand, counting down.
GTTGCGTCAAGCGTGTTGTGCAGTCTGCAAGGAACGACATTGCCAAGTTTGGGTAGAGCTTGGCCAGTCGAGTAGCCATTTCCTGCTGAGCGAGTTGATACACGTTCGGAGCAGCACTTGCTATTGCCGGTAAGAGAGAAGCCAGTGCCAACTGGTCGGATGGCTCCTCGAACAACCAGACAGCAAGTTGGAAGGCACGCTGGCGAACATCGGCAACAGGGTGGCCGAGTTTGGACAGTGACAGACAGGCTAATTGCGCAGGCGGTAGTGCGATGGTTCCCTCGCCAACAAGGTCCGCAACGACGCCAAAGAACGATGCTCTCAGGGCAAAGTGTTCTCCTTCACCAAAGGACTGATGCAGCACTTCGTCTGACAGCCGAGGTACCCCCCAGTTGTACTTGACTAATGCTGTAAGCGCTTTGCGGGCTGTTTCGTGATGGGGTAACGAGGCTGTCTGGAACATGCCGCGGATCCATCGGAGCACCGTGAGGGGGTCGACTATATGGTCGGAGGCTTGCTGGGCAGGTGTGGCGTCCGTTGCCGAGATGAGTCTCCCAAGACACAGACTTGCCATCGCCTCGGCTGCGGCGGCAGATAGCTGCTTGGTTTTCGTCTGCAGTTCATCGAGATACTGAGCCCGGTCACGATCGCCCCGATAAGAGTCAGCAGCTGCTTGCAGGGTCTGTGATTCCCGCGCCTTGGCCACGTCTGGACGACGCCCAACATGACACCAGTCGTAGCAGAGTTTGAAGATTGATCCCCGTACCTCCTCCCCAAGGAAGCGATCACTGCTGTCGAGCTTGCCAAGAGCCGTGGCCAGGTGATCAACGACAATACAGAACCATCGTCGCAGACTCTGCAGGTCGTAGTCCTCTCGTCGGTCCGAGAGGAGCGTCAATGTGAGTTTGGTGAATCCGATGAACGATGACAGGATGGCCAAGTGATTCGTGGCGTTGACACCGCGACTGCTGTCGGCAATGAGTGGCGCGATGAGACTGAAGACCTGGGCTGCTGCGGTCCACATAGCACCGGGCGAGGATGGCCTGCGGGACGCACCCGGTGTGGAAGACGATTTGTACGTGTCAGCCAGCCGGCGGACAAAGTTGAGCAGGCTCTCCGCCAGCAACCTGAGCGACGGCTGCCTGATGGTGCCCAATGCGTACACTGCGGCGTCCTGGAAACGGCGATCCTCCCAGGCCAGAATCTGAATCAGATACCCCAACAGCGCTGGCGTCATCATAACTTCTGATGACAGAGTGGCGTCCTTCCTAGAAACCTGCGCAGTATGGTGAGGATCCAAGGTGACACAAAGAATGGAAAGGTAGAGCCGCCATTGATCAGCAAGCAGGGTGGCATCCGAGGAAGCCCGGTTTGGGCTCTGCCGTGTGACTTTGCTGGATGCAACCATGCTGACATGCGCCTGCAGTCGAACCACTGTCTGCCCGACCAGCGAGCGTAGTTCCTGCGCGGCGTCGGGAAACTGGTCGTTCACTTTACCGACAAACGCAGGCAAGATCGAGGCCCAAAGACTCGCATCCTTGGCACTGTCGCTTTCAGCCACCTTTCTGATGAATTTGGGACCTTGCTGAACAGTGTCCAAGCGGTTGCGGTCGACCGTCGACATTGTCGATATGCTGCGCAATGCCGCCATGTCTGCTTCGTCGAGATCCTTCTCGTACAGCTGGACAACGGAAGCCGTTTCGACAGGCTCTAGGACCAATCGACTGTAGCGGAATGGTGCTGATGGCCCTCGAGCTTGGCCGATGAGATCTCGAGCAGCATTGAACACTGGGTATGCTAGGCGACGGAGATGGGCACTTGAAGAACAGAGCAGGAAGAGCCCACAACCTTCGACTTTTGTCACGAAAGCAGCGTCCACTGGGTCGGGCGTCTCGTGGGATCGGTGCTGAGCCGACAGCAGCTCGAGGGCATCGATCCAAAGTCCGATAACCCGTACGAGCTGCGATTCCAGCAGGCGTGTGCCGACAAAGTGGTCGCGGAAAACGTTTTGAGTTTCAAACACGAATTGACGATAGTTGTCCACCACTACCGGACAGAGTTCAGGATCCTCTGCCACTCGCTTCAGAGTCTGCACAGCGATCTCGCAGACAAAGGGGTTTGCGGAGAAAGTTGCTCGGCAGAGGATATTGATGAGAGCTGTCCTATTGCCTGCCGCTGGAAGCATGGCAAGCAGTGGGTCCAGCAGTGCGGCAAGCAAGCGAAACCGGGGCTCATGACGAGCAGGGTAGGCCACATATATGTCTCCATGTTTGCGTGTCACCAGGTCTCCAGGATTTTCCCACGACGCGCTGGACGCGTGGACTGAGAGCGTTACCGAGTCACTGGACAGGAGAACGCCGCCAACAGCTTTGTCGCAGCCAAGAAGAACCTTGATTGCCATGGGGCCGCACTTCTTGATGATGTCGGCAGCCTCTGGGATTGATTCTGGCTGTAGGTCGGACAGCGGCTCCTCCGGGGCAAAGTCGAAACGCATGAAATCGCCTGAGAGGGGCATAGCAGCCGGTTTGTTAGCTGCCATCCCTCGCAAAGTGTATGTTGTCGCCCGCATGGCAACATATGCTCGTTCGGGGTGAATCAGATCGCCTGAAGATCCATCCGGTGTGCGGGTGGAAATGCAGTCCTGAAGAAAGTCTGCAGCTAGCTCCTGACCGTAATCGGTCTGCCGCATCATGATGTAGTGCAGGATGGCGACGAACGGTTCCAGAGGTAGATCGGCAGGCAACAGCTGCCCCGTGCCCGGCGGGAAGCAGTGCCGAATAATCACTTCAAGCTTCTTCCGGGTCGATGTTGAGCTTTCCGGACAGCGATTGAGGTACACCCACAGCAGTCGTACTAGTGAGTTCATGCCAATGATTCGCATCGTTCGGTCCTGTTTGTCAGATCTCCTCATACCATTGCAAACCTTGCACTTGGTGATTATAAACTCCACACAGGTTTGCCAGTGCTCCAAGAATACCTCTCGTGGGGACACAGAGAGGGCCACCACGACGAGCGGGAATGTTACGCTCCAGTAGCGGGGCTTGGATGCCATGGCCATCGCTCGTTGGAGGATGATAGCGATCGACTTGGCCCATACCGGATGATTGACTTCGGCGGTAGCTGTCTGGATGACAGGATGCAGGAGATGGGTCAGCGTTTCAGCGTACGCACACTTGAGGGTATTTCCATGTGCAGCACAGAAAAAGCCCGCCATGGTCTCGACAAACTCGGCTGCCATCTCCAGCTCGTCTTCCGGATACACCTTGAGTTTTAGTTGACGAACGCCCTTGAGCACATGCTCGATCTTGGCATCCTGCTCCTTTGACTGGCCGCTGCTCAACCCGCTGAGCTCCCGAACGAAGCGGTCGCTGACCGTCAGGAATCGGGTCTTAGACAGCTCGCTGAGGAGTTCCACCAGTAGTCCGGATACTGCACGGCGGTGCACATGGTCCTCCGTCCGCTCTGACCTGAAGAGGCTGAAAGCCGAGTGTTCCAGATTCAGAGCGACGTCTTCGCCCAAGGAGTCGGAAGGAACAATGCGGATGATGTCGATGAGGGCGCGGTGGAAGATGAATCTCGCTGCTGACGTCTTGCGGCTAGCCAGGACAGCAGCGGCATCTTCGGTGCGAATTTGCAAGCCCAGAGACTGGGAAAGGTGTGATCGCACTTCGGAGGACGGCATGTAGTCCGACTGCTGTCGACACCAGGCTGTCAGCAGATCAATCACTCTGCGTGGTTGTCTACGAGCACAGTTTCCGAGCGACAACAGCAGCTGGTCAAAGGTGGGGTCGACCCCGCTGTCCAATGCGACGGACAGAGAAACTTGCGAGTTCTGCATCAGTGGGCAATAATGGGCAACACTCACCAAGGGCTTGGCAAGAAGCTTCTTGAGTTTTAGATCTGCTGCCTCCCGGAACGCAGTGAATACGACTCTGAGTGCTTCTTCGGCAGGTGTCTTCCCGAATGAGTCGATGCTCTCGTCCCCTGATATGCTGGTCTTCCTTCCGAAGCTGCCAAACATGCTGGTATCGCTGCCCTGGCGCCCATTCCGCGATGGAGTGGAACGACTAGGGATAGATGGAAGTGCGGGCAGGGGATAGTCCTCGGCCCGGAAGTTGGACGAGCCCTGCGACGTCGCAGAACGGCCGCCATATGACCGTTGCGAGTTGTGCGTGGTGGTGATCGACTTGGTCCGATCTGTATAAAAGGTTGAAGGGGCGACCGATGCCAGAGACGTTTTGGTGTTGGCCCGCGGCCGTCCGAGACTGCTCGGTGTGGATGGCGCAGACTGTTCACTGTCGAAACGGGAGAATGGGTTTTTCAGTGTAGGGTAGCCTGGGTTACCGTACGACTTGACGTCGAAGGAAGGCATCGGCGGTACAACAGACGCTGCAGCACGGTCGCCAGGCTTCAGAATATTCTTGAGCGATGCAAAACTTCCCTTGCGAGTTCCCAGCAGCCCCGGGCGCTGCGGCTCGGCAAGCGCGTACTGGGACTGGTTACCCAACGAGCTGGCTGAGCTGTTGGAGAACTTGCCCACACGGGAGGTGTCCAGCGCAGCGAGGTCATGCTGGGACGACGACGAAGCTAGACCTGACTTGGGCAGAGCCGAGCGAGGAAGAGAGCCGAAGCCCGGCCGCGCAGCGAGATTTTCGGTCGAGGAAGGTAGCTCACTGCGGCTGAACGCAGAGTCAGAGTCGGGAGATCCAGCTCCCTGGCCGAATGTAGAGCGGGAAAACGAAGGAAGGGAGAAGTCCTCGTCATCCTCAAAGTCTGCGTGTTAGTTTGTTCGTGCTGAGATGAGGGTCATCGACGACGGACGTACCTGGGATTACGATTTCCTCCATGGTGACAGGCAGAGGGAAGGCTCGTGATGCCTGTCGTGATCAGCTGCGCACAGCGCGTTGACGCGTCCTCCCGAGAACGCTTGTCCACTGGCAAAGTGGCCCCTTGTTCCTATGCCGTTTTGTGAGCTCGCGCAACGGCCATGAACGCGGTCACAGGACGAGAGAAGAAGTCGAGGAAGGTGTCGTGCACGGGAAAGCAAGTCGCAACAATGAGTGCAGCTTGTACGGCCAGATAGAGATACCAATGTGTGCCTTGATTGCATGAGTGCGGGGCTCCCGCCACACGGTCCGGCGTTTACCCACGTGGCTTCCGCCTGCGGCTGCGCTGGTGACGTGGTAGGCTGGCTCCGATATTGGCTGGGGGGGAGGACCGCCCGGGTTCATTCCCCTAGAACGTTCCTTTATAAGATCCACTGCCTTTCTCGCCCTCCCACAATCCTCTCCTTTGCTCACACCCATCGTCCAGCAAAAACAAAAGCCAGTGTAAGTCGCCCGCCTGCAAAGGCTCCCTATAGGCTCATACTTACCAGTCTTCTGTGCATTTCTCGTCTGCATCGCATCCTTCGACCCTCTGCAACCGCATCTCTGCCTCCGCATCTCTGCCTCCGCCAACTCCCACCGTCTTCCGCCATGTCCTACGCCCGTCGCTTCATGTCCACTGCCAGCACAATGTCGTGAGTACCGCATTCCTTCGCGTGTCCGTGTCGTAGAGGGGCTCAGGGGGAGGTTGGGGGCTGCAAAGTCGGCCCCCCGGCCGCGCTCGGTGGAGGTCCACCCTCCTGCCAACCCATCCTCCTCTCAACACCTTCACATCACGTCCCCTTTCGCTGCCTTGCTGACGGCCCAGCCAGGTATACTTTGACGTCGCCATCAACAGTGAGTTCTGAGGCCATTTTGAGCCCTTGCTCGCCATCACAAGTCGCTTGGAAGTCGTTGGAGCTCAAAATTCCAAAAAATGGGGCTAAAATGGCTTTTCTTGGCTTTTTCGAGGATTTAAACTGACTTTTCAGAGCAGCCCGCCGGCCGCATCGTCTTCAAGCTCTTTGGTGAGTGTTTGTTCGAGATTCCGTCGAGGATGGGCGTGTATGGGATTTGGTGCGAGGAGACCCGGGCGGTCTGTGTGATCTAGCGGCTCTTTGAGGGTGCCACAAGCCACATTGGCTTTTCAGTGTGCCACACACACACCACTTGATCGACACTCTGCCACACTTCTGCACCCCCTCACCTCTCCATGCATTGAGCAGATCGCTGACATGCAGACGACGTTGTCCCCAAGACTACCGCCAACTTCCGTGCTCTCTGCACTGGCGAGAAGGGCTTCGGCTACGCCGGCTCGGGATTCCACCGTGTCATCCCCGACTTCATGCTCCAGGGTGGTGACTTCACCAACCACAACGGCACCGGTGGCAAGTCCATCTACGGCAACAAGTTCGCCGACGAGAACTTCAAGCTCACCCACGACCGCCCCTTCCTCCTCTCGATGGCCAACGCCGGCCCCAACACCAACGGCTCGCAGTTCTTCATCACCACCGTTCTCACCCCTTGGCTCAACGGCAAGCACGTTGTCTTCGGTGAGGTCACCGAGGGCCAGGACCTCGTCAAGAAGATCGAGTCCCTCGGCACCTCGTCCGGCAAGCCCAAGGCCGAGATCCAGATCACCAGCTCTGGCTCCCTCTAAATTGGTCCTTGGCGGTCCCTTGGAAAGGCGCGGATTAGTACCTGCGCACTAGAACGTTGGCTTGCTGTAGCTCCCGGCTGTATCCAGAAATCGTTCTAGCTCTCCATAGTTGAAAGAAATGAAGAAAGTAAACGAGGTGCTGCATATTTGTTGTGCTCGAGACGGCTTGGCGGTCCACTGGCGAGCTCGCTTAGGTGCAGGTGGAGGTGACGTCGATTGAGGCCGCGCGTGGAGGTCGCATTCCGTGATTCCAGCGTAACAACAGATTCACCATCCAAGGTCGATAACATCAGCCGATAGTTCTACACCCCGCCCAACATGGATGTCCTCAAGGCTGTCCAGGCGTACGTGAACAAGATGATCACCGAGGTGCCGGGCATGAAGGTGCTCCTGCTTGATGCACATACGGTAAGCTCCCATGTCGACCGGGCTGACCTGCCGAGACGCCGATCGTTTCCCTCGTCACAACGCAAAGCGAACTCTTGGCCAACGAGGTATACCTCACGGATCGCCTGGACAAGTGAGATACTTGCAGCTCTAGGTGCTGACGCTAGCTCTTCACGCGAAGCACTGAACCATCTCTCGTGCATCGCGTTTCTCAGCCCAACTGACGAGTCCGTCGAGCTGCTGAAGCACGAGTTGGCCAAGCCCCGATACGGCGGGTACTGGCTGTGTACGTCCTGCGCATTGCCCATCTGACTTCAGACTTTTCCAATGTCCTCACAAAGAGCCAGATCGAGGAGATGGCCACGGCCGATGAGTTCGAGGTGGTCAAGGAGGTCCAGGTAGGCGGTCGTTGTTCGCACACGGCTGACGGGCAGGAGTACTTTGCAGATTACTTGGCACACTATCCAAGCCTGTTCTCCCTTACGCAAGCAGCTCTTGCAGATGGAGGCGCGGGCCCATCAAATGTAGGTTCATGGAGCGTCGCATGCTCACATCAGCCACCGCTATATCTCCCGCCGCCGGACGACATTCCACCGCCAGTGCTCGACAACCACCTGAGCGCGATCATGGCTGTGCTGCTGAGCCTCAAGAAGCGCCCAGTCATCCGTTGGGAGCGAATGTCGCAACAAGGGCGGCGGCTCGCTTCAGAGGTGCACGCTGCACTCGCACATCCGCCGTACCGTGACCTGTTCGACTTCCGTTCTACAGCTGGGCCGGCACCCCTCCTTCTCATCCTCGACCGCCGGAACGACCCAGTGACCCCGTTACTCAGCCAATGGACCTACGAAGCCATGGTGCACGAGCTATGTGGTATTAACAATGGCCGGGTGCACATCGACAATGAGCAAAGGCTGGAGCTGAGAGTAAGGACGGCCCTGAGCATCGCTGACATTCAAGGACCTCGTACTTTCCGCCTCTTCAGATCCATTCTTCTCCCAGCATCTGTTCGCCAACTTTGGGGACTTGGGCGCAGCAGTGTCGCAGTACGTCACGGACTACTCGACAAAGTCCAGCACAATGGGCGCATCAGCTGCGTCCACCAGCAGCCGCATCGAGACAGTCGCAGACATGAAGCGTTTCGTGGAGGAGTACCCCGAGTTCCGACGACTAGGCGGCAACGTAACCAAGCACGTCACACTTGTCGGCGAGCTGTCCCGCATCATTGAGCGGGATGATCTCCTCGCCGTCTCCGAAGTCGAGCAGTCCCTGGCCTCGCAGGAATCACATGCCACAGACCTCCGCTCTGTGCTGCAGCTTATCGCCTCAACCAAGGTCCCCGCATCCAACAAGCTCCGCTTGGCCATTCTCTACGCACTGCGCTACCAGCGCTTCTACGGCAATTCCATCACCCAGGTCGTTGATTCTCTTATCCAGAACAATGTCGGAGCCGACCGCGCACGGCTGGTGTACGTGATGCTCAATTTTGCTGGCGCAGATGTCCGCCAGGACGACCTGTTCATGAACGACAACTTCTTTTCCCGTGGCAAGTCAGCGCTCAAGGGGTTGAAGGGTGTCGAGAACGTCTACACCCAGCACACGCCACATCTTGCAGAGACGCTCGACCTCCTCCTGAAGGGACGGTTGACGGAGCGCTCGTACCCCTTTGTAGAGGGGGACGAGGGCGCGCGCACCCAGCGACCGCAGGACATCATCGTCTTCATGGTGGGAGGCACGACTTACGAGGAGAGCAGAACCGTCGCGCTCCTGAATCAGCGCCTGGCCAGCGAAGCAGCTGGTGGACCTGGAGGGACGCGCATCCTCCTCGGCGGGAGTACAGTGCACAACTCGACCAGGTAAGACATTACGTCGTGGCTGTACTGACGGCAGTTTCCTGGAGATGGTCACAAAGTCAGCAGAGACATACGGCGATGCGATCTTCCGCCCTCCAGCAAACCTTCCTGCATCGACGGGGACATCGCATACGGCATCTCCAGCGCCGGGGGCTCCCAACGCGCCCAGCATCAACCTCCGTGCTGGAGGCTACGAGCTCAATGTCGGCGGCGCCGGGGGTACTGGCTTGTTCCGGAGTGCAGGGGATTCTGGTGTCCAGCTCGGAGGGCAGTTTGCTCAGGTCGGCGATGGTATTCGCGAGGGGGCGGGACGGCTATGGGGCAATGTCAGGCAGCGGATGGAGGAACGTGCATCGAGGTCTAACACGCCTCCACGATAGACAAGGGTGATATAGACGGTGTTACAACTATGCATACCTACTTTACAAACATGGGTACGGTGGGCTAGGACTGTTGGGTGAAGTCGATATGCTCCTCGCCGTCGTCGTCCTCGTAGAAGACGTAGCGTGGCTTTCGGATTGGGGCAGGTCTGGGCGCCGCTTTGGGGCGTGATCGAGCGACAATCATGCTCGTAAGCAAGCTTTGCGACTTGTATGTCGTTGCTGAGGATATTGTGACTTTAGGTGGTGGGCTTGGTGAAGGCGGTTTCTGCGATCGCGTAGGGGAGCTGATTCTTCTGCTTGGGCTGTAAAGCGCCTCAGTCGGGCTGCACGTAGCCGCGGTCGGGCTGCACGGTGCCAAGGTGGGGGAAGGAGATTTCCGGGCGTTCATGGCAGTGGAAGACTGTAGGACGCGTGTAGCCGTCGGGGTCTCCTCATCTGACGACACAGTGAGGTCGATGGGTTCACAAGACGACCCAGCAGAGGTAGATGAAGAAGTCCGGGCAGGCGATGGGGAGGAAGGCTGCACCCTTCTGGGAGCGCGCTTCTTCGTTGGGGAAGGATGAGATGATGGTGCAGTTTCGGAACTTTCAGACCAGTTGCTAGAGCTCGATGATAGGAGGGAACGAGACCGCTTCTCAGCTTCCGGGGAGGTCGCCAGATCGGCATTGCGAACGGGCGACGATGACGTTGGCGTCAGTTCCCTCGCAGTGCCCTTGCGCGTGGCTGCACGGTTCGACCGCCGACTCGACAGAGGAGAAAGTGTCTCGTTCCTCTGTTGCAAGCTGCGCCCCGTGGGAACGACCCCCTCGGCAGTTGACTGCATTGGTGGCAGTCTGACGAAATAGCTGCGGAAGACATCCGGATCGCCGGCCGCTGTGGCTATCTTCTTCGGCGCGGCTTTCTTCTTCTTCGGTGTGCTTTTCTTCTGGGCCTTGGCGGCCAGCTCAGCCTCGTAGTCGTCGAGCAGGGCGGGCCAGGCATGCCGAATCAGATATTCCGGAACCCATATTCGAAGCTCATCCTTAACCGTGGTATCAGCACGTTCTCCAGACTCGACGAGACCAAGCTCAACGCGGTCTTCTGTGGGCAGAGCGGACGGATCGACACGGGTGCCGTCCATAGCCTGTCGCACTCGGCGAAGGTACGGCTCCGGTTTGAAAGCCAATCGATACTCAGTGATGTCTTGGCAGGTAGGTGAGGGTCGAGACGAGTGCAGCTTGACAAAGTGCTCCGGAATGGCGTCAGGTCCAACAACCTGGCTGCTTGCAGTGGTCTTCGTAACTGACTGGCTGAAATACGAAGTCAGACGTCCCGACGGCCCACTGATGCGGCGACTCCCTTCCATTGTCGTATGTGACACGAGGACAGACTTGGACGAGGCCGCTGCCCGCGCTCTTTTGCGTGCTTCTGCAACTATCTCAGCTCCGAGAAGGTTGACGGATGGGGTAGCAAACTTCTTGCACACAATGTCCCGCGTACCCCACTCGAAAAACGTCTCACAAGCCCGAGCCATGCCCTCGAGATCAAGCCCGCCATTGTTTCGCGCTTTGCCCCTGCCCGTCGTGCGCTCGCCCTCACCAAAACCAGGCCACCCCTGTGATGGCTCATTCGCAGGGCTGGTGGAGGGACGAAGGTACGACTCGAGGGGCAATTCTTGGAAAATATCCTCGGGCTCCATGGAGGCGAACCGACGAGCATCCTCCTTGTATCTCTTGCCAACGAAGCCGGATGAGTTCGTCCTCAGCTCCTCCACCATATTGGCGTGCACGTCACCCAAACGATGATAAAACTTGCCCTGGTCCGTGAGGTAGAGCTTCAGGAAGGCGGCATGGCCGGCACGCGCCAACCCGATGGCTTTGGTTGGCCCTACTTGTTAGCAGGAGAGAAAGGAGGAATGCACCTATTCTGCATGTCCCTTCTGGCGCGTAGTCGCCACCACTGAGAATGGCGATGAGCACCATTGCCATCCGGCAGTCTTCGTCTGTGACAAGCGCGGACTCATCTCTAGCCCACTCTGAGCAGATGTCGCGCATACGAAACACCTCGTAATGCCGTAACTCGGATCTTGTCGAGTTACTCTGTGTGGAGGAAGCCTGTGCTCCTGACAGTGTGGGCGAGTTGCTATCGTCAGCGCCGAATCGATTGGGCCTACTTTCTCAGCAAGCAGGATGCTCCAAACACAAGAGCATCGACATCATCAGAGAGCACAGCGTCAATCTTGCCCTGGCGGTTCATCACAGCGAGCTCGGCCTCGGCCTCACCAGGCGCCTACTGTCAGCTTGACGCAAGTCCGCGACGCACATTCCACCATTCGATTCCGCAGATGTCGAGCAGGTCTTTGAATCTCCGACTATGGCTGTCGGTTACTCCAAAACGTCCAGCCACCTTCTGGCCACGCTTCAAAGAGGGTTTAGCGGGTCCATCTGCGGGTCAGTACCGGGGTTAGATGTGTGATACGAACCAAACACAAAGACAACCATAATAGGCTGCTGCAAGAGTGCGCATAGCTTGTGAAATAGTGTGCGTTCAAAAGGGTTGGAGCCCGCATGCGTTTGCTGAGCGTGAAAAATCCAGATGCTGTTGGGGTCAGCATGAACGTTTTGAAGCCTACGAAGCATCGACACCGATGGTGAAAGCCCGGTCATTGTTCCTGTTCGCGAGGAAGCCATCACGCCCTAGCTCTGACAAGCTCGTCCTGACCGCTGCAGGCCGGATTAACTATAGTGTAAGCACACGCCCTCCTACTGTATACTCACATCCCAGAGTCCCGGGACGCCCATGCTCTGCACAGCCAGAGCCGTTGAAGGCGATGTCGAGCAAATAGCTGAGAACAAGGAGGCTTGTTGACAGGACCGGTGGATACAGCCGGTGGAGGTTGCCTGGGTCACGTGAGACAGCTGTAATCTGCACGAGATTTTGGATCTGCCACTGTGGTCATCTCTCGCTATCATCCACAGCCTGCTAGCACGCCCTCACGAGCTCGGCGCAGCATCATGGCATCAAAAGAGGACAAGAAGTCGAAGAAGCGCAAGTCGCTTGCTGGCGATGCGTCCAGCGAGGTGTCGGTTGTGGTGCCAGAGTCCAGCGTCGGCCTCGGACCAGCATTCGGTGAGGAGCCTCCCAGCGGCCAGCAACTGACAGCAGTCAACTTCCCCTCGGTGAAGCCCAACAAGGCCACCGCCTTTACTGTCTACTCGAGGGAGCCTTCGGCGTCGACAATGGACATCACGAAGCAGCAGACACTCATCGCCGGAGAGACCGGTGACGTCGAGTACTTCTCGACCAACCGGGACCGCAACAGCTCTGGCGAAGGCAAGGACTGCCAGTGGGTCTTGCGTTGCGTGTGAGCTGACATTTCAGATACCTCGCCGCATTGTACGACCCCAAGACCAAGACTCTCCATGTTCATCCCACCACCCCGCTCTACCTCCTCGCTCATCGCGTGAAGCGCATGCGTACTGCGCCGCTTAGCATGCCCGCTGTTCCTGACGCCAACCAGCAATGGAAGGCGAAGCGCAACGACCTGGGTGAGACCTTCGGAACGCGCAAGGCCAAGAGTCAAATAAAGGCAGAGGAGCGTAACAAGGTCGACGTCAACGCCATGCAGGGTGTGCGCGCTAGTCTGATCGACAGCATCGGCGGAGAAGTGGCATCCGAGGACAGCGATGTTGTCCCACCACCAGACATTATCCCCACACCGAACCTCACCACGAAGGTACCGGCAGAGGTCTACCCTCGTGCAGCTATCGTTCCCAACAACGAGTGGTCTAGTATCAATGTTGCAGGCATCCTCAAGGCGAAGGACGACAAGGAACGTGCAGCCTTCCTGCCGTACAGGCGATCACGCTGGATCGAGAACAAGGTGCGCGTTGCGGTGGAGGGTCCTCCTGGAGCACGCAAGGACAGCTTGTGAGTGAAGATCGTGGACTCAACTGACTTTCAGGCGCATGTTGTTCTATCTTTCGTGTCTCATGGCATGGTACAACTTTGCTCCCCAGGTTTCTAAGACTTCGGTCCGCGACCTGTCTCTGAAGCTGCAAGGGATTCCCCAGCAAGTGCTGGATGGATTGGTCCAGCGTTTCGCAGAGCCAAGTGGCAAGCGCTACCAGGTGACGGACAAGGCGAAGACCAAGCTCCTTCTGTGGATCTGTGTCTGTTACCTCGCCGCAGATGGGTGGACAGTGGAAGTTGGCCGTGTAGCTGAGGATCTGCGCATGGAGGTCAAGAAGTGAGTGGGATGCCTCTTTTCTGCTAACCCCAGAATCTCCGACCTCTTCAAGTCCTTGGGCTGCACAGTGGAGCTTCCTGGACCGGCTGAGCGCGAGCAGCTTGGTCTTTCCATGGAGGCGGCCAACAAGCTCCGTCGTGCCAATTTGAAGGCACCGGTCAAGTTCCCCAAGACCAAGCGCCGTGGACCGGCCAAGCACTAGAGGCTGCCTCGCAGTCATACCCTCAACCATACCATCAGCCTAGCTGACTTGACGGGCGCTAGCTCGTATGCATTAGATATACATTCCGGAGCTGAGGGATGCTGGCTGTTCGCTGCAGCTGTTGCCACGCTGAGAGACAGCTACTAGTATGCTCCTGATGTTACATTCTCAATGTGTATGACAAGATCGTTGTATATAAGTGTTGATTATCATGGCAGCGGCCGATTGGAATCCCTCGACTCTGGCAAGCATGGGCGTTTCGATTGTGTTGGCACGAATGTCACATCTTCTGCGTAATCAAACTCGCCGTGTGTCGGCAAGCGAGGTTCTGCGCTGCGACACCTTTTTATGCCGCGTTCGACGGACAGATCCACTGGTATTGGCCTGATCGACAGCGGCGCGGTGATGGGCATCGATTCTCGCCTCGCGACATCGCCCTGCGGTCCGCTAAGCCTCTGATTCAGACTTGCTTTCCAGGTACGACTGCCATCAGGCGTCGTTATCTCCATCTGTCCACCCACAAGCAAATGCTTCATCACCCGCGGGGGCACAAGCACGGTGCGCGGCCGTCCTGTAGGATCAAGGGTGTTCAGGTCGGCTGGCAGGCGGCTGAGTTCGGGGTAGACCACATATCCGCGGAACGAGCCAGGTGGCAGCTGGGGTAGTGGCACCTGTGGCGGTGGTATGGACGGTCGACTGTGGCCGGGGTAGTAGGGCCATGTATCTGGCTGCACAGGCGGGACGGGAGGGGCGGACAACGATATGCGAGGCGTTCGAGCTACTGGCGACGCAGCTGGTCGTGCTGGGCGGTGACTATTCGAGAAAGCCAGTCGCGTTGGGGGCTCGGAGTAGCGATATGAGCCTTCGGCTAGAGGGAGCGTATCTCTGCTGTTATGACTGGGATCTGGAGAACGTGCGGGAGACATTTGGCGGAGTGTCGGTGGGTGATCTTGCCACTACGTCCTCGAGGTCAGTTACATACTACGAGGATTTCATCAGTCGCAAACGCGGACAACGAGCGCGTAGACAATAGCAAGCTCACCAGAGCACAAACAGTACCAGGAGGTTGGTGGCGATTGGGTTGGGTGTACCTTTTGTCCCCTTGTCCTCGGAGGTCTAGTGAACAGGCTGTTGTTGCGATGCTTGAGTAAGTATCGCACAGCAGAATAGGTGGTCAATAAGTACAGAGTGAGCGAATGAGATGGCTGCTGACAGCGGCGTATTGTGGCTTCGAGATGATGCTCGAGCCCATGGTCGGCACGGGGGCACAAAAGACCGGGCTGCTGCAGTCTGTGTACACACAGGTGTATCGACACCATTATCTTTTCCCAGGTGTATTGCGGTGTTGCTGCGTTGTTCCCCCATTGATGTATTTGACAAAGACAGGGGTAATACGGTACGGCCAGCGAAGATGGCCTGACTGTGCACACTGCACATAGCTTAGAAGTCGACCATGATGGCCACATATTGCAGAGAGTCTGAATGCAGGACGCAGATCGCGCAGATCACTGCCGACGATCGCTAGACGTCTGCCGATATACACACAACGCGTACACACATAATTCATGATCGGGGCCACGTGACGACTAACCGGGTGGGAGGAATAAACATTTCCAAGCACTCAGATTTCAGTGATGCCTCCACTTTCAGCCTACCAGTCTGACAACTGCCGATACCACCACAGACGACATGGCACCACAGACAGCAGAGCAGACCGCCGAGGACAGGCAAGTCGAGGAGGCCAAGGCGAGGCGGCATGCCAAGCTGGACAACGCCGGTATTCTGCAGATGAGCGCGGCTGGTGCTCAGCACAAGAAGATCGTGATCGTGAGTGTTCCGGTCATTGGCATTGCTATCGATGCAATCTGAGCACGCACAGGTTCCGCTGCTCGTGTAGCATACGGATGCGCCGTCAGCGATGCCAGATGTCTTGTAATGAGCCTTGTTTTGTGCTGACTGCAGCTTCCTGGCTTCGAGCCAGACTACTCCGCCTGCACCTTCTGCCTTTGGGAGGAGGACCACACTCTGGGCAACGTGTTGCGGTTCATGATCATGCGCGAGTGAGTTTGCTGCCGGAAGGAAATCATGTTTGGGGATTTGGCAGGGGGAGATCAGTCGGAAGGTTGAAAAGCATGCTGCAGATGAGACTAGCCGGCGTCGAGAGGTGCGACGGGAGACGTCCTGACAACGGCTGTGGAGCCCGTTGCCGCAACATGATCTCCAAATAAGTCCTTTGACCCCACTCGTACAGCCTAAGACTAACGTCAGTCCCGAGGTCGAGTACTGCGGTTACTCTGCGCCCCACCCGTCTGAACCAAAGATCCATCTGCGCGTGCAGATGTACGACGGCCAAAGTGCGGTCGACTGCCTCCGCCGCGCACTTGCGAACCTCAGGAAACTGTTCGAGACTGTTGACACGCAATACAAGGACAGCTTGCAGTGAGTGCTTCGACGCGCCCCAGCACAATCTCGACCTGGCTGACATCAGAAACGACGACTACATCAAGGAGGACGACGTCGACGTCCACGCTGTGGTCGCTGAGACCCTCAGGTCACGCGGCTTCGCAGTGGAGGGAGATGAGATGGAGACCGACGCTTAGATTCCCATGCATGTACATTATGGCTATACGACTACCAGTCGTCCTCGTCAGGGGGAGGGAGGCCGCTACGAACGGGCTCGTCGTCAGAGCTGTCTGCGTCGGCCTGAGCTTTGGCAAACAGACGGTCCATCTCTTGCTTCTTCTTCTCCTCCTCGGACATGACGTTCGCAGCCGGCACGAACTTTTTGCGCACGGCAGTATCCTTTGGCGCTTGGGACACTGCGGTCAGCGAGGTCGTGCCACTAACTCACGAGGTGTCAAACCTTCAGGCTGTAAGGAAACGCGTCGAGGAAGGGTCCGGTCGCCAGTCAGCCAGCTTGCCGCCGTCGTCGCTGGCGTGGTCGTGTCCAGGGTGGG
Source organism: Cutaneotrichosporon curvatum (assembly GCA_001600275.1). Classification (NCBI taxonomy): domain Eukaryota; kingdom Fungi; phylum Basidiomycota; class Tremellomycetes; order Trichosporonales; family Trichosporonaceae; genus Cutaneotrichosporon; species Cutaneotrichosporon curvatum. Next base: position 694,193 of record BCJH01000004.1, on the reverse strand, counting down.
AACATAGACGTCGTCCTGGAAGAACTGAGGCTTGTTCCTCGGAATGCTGAAGGTGACCTCCTCAAGAGCCCGAGAGGTCAAGCGCAGCGCTTTCATCACCTCCACCTTCCTTACGTCGACGGAGCGCTTCGGGAGGAAGGCGACAGCGAGCTGAGGACTGTCGCCAGTAAAGGTTGGGAGCTTCTCGATGGGGTCATTAGCTTCTGGGTGGATCTCATAGCCTGTGATGACTTGCTGCCCCTTGCCCCAAATGTACAGGATGGACGTGTCGGGATCGTAATGCGGGAAGAGCACGGATGGAGACACCTCCAGCGATACGGAGGCGATGGTGGAAATAGAATCCGTAACGGAGTACAGGTTGAGTTTGCGCATCGAGCCTCGAGAGAAGCCGAGCGAGACAAGGTGCTTACCCACCCACTCGACCTGTGCGGACCGCGGAGAGTCATGCGCCTTGCCGACGATCTGCTTGTCGCCCTCAAGAACGATGACCTGTTGGTCCTTTGTCGCTACTGCGATACGGTCGCCTTCCGGTGCGATAGCAAAGCCTGTAACGCCGTTGGCCTCGAGCTCCACCACCTTCTCCTCTCGCCCTGCCGAGAGATCGAAGAAGCGCAAGTGTGCCTTCCCTTGGTCGTTGCTAGCCACGACGAGCAAGTCCTTCGCAGTTGGGTGGAAGCCAATCTGCGCGATTCTGTCCACCCCATCTCCTTTAATGACCTGTGTCGGTTCTGGGCCGGCACCCTCAATGCCCTCTGGCCCTACATTCCAGAGCCGCAACACCCCGTCCTCTCCTGCAAGTACGACGCGGCCGCCAAACGGGTCGATGGCAAAGTCTGCAAGACCACCGCCACCAGAGAGGTACCCCCATCCGCCGACGGGCACACGTCCTTTCTTGGACAGAGGTTGCACACAGATCCGGCCTCCAGGTCCTTGAATAGGGAAGCATGCAAGGCCAGAAGAAACGCGAAGGATCTGGCTATCTTGATGCAAAGTCGCGACAGCCGGGATTTGGTCGTACGTCGGGTTCAGAGGTGTTTTGCCCGTCAAGTATTTGCGAGACCAGCCGGGGTTGAAAGGCTCATGTGGCTCCTCCGCCACCGGAGACGCTCCAGTGGAAGCCTGCCCAGTCTGCGGCTCAGCTTGCCTTGCCGACGTTGCGATAACTTCCGGCTGAGCTGCTGGCGATTCGGTTGGCTTGGGGACGGCAGGCTCCTGCTCGTCGGTCTTTGTCTTTTCACGTGCTTTGTTGCTTGTGGCTGGGGGGTCGCTCTTGCTCCTGTCAACCTCATGATTGGCTTCTCCGACCTTCAAACGCTCGACAGCAAGCACCTCTCTGTCCTTCCCATAACGCAAGCGCAGGACCCTCCCTGCCCATGGCGCATTGGCATTGGCAACGGTACTAGCCCAAAGCTCGTACTCGGGCATATACCGCTCGACAAACTTGCGCACTTGGTCGTCAGACATGCCGCGGCCACCATTAGCCTCCTTCATGTTGTGCTCTTGCTCCAAGCGCCACTTGAATACGTGCTCATATGTGTCGGGCTCGATCTGCACAAGAGCAGTGAAGTTGGGATACACCTTGGCCGCAACGTCCTCAAGATACGTATTCAGGTCGGTCAACGATTCCGCCGAGTGTTGAGTGAAGTACTTCCCGTCCTGCGCTTGGATACGCTTCTCAAGAGCGGTGGAGGACAACGGGGCGAACCCCATGCTCCAACCTTCGAGCACGAAGACGTCTAGAGGGGCCTTGACTTCAACGGTGTCACTTGAGCGGTCGCCCTCACCACCGCAGAGGCTCTTGTCGAACACTGGGAGCTGTACAGTTCCTTCTCCATTATTGATGCTCCTGACAGCTTCAAGTACTTTCGTGGCTAGCTCGACGTCATGAGTGCCCGGTGGTCCCCGACCTGAAAGCAGAGAGTTGTTCGGGTGTTTGTCGGCCAATTGCTTGAGCCCATCATGCGTGCGGTACAAGTCATCGAGGGACAGCACAGCGGCCGTCAGGCCACGACCTCGCAGTTCTCCCACTAGCGAGTCGCAAAGGGTAGTTTTGCCGCATCCTTGGGGTCCTTGAAGGCCTACCATCAAAGGTCCTTTGCTCCCGGATGATGTCTGGTCCGCCTCAGACTTAAGCTTTTGGAGGAAGTCGGCTATGATGCGAACCTTGTGTGATGTTGAGGAGGTTGTCTTGCCTTCCTGCAGTGCTGGTGTACTCGTTGACGGTGAAGCGCCATTGGCCTGTGCAGGAGGTGCCGGCTTCGCGACCTCTTCTTGAGAAAGGGCTTTGACAGCTTCGGATGCAGAGACATCCTTTGGCTCCTCAGAAGGTTGCTGTGTTTGGGGTTGTATAGATGCACTGGGTGCGGTTGCCGATGGGGCGTCAGACGACGTCGCTGGTTGGGATGCGGTTCTTGGCGTGGGTTCAGCATTGGTAGATCGAGTAGTTGAAGCTAACAGTGACCACTTCTTCTTCCCTGCAGCAACCGCACGCTCCCACTCGCCGCGTCTTTCGGGATTGAGCGACACCGGCAGCGGCCTGTTGTTCCCACCAGCTAGCCACTGCTTGGCATCCTGCTCGGGCACGCTGGAGGTCTCGTCGGGGTACAGGTCATCGTGGAAGTCAATCAGCTGCCTCCGCGGGACTTTGACCTGCACTGGGATAATGCAGTCGCCGTCCTTGTCCTGCGTCGGAGTGAGGACGTAGGCAATGTGCGCCTCCATTACGGGGAGGACGGACCAATGGGCAAGCGCCAGCCCAGATGTCAACGCAGAAGGAAGAGCGTGTGGCATCTCCTGGTATCCCTCAGGTCCAGAGAGCTCGATCTGTCGTAGCGTCATGTCGCCTCTCGCGGCGGCATATACGATCCGACGCTCAGCGTCGACCACCGGCAGCAGAGGGCCCTGGCTGGTATCCAGAGAAGCAGTGAACACCGTGCTGAGGCCGTCTCCGGACAATAGGGAATACTGTCGTGTTCTGGAACGAGAAAATGAGGTGATAAACAGATCGTTGCCCACCCATGCGAGGTGCACTGGCTTCAGAGCTTGCAGCTGCGTTGCCAAATCGCGAGTCCGGACCGGCTGCGTCCCTGCACGGGGGTCCCACACGTACACGCTGCCCTTCTTGCTCACCGCGGCAAGCTGGCAACCGTCGCTGCTCCAACCCACTGTCCACAGTCCAACATTGTTTGGAGTAACAAGTGTGATCGCAGGTTCAGCACTTGCCACATCAAAGATCAGCAGGGGACCGGCGGTAGCGATAGCAGCGATCCCAGGGGTAGTCGGGTGCACAGCGACCGATACGCCCTTCGATGGCAGGTTGATACTATGCTTCGATTCCGGTTGCCCGTCGCTGTTGATCACGTAGTATGTGGCCTGACATCAGCCTCAGCGTCAATTGCGAGGAAACTAACCGCGCCGTCACTGTGCGCTACGACCATGCCGCCGTCTTCGAGGTTGCTGAGGTCCCAGTCGAGTACACCGCCCAGCTTCCCACTCCAGACAGGCTTCTCAGCCGAAGCTTGGCTGTGGTACGCCCGCACGCTGCAGTCTCCATTAGGGGCGAGGGTCACGATCCACTCGCGACTCGTCTTGATTACCGACGAGTAGCTGCTCGTGTTCGCCGGCGCTGCGTCCGCGGGAGGCAACGCAGAGCGATACCACTCCTCCCTCGGGGGAATGCCGACAACGGCATTACGAAACTTCGTCGCGCCGAACTTGGGAGGCATTGGGCGACGCAGTAATAGCTCTGGAATAGGGGATGATGATTATCGGCCACCGAGCTGTTCATGCAACGCAGCAGGCCAGCAATGCACCTGCGGACGGGGTTAATCCGCATGACGTGCCAATTACGTAAACCGGCAATCATCGTCGTGAGACACAGACAGATATGGCCGATGTCCCATTCTGTCGCCATCGCTTCCACATCGAACAGCAAGTTCGACTCGAGACTCATGCTCTTCAGCTCGCGAGTGGGGATCTTTGCAGCTCGCAGACTTGTACAGCACACCCGCAAAATGAGCGTGTTCTCTACTTCCAGGCTAGTAGGCAAGACCGCTCTGGTGACGGGCGCGTCGTCGGGCATCGGCGCGGCCACAGCTGAGCTCTTCGCTCGGTGCGGCAGCAACGTCGTGCTCGTAGCTCGGCGAGCCAACTTGCTCGAGGCAGTTCAGAAGAAGTGCGAGGAGACCCACTCCAGTGCCGGCTTCAAGGACGCCAAGGTCGTGTCTGTCACGGCAGACATGACCGACCGCAAAGCTATAGCTGGGCTGCTTGGCAACATTGGTGGCTTGAAGGTCGACATGTGAGCGTGATGGCCATCTTAGCCAGACTGGTGCCTCAGTTGCTTACGCCAGCTTGGTTAACAACGCTGGTCTGGTCCGCGGTCGCGAGCAGGTCGGTGACATCTCCGACGAGGACATCGACATCATGTTCCAGACCAATGTGCTCGGCCTCATCCACTTGACCCAAGTCGTACTTCGTGATATGAAGCAGCGTAACACGGGAATGATCGTCAACCTTGGATCGGTTGCCGGCGTTGAGCCGTATGCTGGCGGTAAGGAGTGCGTTCTGGCCTTTCTGACGTCCAGGCTCCATCTACTGTGCTACCAAGCATGCAGTCAACGCGTTCAGCGGCACTCTGCTGCGCGAGTTGGTCTCTACCAACATCAGGGTGGTTGAGATCTTGCCTGGTATGGTGGAGACAGAGTTCAGTGTCGTCCGCTGGCGTGGTGATCAAGACCGGGCCGACAACGAGTACAAGGGCATCACGCCTCGTGAGTTGATCTTGACGGTAGCGCTGACCCTTCAAGTTACCGGCGCGGACATTGCAGAGCAGATTGTGTGGGTCGCTTCGAGGCCTGAACATGTGCAGGTATCCGAGGTCCACATCTTCCCCACGCAGCAGGCTTCCGCCACTGTCAACTGGAGAAGGCCATAGTATGGTCAAGTTAGAGCAGTCAGTGGCAGCACGGACAAGTATCCAGCTCGACGTGGTAAAAATGCAATTGGTAAATGACACTAGCAGTTGACGGCCGCTACGCGGCCGTTTAGAGTAGCTACACGGAATCAAAGACGTGCGGGTGATTCTATGCATCTCTACGCACCTACTGAGCTATTTTATGCAGGTTCTACGGTGCATGCAGGCTCGAAA